>JANIJH010000007.1:7283475-7298970 GCA_024520975.1 Erythroxylum areolatum | reverse complement strand
AAGAAAGATGCATTCCTTAATCTCAATTTCTCTTCGAGCTCGCATGTACTGAAATTTTGGGTCACAACCCTTAATATAGGGACGAGATGTTACAGACGATAAAACAATATGTTTTAGATGTGTATTTTACCTTATTTCATAACGTGTTGACATTGTTAAAAATGTGAAGGGAATGCCAAAGATGAGTTTTCTATATTGTGGGATTATATAACAAGTTGGAAAGATAAAATCTATTTGGTACACTTAAGATTGAGGTGAAGAGATTTGTATTTATTAGGGATACCCTTCTTTAGGCAAGTTTTATGTTACTTCGTACTACTATAAGAAAAGTATCATTAATGTATGTAGAAAGATTATGGTTGTTGATAGAGCATTCTTGGAAGGAGCTATCAAGGAAATGGTACTTACTAATGTGGGTAAAGATACAATTAACCAAATATTTCCTATTTGTTAGGAATTAACAGATATTAAGATAAGAAATATATTAGGCTAGTTTATGGGAATTGAAGCTTGACCTTAGTAAGGAAGATAACATTGGATAAGTTGCTTTAAGGGACATAAGGTTAGATAAATGTTATTCTTCAATATATCTTGAAACTTTTATATAATTTATTTTATCTAAGGATTTACTTAAGTTATTTCAGACATACTCCTATATGTAGATTATAGATTCTATGGAGAACATATATTTTTCAAGTGCAGAAGAGATCATGGAGGTATTAAGATGTATAAATTGCTTTGGAGTATTGTTAAGTTAACAAAAATTCATGTTTTAAAAAAAAATGTTAAAAATGAAGAAGATATATGATAATGCAGAGAATACTTTTAGGGAGGTGTCTACAAAACATGATACAAGGGATCTTTTAACCTATAAATCAAATGTGACATAGTAGATAATAACTTATGAGAAACTTTTAATGGTAAAATTAAGGGTGATAAGAGCAACGATATTACATTAATGTTTAAGAAGATTATGATATATTTTATGAAAATATATTAATTTAATAAAGAATTTGATGAAAAGCGTGAGGATGAATTCTATTAGGGAATTAAGATGAAAATTATTAAGAAACTAAATATTAATTTTTACTACCTGGTTATATGGAATGACAATGAACTTTATAAAAGTATAGAAGATTACATATACTAATGAACTTAAGGGGGAGAAGTTTTAATTATAAACCATGGGACATTCCTAGCATACCTTGATTTTGTGCTTACAATGACATCAATCATAAAAGAGGGAAGGTTAAAACCTATGCTAGTGAATGGTATTCCAAATCCAAAATTACTTGGCAACTTATGTAAATATGATGACAAGTGAAATGAAAATTATTTTTGCTAAAAAAATAAACTAACCAATTGATCCACTATCATTGAAGGTTATGAAAGAAGATCAAAGAAGAAAATAACAAGAGAGTCAAAAGAGACAACTATAAGTCTAACTTCAATTTCAAGAAAAAAGAAAGTGATGAATTATAAGGCCTAAATGTGCTAACAAATCTACCAATAAGGCCTAATATCTAACCATAACTTCTCCACAAGTATGACCCTATCTAGAGTATAAGACCTCTACTAAATGTTTCATTCATGATATGGCTAGGAGCTAAAAAGACACCTACCACATTAGACAGATTGAACTTCATTAATCACCCTCCAACTTATAGTCTTTACAAAAGACATCCAGAATTCCTCCCTCATCTTTTTTTCAATTGTGATTTCTCATTTATCATTTGGAGTATAATCTAATCCATTTGCCTATTTAATATTAGCAGGTATAGCCATTCTACAGACTTTTAAGTGGTTAGTTCATATTGAGGCATTAATAAGGGGAATAGAACAATTTGTTAAGTGGTTTTTTGTTCCTCAAGTTATGCTATCTTGAAAGAAATGAATAGCATAATCTTCATGGGAAAAGAAACATTAAAAAAAAGTCATTGCAGAACTTAATTTTAGGATCAGAGATCAACTTTTGACAAATCGAACCTATAAAGGATTCAATAATTCAATTGTCTCTTCTTGGAGAGTATCTTTACAAATGCCATAGAACTAGCTCATCAATTGTTTCATTAGTTATGTAGTCTCCTAACTAATAGAAAGGCCACTAAGAGTAAGAAAAAGAAGAGGAGCTTCTCTTACTGTGTTAATAATTTCCATTAGCTAAACAATATCTCATAAGCTTTATAGTAATGTAGAGTTCCATGTTTTGTCCATAATGTCTGTAGCTTCATACTTTGAGTTTAAGCTTCTGTCATCAACCTTAGTGCCTAATTTATCTAGATAGGCTTGTTACTTGTATGTCTTGACTTGTCTTCTCTTGTAATTCTATTTTTTATTTTGCAAGAAAAAAAAGCTTCACTATGTCTACTTGAGTATCATTTACTACATTACTTACTTCATTTTAATTCGCAATCATTTACAAGTAATTAACCATTCATTTATGAATTTATATTTCATATAATATGCTATATGATTGAAAAGGTAGTAGAAGGCTTTAGATTTATACTAACACATGATGTTGCTAACTTTTCATCAAGCCCTCAACATAAATAGCTTTAAAGCTAATTGATTGTTAATAAATAAGTTATCACCTATCATTTTTTTGGGGAAAAATAAGAGAAACTTAGATGAAAATGAATAATAAACCTTAACTAAAGAAAAGAATGGATTTAGGGTCTATTATAAATTAGGAAAGGTGTTAGCCCCCTATTTTGCTTGCTTTAAGGGTTACCTAGGTTTGAAAGAAAGTCTTTAATGTAAATAGGAAATTATGAGCTCGAGTTTAGAAAGGGATATAGTATTACTATGGAACATCGACATGAATCTAATAATTGTGACAACTAAGTTTATTAACTTTTTTATGATAAGCTTTAATAATGTTAAAGAAATTTGATTTGAATAACGATTTGTACTTTTTTGAACGAAAAAGTTAAAAAGATTGATTTAAAATTCTAATACAATGGAATGAAAATTTCATTGAAGGAGGATTTTACTCAAAATAAGACTATTAACAATTTAGTTAAGAAAGAAAAGTCTCTAAAAAATATAGTTTAGTTTAAGGAAATGGTATTTGAGCCCAAGTTAAAGGAAAGATATCCACTATTTTTATGCATTATTTTAGTTTAATAATTAATACAATAGGCATTGGACCCAATTTATTGAAATTGAATGAACAATAAAAATTTTGATTTCTCTCTTTCTCACTCATGGATCAAGCGTCCATAACAAAATTAATTAAAATTAAATGTCATTGAATTAGATTTTAAACTTGAATGTTGGACATGGTCCCCTTAAACTGAGCCCATTATCCAATTTAATTTTGAATAATCATTTAAGTTCCAACCCTTTTAAGTTGAGGTGTAAATGATTTTTTTCTAAATATTTTGAAAAAGTAGGAAGCCCAATATTTTTTATATTAATTATTTGATTACTATAAAATTTCAAAACATACACAATGGGATTAGTTCTAAGCCCAAAGAAAACCTTCAATTTGAGAACTTGGTTGTCTATCTGAATTTCTTCTTTTAGGATATATAAAGATTGAATAAGAATTTTGACTCAACCTCCTCATGAAGTATAAAGTTACTTAATGGTTCCAAATAATTGGAATAGGCCTATGCCTAAATTCACAAAGGCTCAAACCTTAAAAAAAGATGTTATAGAAATTGAAATAGGCTTAAATGGAAGAATTATTCTAAATAACAAAGGGAAAAAAAAGCATTTGAAGCCCAAGTCTGCTGATGCTAAAAGTGAAGAAATCAAGTCACCAAATGGATTAAACAATTATTTCACCAAGAACATAAAAGAAATCTTGTAGAACCCTAAAGTCTTGAACTAAATTAATAACATACATATGTACTATTGAGATTGGATCAAAGTTGCTCAAACTAAGGACAAAGTCCATTCTTTAATAATAATAAAATGTATAAAAACTAAACACAAATAGATAAAAATTGAATTTGAAGCAATTTGGACTTGGTTATATGTGTTTTCAATAGTCTTCATGAGATTAAACATCAATAACTAAAATGAAAGAATAACTTAGGAAATGGATTCATGAAGTGGGATAGGGCAACATAGAACCGTTATAGAACAAGTATTTAAAACTGACCTAACTTCATGAAACACACATAAAATGCCAGGAATTTAATTTAGAATATGAGCATTAACATACATTGTAAAAATAGCAAAATTATAAATGGTAAAAAAAAGTAAAGAACATAAAAGACATCTACAGGTTTAAGGTGATGATTTTACCTTAGTGCTTTCTCGTGACAATATCATGTTTTTGGGGTCTCTATAATTGGTCAGATCGCTTGTCTATCAACTACCTCCTTCAAAGTTAAACTTTCTATTGACAATTGACCATGTTAGAATATGACCTAACATTGGGGTTAACTAGTTATGTTAAGCCTAAGTAAGAATTAAATGGATGAATGAACCTTAACATTCATTCAATTACGTAATGAATGTACCATATTAAATTATAAAGAATATAAATTATTCCTTTCCAAATTCATTAGGGTTTACAGAAATTGGACGTTAATTAATCTATTAAAAACATCTATACATAGAAAATATTAGAGGAAAAGAAATCAATTTGCCTATAAATAGGTTTGTGACATAATGATTTCAATAAATACTTTAGATGTTTATTTATATATCATATTATAAGAATTATATGTTCTAAAAACTGAGATTAATAATTATTTGGCTAATTATATTTATTTCCCTATAATGTAAAGTTTTTAATATGGTATTAAAGCCTTTTGTATTTTAAACATATAATTTATCTATTTACTTATAATGTATTGTCTTTAAGGGTATGTTTGGTTGGGAGTTTATTAATGGAATGAAATGGAAAGTAATATTATTCCATCGTTTAGGAGGAGGGTTTATAATGGAATGAGATGGAAGAGGAAGGTTTCATATTACATTCCATTCCATCATAAACAGTAAAAATGAAAAACTTTTGATTTGGGAGATTTAGGATGGAATGTAAAATGATAAACAAGATTACACTATATTTCATTATAAATCCTTCATCTAAATAACATTTCACTATATTATATTATGACTTCTTCCATCCCTCCCAAACAACAATTTTCTAATATTACTTCCATTTACATTCTATTCTATTATAAACTATTCCATTCCATTAAAAACTTTACATCTAACCAAACGTCGACTAATGTTCTAGAACTTAGTCATATATTTTTCAATATTAGTGAATGTTTAAATTTTGATCCCGTTGCTGGGCATTTTTTATTCAAATTGATGAAATATATCTCTTAATTTTAGGAGGAAGAATAATCTCCTTTAAAATTGTTAAAATTTGAATATCAGATGAAAAAAATTATCAAGTTAGATCGTGAGAAAAAATGGGACGTATGACCCATCTCAAGGTTGAAGATGACCAAAAATTACAATTTTATCCATTATTTATTAAAATATTACAATATTTCCATTGGTTTTTAAAAGGTAAGATTCTAGCACTTATCTCTTAATAATTATGATTTTGCCACGGTTCTATCATTAGTCCCTTCATAATTATGATTATACCATTGATCTCTTTATAATTATAATTGTACCATTGATCTCTTCATAATTATGATTCTACCACTACTTTTAAGAAAATTACGATTCTTCCATGGTTTTGACAAAATTAAAAATTTTCCTATATCTTTTAGAAAATTACAATTTTTATTATTTTCACAATTGCAATTATACAACTATTCAATATTTACAGCTATGCCCTTGCTTATAAATTTACAAATTTACAAATTTGCCACTCTTAATGAATTAAGGTATTTATCAACTAAATTATATTTTTCTTATTTTGAATGTGGCTCAAATGGTATAAGGAGAATTTTTAAAGAAATATTTTGGTAATTTACTAATGCATGATTCATGTAATGAGTAGTTTGATCTTCAAGGAAAGTATTTAAATGCACTATTCATGTTTCTAGATTATTGTTCTATAAGTGCATAATATTATAGCAAGACTTACTATTTATGCATAAAATTTGTATTTATTTATTTTTTAGTAACCAAAGTGGCCAAAATATGATGATGACATGCATAAATAAATAAAAATTCTATTATTTACAATATTTAGAAAATTCCTTTCTAAAGTAAGTGATAGATTGTTGTTTACTATTTCATAATCTTTTGATTCACCCAAAAATGAGTTAAATTATTATAAGAGAGTAAACATAATAGGAGAAAATTAATATTTTTGTCAAATATATTTGTATATTAAAAGATGAAATTTGTATTTGGTTGACAATATTTATTTACTTACAGTTGGTTTTTATTAACATTTCAATTATGATAGTGTATTATAGTATTCACCTGAAGGGAAATTATAGCATACTTTTAATCATATATCTTGAATCCGTAAATGATGTTAATATATAATGTATAATTTATTCAGTTGTTTCTCTTCTTTTAAAAGCTTCATCTGTTACTATTTTCAATGGATTAAACTACTCTAAATGGAGTGAGCAAGTAAATTTTCACTTAAGTTTTTTGGAAATTGACTTGGAACTATTAGACAATCATCCTCCTACTCTTACAAATATGACTAATGAGGGAAAGAAGCAATATAATAAGGAATAGGAACATTTTATTATATTGAGCTTAATATTTATACAGATGACTATTCCTAACATCGTTGTGGAAAATATTCTAAAAATTAAAAGTGTAAGAGAATACTTGAAGTTTATGGAATAACATTTTCTTTCCACAAACAAGTCACTTGATGGAGCCATTATAAAAAAAACTTACAACATGACTGGGTTGTAGAGTATACATGACCATATTATTGAGATAACTATGATTGCAACAAGGTTAAAGAGATTAAGAAGAAAATAAATGACTCTTTTATGGTGCAAACATTTTCACTGCCTCTCAGGTATAGGCCTTTTCAAATTCACTATAATGTTATAAAGGAAAAGTGGGATATTCCAATAAGCTTACTCAAGAGGAAGCAAGATTAAAGAAATAATGGATTCATTCTGTTAGCCTATGGGATGTGCACTTATGAACATTATCACTAACCCTTTCCTTTTCTATACATCGACATTTTGTTTTGGGGTTTTAAACTCTAATTCTCATACTTTTTAGGACTTCCGTAAGAGTGTATTCATAAAGTATGTTGTTTTTATAAATCCATGTTGACGTATGAATATTGTGTTTGTAGATGTATAAAATGTAATCTTAGGAATGTTATTTTGGTACATATTGGTTATGAAGCATATTGCTTTATTAGTTATTTTGAGACATGACCATATAATGTCCTAGATATTTTAATTATTTTTGGGTACATATTAATTGAAAAATGAATTAGTATGGAGGAAATCTTTCACATGTTAAATGTGGATACCTTCTTTAAGTCTGTAAAATAAAAAAGAGAAAATTTTCTTTTGAAAGATAATAAGTCATTAAAAGGTAGTAAAAAAGTTATTAGACAAATTTTATAAGAGAAGTTGACTATCCAAACTTGATTTTTGAATGTTGTAATGACAAATTAAAGACAACAAAAAAATGAAGAATGTGCATCGAATTCATAGACTTCAATAACACTTGGTCGAAGGATAACTACCTATTGCTTTAGATAATGACTACACAACTCAGTTTCATGGATTCGTACTCAGGATATAACCAAATAAAGATGAATGAGGCTTATGAGGAGAAGACATCCTTTATTATGTACAAAGATGATGCATTTTAACTCAAAAAATAGGGAATGCTTATAACATGAATGTAAAAACTAGATAGGTTAGAGATCACGTGGCAAACCTCAAGGAAAGCTTTCAAACCTTAAGAAGATATTAACGAGACTTATCCTAGGGAAATGCATCTTCAATATGGGTATAAAGAACTTTTTGGAATTTATGGCAACCATATGAGAAGTGAATTCCCAAAGATTGAGTTTGTTTTAAGTATGGAGCTAAGATGTTGAAATAGGTACAAAGTTAACATAAATGATTTCTATCCTTTTAAGGTTCTTATCAAGTTCAAAAATGTACTATCGACTCTTATTTAAAATTCTATGAAAGCTAAAGGAGTTTTAGTGGATAATAAGCATTTAGTTAGCTTGAGGAGTACCTGAGGAGTCCATAATTTCTATCCACTTCAAAATATAGGGAGCCACTATAATAATACATAGTTATTTATAGATATACTCGTAACTTTGATACAATTAAAAGACAAGACACTAGACAAAGGCTTGAATATTATATAAGGCAAAAGATATAAACTCCTCCTAACATTTCCTAAAAAGTAAGTTAATTTCTATTGTTATTTATTGTATTATATTACACCTTAACACTTTCAAATTGTACTGATAGCATCCTAAGTCCTAAAAAAGTTAGATTTTTTTGTAGTTTTTATTATATAGATCATCAGTTTAGCCTACATAATATCACAACTAATAGATGAATTAGATGTTGATGTAATATTAAAAATTATTTCTTTAAACATTGGTTAAAGATGTGATTTTTACCTTAATGTTTCATAGAAGATCTAAATAAGCATGTGTGTTTATCTTTATCACCCCTATTTAAGATACAATAATTCATACTATTTTAATAAATTTAGGGTGCAAAATGGTATTAAAGCTAACGTTAGGGGCTTACTAGATCTTTTGTGAAATATTTAGGTGCAAATCACACCTTTAGCCTATAAGTAAAATATTACAAAGATTCAAACTTAGGTACTTGAAATTAGAAAAGTGGCTTATAAACTACTCTTAAGTGTAAGAAGATTAAAGCCTTAATATTAAGCACATTCAATCAATATGTGTACAAACCTTGGAGAATTTTATATCATTTATGTTATAAGGACCTCTTTAAAAATCACAATTTTTTGCAAATTTTTATGTTTTAAATGACAACATATGAAAAAAGATAATGAAGGACACCCTAAAAATGTACGTCCAGTGTGGACATTTTATATGGATGACGCTATGTAAGAAAAGGGTAGAGGAGTAAGTATAATGTGCTAAGCTCACATGATTTATTTATACAATATGCCATTTATTTTAAATTTTAAGGCATCAAACAATAAGCAAAATATACGACACTATTGGCAAGGATGAAGCTAGCCTAATACCTATAAATCATTAGTGACATTAAAGTCAATTTTGTAACTTGTGATCATACAACGTAAAGATATCTACAAAGTGAAAGAAGAAAAATAAGCTAAATATAAAGAAAAATTAAAGCAACTGATCTATGATATAAGGGTAAACATTGAGCTAATAACATGACTGAAAAGCTATAAAAGAGCAATTTTTAAAAATACCATACAATTGTGACACAATTCTTAAAGAAGTGTTTTATGAAGAGAGAACCAATTTATACCAAAAGGATATAAGTGAGACCATTGATTGAAGAGGAGCTTAACCTATCAAGGAATATTTGAAGGATGATAAATTTCCTCATGATCCCAAAATGGAAAGGAATCTTATTATCTAATTAATAATAAAATACACTTAAAGATGGACTATTATACTATAGGTCTTACACTTTGCTTTATATGAAGTGCAATCAAATGCAAAAATATAAAGCAAATAAGTAGAACTTGTTTATATGAACTAGAAATTATTAGTGGTATGAAGGTCCTATAATTATATAATGAGACACATATTATGAAGTACAATTATTGAGCATTGTACTTAAACTATTTTAGTTGCTTCATAATCAATAAAAGCCTTTACATTTTTAGTTATTATATGAGAATTATTTTAACTTAAAAATCTATAGGTTAAAAAGCTTCAAGTTTAGTTAAAGTTTTCTTTACTTTTCTATGTCAAAAACCTACAAGTTAAAATTTTCTAAATCCAGGTGTGCCCTCTGGCCTAAGTTTAAAACTTGTAGGCAAAAAAAATCTGAGTCTTTGGTCTTGCTCGATAAATAATAATAAAGTGACTGAAATGAGAATGCAATCTTTATTCTCTAATTTTTACTTGTTCAGTTACTAAGAATGGATAAAATAGAGATTGAAAAAACTAGAATGAATTCTAAGTAATCTTGAATTGGAATCAAATATCAGAAATAAGAGATCAGTAATGAGTAAGATAATATTAGAATATTATCTAGATATTATTAAAATATTATCAGGATATTGTTAGGATATGGACTCATACCAAAATGTTATTATCAAAATTACATATTACATCTTTTATATTTAATTTTTTATCAATTATTTTATTTTGTTTCATTGATATTATTATCAAGTAAAGCAAGATTTTTGTAGTTCTTTAACTTTATTTTTATTATAAAAATCATTCATGATTATGTAAAAAATTAATAATTTTATAAATCATTAAAATTAAATTTGATTAATTGTTTATAAAATAAAAATATTTTAATTAATTATTTAAAAAATAAATCACATAATAAATGACAATGAGTAAAAAATTTCTTATTATCATTCTTAGTATTTAGTGTCAAATACTAGCTTAATTATTAACTTGTTTAATCTCATTCTTATTGATTATACACTTAACACACATAATTAATAATTCTATTCTTATTTCGGTTCCTGTTATTCTTATTCCTACTATTTATTCCAATTTCTTCATTATTGGTTACCAAATGAGAACTTAGGGAATTCTCCTAAGCTTTATGGCCAAAATTAAAATTTTACAATTTTAAGAAGAAGATCTTTAAGCATCCACAATGAAAGTGAAAAAATATAAAAGCAAAAGACATGCTTTTAAAAAATATTGATATAAAAAATATTATTTGCACCGCTAAGATTATCACATAATCAAGAAAGCAAAAGCTTTCGATAGTGAAAGAAGCAGGCATGCGTATTAAGAAAATAATGCCTGAAATGGGAAATTCGTTTAAATCATCCAAAGAAATATAATAAAGGGGCATGTAAGCCCCGATAATGAATTTACATACAGTCATGTAAAACTAGGGCAAGAAAGACGTTAGTCCGTGAAAAGGAATAAAAGGAAGATAAGAGGAAAGGTGGTTGTCGCCTGAAGGACTAGTGACTTCAGCACTATCATTGCAGTCATCCATCACTGTGCACATGTCAGGATCTTCAATCTGCATGGTGTCAGGTTTTGGAGGCTATGCTTCCTATGAACTGGATTGGAATTGTATGAAGCAGCGTTGATTAAGTTATCATAGTTCTAATTTTTGAAAATCTAGGAATTACAATAGTGACGGACAACTTCATATTTGAATTTTTTCACCCTTGTAAGGTTGCTTTGGATCCTCCATTTCTTGCTTTATATTGACGACCTCCGCCTTCAAGATTATGATTTCCTCCTCTTGCACAACAGTCAACTATCCTACTCCTTTTCAATCATCACCCTCTCCTCCTTAAACCTACCATATTCTTTGCACAAGGCAAGGTAGTTGTCTTTCATCTCTTTTTATCACCTTATAGAGATTTTCGTAAATTCCATAAAAGAATATAGAGAAGGCCTGAAGATGTGCGAAAGAAGTTAAAAGTCCATGTCATGGACCTTTGCTCTATCCGCATGAGTGACAATTTTCCATGATGACTGACGACCTCACCACAACCTTGTGAAAGACAAAATCCTCTTCTTCACATGCCAACTTGGACAAAACAAAAAAGATTCGCAAAAGTTGTAAGCTATGCATGAAGTACAGTAACAGAAAAATAGGGAACTGGTAGGGATTCAATAAGTGGGGAGGGAGTAGGTGTAGGGACAGGGATGATAGTGACCCCGTCGCTATGCGTGACATTTTGCTTTTTTTTTCTTCTTCTCTTTTTGAACCTCTTGGTTTTAGTAATCATTTGTTTATAGTCATCATTTGTGAAAAGAAAAAAGAAAAGAGAGCAGGTATGAGAAATAGAAGATGATGATAAAGATGAAAATGAAAAAAAAGGTTTATATTGAGAAGTACGTAGAAGCCTGACTAGCCTGATTGAGGCTTGATGACCCACAAGCCTTATTCGATGCATTAATTTGCAGGGACGTGTTGAATTTTTGTAATATTGTAGGCAGTAGGCTACCATAAAGTTGACGATGATAAACCAGGCGTGACGGTGAAATTGACTTGTGGTAGGTCTGTTTGGTTATTTATTTCTACGTACTATTATAGGATGTAGCGGAAGCCTAAGACCATAACTAAATGTGTTAGTAAATAGATGCCAACTTCCCCTGACTTGGACTAACAAATCATCTCTTCCGTTTCAGGGTAGCAAGTATGGAAATCAGCAGCAATGTCAAATCTCCCTGTCATGTTATGGAAGTCAAACCTCATAAGTTTACAAGCATGTGTTCCCACTTCTAGGCTGTCATCGAAGTCCCTTTCTCATAAACAACATACTGTGAATAATAGACTTGGGATGAACTAGAGGCCTATAGAGAGGTGAACAAAAATTTAGACGAGAAGAATGTTGTCGCTACTGTTTTGATGCTATCGATAGTAGATCACTAAAAAGAGTGAGATGAAGAACTCTTAACACTAGTAGCACTATTAGAGGTAGACTTATTTTTACTAACATTTATCATCAAAATAATTAGGGGTAAATAAATTTTTTTAGGTTATCTTAATAAGCAACTTTCACAGGCCTGAAAAAAGAAATGAGATGATGATCCAACTTTAAAATAATTGTATAATTAAAAAATTTAGGTTCAATAATCTTACAAAATGCATGGAAAACAGGAGTAAATTGACAAAACTAAAGAAGGATTATTGTAGAGAAGGTATAAGAAGGATACTAATAAGAAATTATGAATTCTACTAAAACAGAAAAGTAAAAAATTAGATAAATATCACTAAAAAAATTGATTATATGCTATAATTAAAAAAAATTAAAGGGATTGACTTATAGTGGGATTCCACTTGTCCAATTATCCCTTATATAAAGTTGTCCACCATTGAATTAATACAGATTATGTTTCTTATTATTTAGAGTTTGCATCTATTTTTATTTATTGATTTAGGTGTTGGAGTGCCCCACCATAATAACTATGACATTTCTAACTTTGTTTTTAGTAGGACATTATGTTAAGTTGAGTTCCAAGCTCAACAAGATTTTTGGTTGCATCATCTTTTCTTATTTTTTGTTGAGGTTGTAGAACATTACTAGTCATTCTTTAAGATAGGCAAATCCAAAGATTTATTTGGGACTAATAGTGACAACAAGCTTTTGTAGACCTGATAAGTTATTTATGAGCCCATTATTATTATCAACATTAGTTGCTGCAAAATATTTATACTTGTCTATCTCAGTCAAAAAAGAGGCTATAATGAAAATTTTACTTTTACAAACATCATTATCAACACCCAATTGAAGTCCCACTGAGGCACGGAGTCAAAGACTGCTTTTGCAAACAATCATACATAAATTCAAAATTGCAAAAGAATTATGAAATGACATATAAAGCTTATTGAACTCAACATTAAATGTGTCTCCTTATCATCTACTGAATTGAAAGTAATTGTAGACTTCTTGATAGAATTCATGATTCCTTATGGTGACTTAGATGTGTCTAAAAAGACCCCCCATTATAAAACTCTTTGGTTTGAATGATGTTTGTGGATGGTGAAATGGTGAATTAGGAAGTGAGTGAAACGGTGAATTAGGAAGTGAAGTATGTATATGCTTTTTGTTTCCAAATGGAGTTAAATATAAGTACTACAAAACGCATGATGAATTAAAGGCCTTAAAAATGAGGCAAACTACCAAAAAACAAATTGTATAGTGAAATTGATCCAACATCTATGAATAGACTGTATAGTTACCAACGCAGACTCATGGTTAGTAGTCAACAAGATATATGGAGCTTACATTGCTAACTTAGAAAAAATATGAAAATTTTGCAAACTCTATAAATGTCTAATCAAGGGAATGAAGATTCATGTCCATCTAATCTTATTGAAAGAAAACAACATAGCAAACAAACCTTCAGTAGAGGAGTTTTTGTATGTCATGAAACTACAAGATACCATACCCCAAAAATTACAAAGTAACAACAACAACCATACATGCTATAAAAAAGTTGAAGATGATCTTATTGGTGTCTTTAAAAGAACATAACCACAAATTTGAAGAAATTTTTTTGGCCTAATTGGAGGAGGCAATCACTATCTAGTTAGATAAATTGTAAATTTTGGAGAGTCTAAAATAAGAGTTACTCTAAAAGGCTGAAACACACTTTTCAAAGTTTTTATTGATCATTAATAATGATGAATCCCTCTTTATATCCATATGATAACCTTATATAGTCATAAAATCCTAAAACTAGAGTAACTACTCAAACTAGATACAACCTTAAGTTCCTAAGTATGACCCTACTTAAAATAAGTGTACTTACATGATATCTCTAATCATTTGATACTTGTATCAGGAAATTGTCCATATAGTCTTAGGGAGAAAGGAAAGTAAGAATTTATTCTACGAATTGTTCATGATGGGGCACTAATTGAGTAACCTTAGTTTTTGCTTTGTAATATATTTGGAATAGATGGCCCATAGGAAGAAGAGGCCATATATGGTGGGTAATACTTGAACATATTAGAAAATAACTTAGGTGTATTTTTTATGCTCATAAGGTTGATGTTGAATTGTTGTATGGTACCATTGATCTAGGTATAATGAGATATATAGGGTTACTTAGGAAGGTCGATAGAGCACATATGTTGGATAGAATGGAGGGAATGGAGAAAGATCATGTGTAGGATGAGTCCTTATAGAGGAGATAGGAAAGACTCCTGAGAGTGTAGAGCTGCCTATAAAATATGGACCAAGAGGCAAGACCTTAGGCAGAGGTAGTAGCAAAGTGGATTGAGGATGTTGAACTGATGCCATAATAGTTATTATAGGAATCAATAGGACAGTCCATCAAGTAAAGTAATAATAAGTTGCTTAGGATGCAATAAGAACACTGAGAGATGCTCATAGAGCATTTCTAGTAATTGAATTTGATCAAAGAGAACATGTCTATTTGTTCCCACTATGTTGGGTTTGCCATGACACCTAAAATGTTGGGCCCCGATTCGCTTTAAGCACGTTTACTTTGTTTTGAGGTTTAGATTGATTTTGGAATTTTTAGTGTTTAGTTAATAGAAATTAATTGGTGGAATTTAGTTAAAATTAGAATTTTGAGAAATTCTTAGAGATTAAAATGGTGTAGGACCAATTTGGAAGTTTGTATATGGTTTTAAGGCTTAAGGCTTTGAAGATGGGCTTTTAGCCCTTTTAATTGTCTTTAAATGACTTAAATGAATAAGAAAAGCATTAAAGGAATAAAGAAGGCATTGAAGGAATGAAGTAGCCGTATGACTTGAAGGAGACTCACGAAATTGCAAAAGAAAGGGAGAGTATTACTAAAACTACGTAGTTTTTGCTTTAGGTTATAAGTTAGAACTTTTATCCCTAAGCCTTTTTAGAAAACATACGAAACTCTCAAGAGAAGAGAGACTTTCGAAACTTAGAGAGAAAAGAGTGGAGACTTTCGGTTGAAGAAGAAGAAGAAGAAGAAGAAGAAGA
>JANIJH010000007.1:7253165-7274448 GCA_024520975.1 Erythroxylum areolatum | reverse complement strand
TTTATTCATTCTAATTTCCTCATTTTCATGTCACTTGACACTTCAAAATTTCAAGGAAAGTTCGGGGTCCAACAGATAGCACATGCTCGGTCGCTCCCATACATATGTTGATGCTCAACATTTACGATTGTAGTGATAACTCCCACCAATTTTGTGACACAGCCTAAACATCAGTTGCTCTTCTGAAAATATGTTAGAACACCCCTCTCTCCAATATGGTGTTGACATAGATTGTGAAGACATATTCTGGCTTCCACAAAAGTCTCGTCTGCTCTATCCTTCCTTTATGAGTTGTGGTTATAACAATGAATCATAATTCCTACAATAAACCACAAATATAAGAAGATACAATAAAATAAAATAAAATAAATACAAAAGAAAAAACTAAAAAATAAAAACAAAGATAAAACAAAATGTCCATTCATGACTAGAATAATAGCATTTAGTCTTTCCTAATATCAAAGTCCCCAACAATGACACCAAAAACTTGATTGACTTATTTTGTGTCAGTCAATATTTTAATAACCGCAAGTACATAGCATAGTTATAGCTAGTACCAACAAGTATAGGTTGATCCCACGAAGAGGATGAATACCAGTAATTAGCCTTCCCCTATTATCTAGCCTAAGGATTGGTTTTAGCTTTTTTAGTTAAAGGAAATAAAACTAAGCAAGTAAAATAGAATAGGAAACAATAATGAACACAAAGATAGTGGAATTAACTTAGAAAACTATCGTTACCAGAAATTAGTATCTAGGTTCAAATCCTCCTAAACCCTTAACAGATTGATCTTTATCATGTAATATTTTTTGTTGATGTATTGGACTGTGAAGACTCCTATGATATGTTAATAGCTGACCTTGAGTCTATTAACAACTAATCCTGAGGTTTCCAGTTGAATTATTTAAGTTAAAATTTATAGGATTGCGTTACCAATTTATGAATCCCTATATTAGGTTTGACAATAATCCAGAAATTTTTGTTATCTTATCTTTATGGTTGTAATCAACTCCTTCAAATTACGGTAGATCTATTCAAACCTAGGATTTCTCAATCTTTATGCATGAAAATATATTATAAATAAAATACATAATCAGATCCAATATAACAATCACACCAATTATATTAATAAAAGAATCAAATCATATCAAAGTATTAATATAAGGTTCATCTGACCTAAATACTAACTAGATGTTTTGTTACACATTATTGAACACGAAATCAAACATAGAATGAAAGAAAAATGAAATGAAAACAATGGGTTCATAATTTTAAATCTCCCTTATTGTCTTCTATCAAATGTTATTGTGATGTATAAGCTTGATCTTGTATTTCGATGGATTTTTCAACAATTTCTTCATAGTTTCCGCTTCTCTCTCAAAATTGCACCTAGAGAATGAGTTCCATGTCATCCCATCTACTCTATAATCGCTCCCGACTACTTCCAAAAATTTCTTTTTATCCAAAAATTTAAAACATGCATTAGACCGTGCATAACCAAAAATTACAAAAATCATAAAGATGCACGAGCTTTAGGAAGTGCACGACCATGTGCATGGTTGTGTATCCTTTATGCACTTCAAATCTTCAATTTCTACCATGATCTCGTCTGAATTCTCATCCTCTTAGTCCATAAAGGCAATTATGCTATGTAAACTCACTTAAAGCGAATTAAGTACCAAATATACAATAAAAGTATAATATATCAAGCAAAAACACATCAAATATGGGGTAAAAATATGTGCAATTATCCATGTATCACTCATATTGACAGCCAGGGAAGGATACAAGGGAAAATAAGGCACTTAATACTCTAATTCAAGAGAAAACTAGGAATGAGGATGAAGTTATGGACTTTCTGGCTTGGGAACTAAGTCAGCTTTTATTAAGAGATAAAATAACCACCTTTAAGGAAACTAATCCCATTGTGTAATATAGTATAGATAGTTTAAAAGATAATTGTAATGTAATTATGAAATCTACCTCTAAAGAGGTAGTCATGAAGGGTTTCAACGTCTTTACAAATTCAGTGATAAATACTAAAAAGAAACATGAAAGGAAATCAAAGAACAAAGGACTTTAATCCCTTGATTCTTCTTGATGATTATAATATGGAATATAAGAGACATGAATTACTCTAAAAATAATAGATAATCAAAGGCTATTTACTATCAAAGAAGCTGAAGTTTGTTGGATTATTGGAAACAAGAATTAAAGTAGATAAGCTACATAAGTTCTTTTACATTTTTGGCAGAAATTGGAAAATCATCTCAAATCACCAAGACCGCCATAATATGAGGATTATAATAGCTTATGACCCAAGTATAATCAAGGTTTGTTAAACTTTTACCTCATATCAATTTATCCATCTCCTGATTAATATTGAAGTAGATCATACATATCTAGTATTAATTTTATATAGAGAGCTAATCAATAGTTCATGAGTAGCTCTTTATGGTATAATATTAAATCTTTGAGTTCCTCAATGAGTTTCCCTTAGATTTTACTTGGTGACTTTAATAGTATTAATCCAACTATTGAATTAATATTTAAGGGCTCCTAATTTATAAGGAGCAAAAGGAAAAGGTTAAACAGGGCATTGGATAACCCCCAATGGCCCTCAAAATGTTAATAGCATGGATTATTTCCATTCCACTTTATGTTTTGATCATTCTTCTATTAAAGTAATCTGTGATGAAAGGAAAGGAAGAGTGAATTCTCCTTTTAGATTCAATACCTTAATGGTTAATCTAGAAAAACTTAAAGAGGCAATCAAGAGAGGACTCATTACTAAAGTAGAAACTTCAACCAATTAAGGTGGAGTTGAAAAGGCTATATCAGAATAAGGTTAAAGATGCAAATTCTTGTATTCACAAATTGAGAGAGAATTTAATTACAATTCAAAATGCACTGAACCCCTAGGCTGGGGATATAGACCTTAAAGCTCATGAGAAAATGGCTTTATTTTATTATTCTTAAGCATTAGAGAACCATTGTTCACTATCGAGACAAAAGGTAAGAATCCATTAAATATAGGATGGTGATAAAAAAAAACTAGATTTTCTATAACGCAATTCTTAGCAAAAGGAATTCCAATAAGATCTACTCTTTAAAGAACACAATAAAGATCCCAGTAGAGAATATGAGGAGATTAAAGTAGTTTCTTCGAATTATTTTAAGAATCTACTATGACCTTTGTGGTTCTCAAGTCAAGGTTATAATGGAATTCATCCCTAACTTTATCTCTCAATAGTAAGAGGAGAAGCTAAAAAGGCTTTTCAATGCCCTAGATATCAAACAAGCTTTATTTAAATTGAACCATGATAAAGCTCTATATCTCGATGGGTTGGATGCTTTTTTTTGTAAAAATAACATCTAATAGTTAATATAATTATATTTATGGTATTAGAATTCTTTGTATACATAAGCTTGCTAAAGAAATAAACAAATCTTTTATCTACCTTATCCTAAAAAATTTAATTGTCAACTTCCTTTTTTTAAGCCTATTTCTTATTTTAATGTCATTTACAAGATTATCAAGCTAATTGCTAAAAGATTGAAAGGGTGATAAAGCTTATCACCAACCCTACTTAAGGAATATTTATTTAGTACAGGAGAAAAGGTGATAACTTAATACTAGCTTAAGAGTTGCTTAAAAGTTATAATAGTAAAAAGCCTTAAGAAGTTGTGCCTTCAAAAATTGAATTTAATAAAGCATTTGAATCCTTGCGTCATAGCTTTATTTTGTACATATTATAGGCTTTTGGCTTCCCAAACATCTTCATCTCTTAGATAGAGTAGTGCATTACAACTACCTTATATGCAATCCTTGTTAATAGAGAACAAAATACATATTTTCAAGGTGCTAAATGCCTTAGAAAAGGAGATCCACTCCCTCCTTACCTATTTGTTTTTGACGTAGAAGTGATATTAAGAATGTTGGCATATAAGGTTGCAAATTCTAAAGAATTCATATTTCATCATAAATGTAAATGTTGCAACTATATTAGTTATCCTTTGAAGATGGTCTCTTGCCACTATATGGAACTGAGATCACTTCTCTGCAATTTCTCATGGACACACTAAATTACTATATACACTAAATTACTCTAGTACCTTGTCAAATCTATTTAGTAACAAGAGTAACAACCATAATTACATCTACAATAATTCAAAAGCAATGAATAGAATTGTCACAAATATTTATAATCTTAGTAGTTATGATCTGCTTTTCAAATATCTGAGAATCCTAATCTCACATAAAATACTATCATATAGAGATTTTCATCCCTTATTTAACTCAATTCATAAAAGGATTGGCCATTAGAATAATAAGTTTCTGTTATATACAAGAAAACTTTAGCTTATACTAGTAGTGGTAACAAATCTCCATATTCATTAAAGTTGTCACATTTATTTAGCCTAAAGCATGATTAATGTGATTGAGAGGATCCTAAAGAATTTTCTTTGGTAAGCTAAAGTTGATTAAGTAACTATTGCCAAGGTAAGATGGTTGGAATTTTTCTTACCAAAGCAGGAAAGAGGTTTAGGCATACAATCAATCAAAACCACCAACAAAATGCCCATGGATAAGAGAATATGGAAGCTTTTCATTGACAATGAGTCAATTTAGGTGAAATTGATGCAGTTTTGTTTAATAAAAAAATATTCTGGTCTATTAAATTCAAGCCAAGTTACTATGAGTCTTTCAATCAATTATTGAACTTAAGAGAAAACATAGCTAAAAAAATGATAGATCTTATTGGCAATGGCTCAAAAACACGACTTTACTTTGACAATTAGTTTTAGATAGGTCCCCTATTTAGATATTAGGAACTTGACAGACTGAAAAGTATAATTCCTCTTTCAGTTAATGTTAAAAATATAATCTTTAATGGAGAATGGAATTTTAATCATAGAGTTCTTGGTACTATCATGAGTTGAATACCTAATTTTAAACCCATAGTGGATGAAGAAGATAGGATTGTATTGTTAAAGCGTAGCTCTAAAACCTTTACAAACAATTCATATCTTGAAATCTTTAGGGAACCATCTATAAAAGGTAATTAGTGGAGGCTTACTAGTTTCCAAGTAACTCCAGTAGGGCATCATTTACATTATGGCTAACAATCAAACAAAAGTTGTATACCATGGCAAACTAAAAGGTGTAACATTGTCTAATTATAGAAACAAGTTTTGTAATCAACTCTTGGAGACACAAAACATCGTTTTGTAACATGACATCTTGCTAACACTTTTTAGAGGTAGGTTTTGAACATACGAAACAAGTTTTGTAATCAACTCTTGGAGACACAAAACATCATTTTGTAACATGTCATCTTGCTAACACTTTTTAGAGGTAGGTTTTGAACATATGTAAGATACAATATTTTGGGAACAATTAGACACAACTTCCAACTTTGGTAGAATAATTGAGATTCACTCACAAAGGGGAATCAGTTGTATTCAAGTTAGTGTTAAGTTATAGAATTTATGCTCTATGAGAAGAAAGAAATATAAGAGTGTTATGAGACATGAAGTAAGATATTCAGTGGTTTTGTCAAAATGATTTCAAGTAAATCAAGGAGCATATTATATTTAGTAATTCTTACAAAGAAATGAGTCATTAGATTGGCTAGTTTACACATCCCTTAGGCATTTCAAGTCTGGCAAGTTCTCTGGACATGAGGAAACTAGGAACTAATCCTAGATCCCCAAGCTTATGATCCCCACATACTATGACAGTGTAGCTCCATTATATGAGTGGTTTTGCCTTTGAGCAATGGTATTATTGTATAGCTCATATGTATTTAATGACCATGATGTGAGTGGTTTAGCCCTTTTTCTTATCATATAAAGCTACAACAATGTTGAACTTTCACCCCCATAGGAAAAGTATTATTAATTCATTTAACTTTCAAAAAACACAATTAATCCTCTTCGTATCTATAAGGAAAATGTAACTAACAGAGATAATATAATAAGTGATGATGGAAGGAGGTTCAATCCTTTACCTATAAAACTTTAAATATTAGATAATTTATTCAATTCTGAAGCCAAAATTATTTATGATATCAATTTTTAATTAGTAAAGAGTAGTGATAAAAGCAAGAGCTTATTCCTAACAATTGTGTGAATACAAATATAGAGGATACCATTGTTTGGTTGAATTATTCCTCGAAGGCCTTTACCATCCAAAGTGATGGCTAACTAAAAGTTAAAAAGCCCTCAAAATGACAAAACACCTAATCTAATCTAATGGTTCAACCCAAAAGGGGACTGTTTTATTTACTAGTTTTACGTCTTGATACAAAGTAAACCTTTCAGTAACCAAAAGTAATATTCTCACAAACTCACCCTTGTAACTAGAAAAAGAATTACCAAAAACAAGATCACCTTAATTTGATTCGAATTTATCAAAAACAAGTTCGAACAAAATAAAAATAAAAATTCAATATGTCCCATTAGTCAAGTGCTGATATATGTTATCTGCAATTGTAAGCATTGCATGATTCTTGGCTCTCGACTACATTAAGCACCTGATTACAATTGCAATTGACCTTATTTTACTGAAACACTGTTTCCAGAATCGCAAGGAACTGTTGGCTTCAGCTACCTTATGAAGCTTCTAAAACTTGCATTCATTTTCGCTTGCAACTTATTCCCAATTGAATTCTTATTTTTAAAAGATACAAAGTAATATACAATTCACCTTATCCCGGCATTCACATGGACCACACTTCACGAAGCAGTTCATACCTAGCATTAGTGACTGCATAACTTGAATGTTCCTTTTGTCCATCGGTTATGACACTTGGAGATGATGGCAACTTCTCAATTATGGAAGTGAGTGGACAGTCCAGTTCCTCAAGTTCCTCGTCACTTGTGTATCCTTTCCTCTGTACAACAGAAGCGTTCCTTGACAATTGAGATCTTCCTCCTGCCTCAGCAATTTTTTCAGCAACATCAGCAGACGATGGTGGAGTGTACAAAACTGGGGCAGCTGCATAAGGAAAGCTTTTTGCAGGCTCTCTCGGCATCCTCCGCTCAATAATACTCTTAAAAGATGAATGAATCAAAAGCATCACGACACAAATATTCTACTCAGAGTGAGCAGAAATAAAAAATTTTAAATAAAAATAGTCAAAAACAAGCATTACACGGTAGAGCTTATCATCACAAGTCAGAAAGACGTCAATCTTGAACTATCTTACTCTAGCCCTCTTCATCAACTATTTCTCAAAGTATCTTGTCTCAAAACTAAAGTGCTATGAATGAAATATTGCCGTCAAGCTGGAAAACATCAATTAGAAGCCCTAAACAAAATATATGGTACTTGTGTGGCAAGGTTTGCCATAGTTTTGAACTCGTAATTTTTCATATAAAGGGAACACCTGCAAAGATTGATTATTCTTTAAGTCCTATTCCACTTAAATGTTTCAGAAGTCCTATTCTACTCACACCATAGCTGATAAATTGTCAAATGGACTTATATTGAGATATAAATGTCGAAAATATAAAAATTTGTACCTCAGCATTGAGTACTTCTAACACATCTCCTGGAACAGGATCTGGACAGAACTCATCTGGAGTAAAGTTGCAGAGTATCCTCTTTATGAGTGCAAGACTAATTGATGGGCAAACCTTGGAACATCAAGCAGACAATAATCAAAGTCAAACTCCACCAACTAAGAGCATTTGCAAAACCAACAGACTTTTAAGCTAATTTCCTTAGATTATAGAATCACCTGCTTTCTCATTGATCGATCCGTGAGCATGTCCTTTGGAAGCATCAGAAGATCACTCAAGTCGTTAAGGAGGAGGAAGCATTTAGATTCAATATCTTGCATTTCATCATTCTCATCATTCTGCTGTTCTTTCATGGAGTCATCAGTATCCATGCCAAACATATCAGTTAGCCATCTAGACCAATTACCAACCTGCATAGGAAATAGGTTTCCATGGTTTAAAGAGTTTTTACCATAAAAGGGAAAATATATCTCTGCCTGAATACATGTGGTGCTTCATTAATCATTATCAAGATATTGAAGCTTTAAGTGCATGTGCTCTTGAGAATAAAACAATTCACTGCAATTAACTGAACATAGGGTATAGGCCTACTACAAGCAGATACTACTTGCCATTCCAACACATGCAATAAGGGCGAGAATGTTAATGAAAGATCTACACATACCGAATTTTTCAGTTGGGCGCCAGAGCCAAAGCTCATGTCTCCAGCTGGAATGGGTAGGACCTTGGGATCGACAATAGGATCAGAAATAGGGTCTGTTGGGATCTCATGAGCTGATTCACGGAGAATGGCATTGAACATTGCTACATCTAGTCTCGCAACACATTTTTCCATGACCTGGTCAACAGATTATTTAAAAGCACAAGTTTTAAATCCAGCTGAACTATAATAAAGGCCATATAATGTATTGAACCAATAAAAGCCATGAATTTTATACATATACAAAAGAACTTAAACATATGGCTAGATGGAGCAATTGCAAAACTGAAAATGTGTACCAATCTTGCTATGACAGGCAAACAACCACACTCATGTCCTCCAGCTCTAACAGGGCAAAGTCTTTGGAATGCATCTTGGAAAGCATTCTTCCAAAGGTTGACGGAAAAGCTACCCTGCTGTTGGTCACCTAGGGCAGGTCCTAACAATTTTCCTGTACTTTTCTTAGACAAGTCCTTCGGAGATTGCATATGTGGAGTTAAAGCCTGAAAAGACATCAGAGGACTTCTATTGATTAACAAAATGAGGATTAACCATACAATTTACAGCAATCTTCTTATGAACAAAACTAAACCACTTCATGCTTGAGGCCTTACTTCACTCATTTGTCAAAAAGAGAAACTACATTTGTATCATTCTTATGAGTGGAAATTATCCAGTTCTATAAATCCATTCGTTGAGCGGAATTGGATGATAGCTAGAAATTATATACCTGCCACCAAACTGATTCAACTATCCGAGAAAACATCCATGATTCAACTTTCTCCAAGGAAGTTATGAAGGTTCTTGTCTCCTGCCAATCTTCAGAGAACTGAAGAAAGCCACCAGCTAGTTTATTACCTGAACCACCCTTCCATTTCAGAGTGGTAAGTTTTCCTTCATTTGAATCATTCCTCTTGGCACTGCCATTGGACTCGGCAAACTTTGCTTGTGGATTTTGGTTATGTGAACTACCAAATGCCAGAGATATGATCTCCCTCAGAACAACAGTGTTTGACAACCAGAATGTTAACCTTGAAAAACAGAACACTATGTATCAGTCTATAACAGCTCAGAGTAACAATTTAAGCACATTTTCCAGTTAAGAGTACTTGCCTTGGAACGTCATTCCCACAAGACTTGGCAATCAACACAAGTCCTGATATAGTATTTTTAGCAATTGTAGCCCATTTATTTTGAGTCCAATGCTTACAAGCATGAATGTAAAGTCTAGAAAGACGACGAGCAGGTGTGTGCACCTTATGTGCTGAGCTACCATGTTCTGATACAACAGAATACAGTGATATTTCAAGAGCAGCAACTTCTCTGAGCTCCTCTTCAAGTTTCTCAATTTTCATTTCCAAGTCTTCAATCCGCTGATTTAAGACTGCCTCATCCTCTGGTTCCCCATTTTCATCTGCATCAATTATGTCAGTATCATTTATGACACTTTTAGTGCCATTTGAGGCCTGATCCAAAACATTTGTATCTTTTACTTCTTCAACTGGCTTATCAACAACTCCTTCAGAAGGTTCTGATGCAGGTTCATGAGGGTCCTTATTGTCTTGGGAATTTATTTCAGAACTTATATCACAAACTCTATAAAACTCTTTCTTTGATTTTGAATGTTTATTAAGAGTATTATTCAATGGTTTACCTTCGGATTTACTACCTTCATGATCAGATTTCCCTCTAGATCCATCCAAACCATTCCTACCGGCAACACTTTTGGGGACTCCAACAAGTCTTTCTACTTTCTCATCCTCAGCTACAACTGAATCCGCATGAGATGATACTGAATCTATTATTGTATCAGAATCTGATTCCTCTTCTCTTCCATTTTTAGATTCTTTTTCCAAATCAGTAGAATGGTCATCTAAGATCTCATCTTTATTCAGTTTATCAATCATGGCACTGGCTTTCGAACCTTGAGATGCCTCCTCAAACCTGTTGACATCATCCAGATAATGTATGACCATGTTTTCATAAACTTCAGAGGGCTCCGAGCCCGTGTTGGAATCACTTACTAAGACACTAGAGTCCGGTTTAGCTGGAAATGCTTTAGTTTCACTTCTATTTCCATTCAATGTTTGGTGTGGCTTGCGGTCTCTCCTCTCAGTTTTTCCGGGCCGTTTTGCTTGCCTATTGTTTGAGGCTCTCTTCTTGTCAATCTCTTTCATAACTAAGGCGTTTGACGTCAAACTCTATCAAACCAACGAGCGAGCTGCTTTAAAAGAGTAAGAACAGCAACTAAAGACTCATTCATGAAAATTTACAAGTTGGGTTCACGCCGTATGCATCGAAAATAGGATTCGCCCACTTACCAAGTAGAATGAACTGCTTGTAGCGTTTTCCACTCTAAATCAACTATCTGAGAAACAAGTCTGTAAAGGATACACAAGAATTGGCCATTTGGACGTTAGCAACACGAAGTCAAACTCTAATCACCAGCGGGTCAGTGAACAGTTATCACTTCTGCCAGAATTGGACAGAAGCAATTGAAAAAAAGAGTATGATCATAATCATCGCAAGTACATCCGATATATCTATGCTTTTAAGAATCAAAACTCAACAGTTTCGGAGAAAGTGAGACCATGACTCAAATTAAACCGACAAGTACAAAGATATCCCACCGCAACAAACATTAAGAAACCAACGGAGACGCGTTGGCTTTGCCCCATTCTTTGAAAGCACTAAAAGCAGATCTACACTTGCAACTCAAAAGAAATGCATTCAAGGCTTAGAAGTAGATAGTAAAACTTGAACTGAAACTTCAACTCTACAAAACATCACAAAGAACACCAAAGAAAGCCAAAAGATTCGGACAACAAGACGATGCGCATGAGAAAAACGTTAAGAAGAACCTGAAACTTTCCATCTCAAGCAGAGCACCATAAGAGACCGGGAAACCGAGTCAGATCAAAGAAACAAGAGAAGCGAACAAAAGCAATGAGTGAAGAAAGATCTAAAGACCACATCTGGTGAAAGAAGATAATCAATGTTACGTACGCTTTGATTAGTCAATTCACGGGTGTCGCTGTTTACAAAAATTATATCCGTACGTTACACATTTACACTCAGGCAGATAGAGATAAGGACAGAGAAAGAGAGAAGCAAACGACAACACAGACACCCGAGAAACGACATTGTAAAAAGGGGAGGTAAAAGGAGACTAACCACAGCTTTAGAGCTCTGCTTCCAATGAAAAGCTTTCTGCTTTTGGTTCTTCCAAGCAACAATCACTTACTTCGGGATTAGCGCTTCTTTCTATATCTCTCTTGCATGTTCATGGGTTGCTTAGTACTCCTGTGCTTCTGCTTAATTAAGGCAAGTGGTATCACCGTATCAGTCAGTTGGAAGCATAAGAGAGTGCCGGGAACATGGGATTTTAAAAGCCTGCCTGATTTTTATTTTTAATTGGACAATGTCACCGGAGATTGGTGTCGGTGGCAGAGACAGTTACCGGTAATCACCGGTTAGCATGTTAGCTGTGTGCATTTACTGCACCGTCGTTGTCTTTTCATTCGATGCAAAAACAATAATAGAACCGTTGCCTGGAATAGGAAGCAGTGTGAGGATTGGATAGGATGGGATGGGCCCCAATCTGATCAGATCCAGAGGAGCAACGTAGCCATGTGATGTGATGACGTAGTCAGATTTGCCTGCAGCTTTTCAGCATAATTATTTAAAGAGATTGTATATTTGTTTAATCAATTAACATATAAGATAAAGTTTATATGATAAATATGATTTGAAGAAACAAAAATATATTATTATTGTTTTTTATGTTGTAAATAATTTTATTAGAATGCATAGATATATTAATGGCTTATTTGACAAATATGTTAAAAATAAATAGCATATTGTTGAAAGTATAGATGAATATGCAAATTCTCAAATAGAGTATAATATTATACCAACGTAACTTTAAAGTATATTTTGAAAGTTAGATAAAAGTACTAGATAAATATGCTAATGAAACTTTTAATTAATTTAATTTTCTTTTTGTAAGTAATACTACAATTATGCTTTAAAGCACTTATATTTTATATTGAACTTTTATTATATAAAGTTCATACACAAATTTTTTCAATTATATTAAATATTTATACCTTCTTATTTCTAATAATAATGGGAATTAACTAATTTAAGAATATAATTTGAAATATTCAGAAATAAATTAAATTAACAATTTAATACTATAATGACAATGAAACAAAAAATAGGATGACAAAATCAAACAAGTTTATATTTTCAGTTTTTATTACAAACCTTAATCAAATAGATTTTTATTTTTATTACAAATTTTAACCAAATTAGTTTTTAACAAGAGAAAAAAAACTAAAAAAAGGAAACAATAACCAGAAACTTCACCTGAAAAATGAATGTAAAGCGAAACAACCCTTAGTTTTTTAATATATTTTTTAGAAATTGGGCATACTTGACGTTGGGATGAGATTTACAAAGAATTAGAGGATATTTCAAGAAAAACATGAAAAAAAAATTAGAAATTTGGAGGAATACGATCTAACACATACCCTTATGTCAAACCATGCCCAATATGGATCAAGTACAAGAAGAGATATGAACTAAGGAGAGACCATGTGGCGTTAAACAAAATTCAAAAAGGAAAATAGTATGAGACATGTAGTGCCGCAGACCATATGGAGATAAGAAGATTTATGTTGTAAGCCACAAGCATGCTAGCTAGAGATCATGGACTACATCTTCGTATGGCTATCTGACAATATATGCGGGTGGAAACAAAAATATAACTAAAAAACCTTGATGTTAATCATCTGCTGCATTGCTATTTCCAAAGCCACCTCCTAACGCATATGAAATCTAACAATGCCACCTCCTTCACAAGCTTTTTAGTGCTGATCCAAAGGTCTGTACCAGTTTCTTGCCACAAGAAAACATTTCAGCATCTCAACATACCACAAACCACGATTTTGCTTTTTATCTGGACAATTACCATCTCTCACCACATTAACGAAACTCCAAGCTCAAATCATGCATGTACTTTTCCCACTATTGCCTACTGGCAAAATTTAATAGGCTAAGTTGTTTTCCTCACATATTATGATAGTAACCGACTTGCAAAGATACAAATAACAACATATACTGTTCAAAAACATATGCAAAAGATTTTAACCGTAATGTGGTATCTCGACCGCAACAAGGTGTGCAATTCCTGTATTTCAAATAACCGAATGCATTTTGTAATTTAGGTAACAAAGGTCCACTGATCAAAGCCAACAGTTTGAAAATATTTTCAGGCACAAGTGCATTATATATATCAAGGCAGCTACATCTGTTTCCACCACATAAAAAGAGTGATACACCATACCATCCAACACACAGTGCACGTAGAAAGAAGAAGCAGCAACTCATTTGTGACAGGGCTCTGATAGGATACGAAACATCTTAAATGTCACAATACTGAAGCCAACACTAACCAAATTGGTTATCAATGAGCTATCTAAAATCCCATATCCCAATACTCCCAGAAATATGTGGATACAATAGAACCTAAATTAAGCTTGAAATTAATGTAAATAATAAACAGAGAAGTCAATGAAATGGGGGCAAAGCTCATGGTATCAGTCTGATGTCTTTTAGACATCATTTGCTAAATGAAACTCCAACATGTCATGAACCCGTGAATACATAAACAGTGTGAAACAAAAAAAACTCAACAATCATCTAGACCCAGCATCAAAAGACACTCAATATATCATTAACTTCAATATCAGGTATTGTTATAACTCGTAATGGCAATAAAAGACGTAAGATGAAAAAGATCCAAATGTCCGGCATTCGTGAAAATTTCGCTTCTTTATTTCTTACTCGGAACCAATAAACACTATCAACAAAGAAAGCGAGACGAAAGGTGGGCACCCAATTGAAAGGAGAATTCAGAGAAGCTTTCGACACTAAGCATAGTCAGATCACTCGGAGTCGGCCGAACCGGAGAGACCCAATTTCTCGATCTTGAGTCGTTGGAGGGCTTTCTCGTGAGCCCAGGTCTCGATGGTGAGGTCAGGCTTGGCGTTGAGACCAACACCCAAAATCACGATGGTGAGAAAACTGGTAATATAGCAAGGAAGCTCCCAATCCTCCCATTTACGCGATTCACCAGGTGGCGCAGGAGTCCTGTTGAAGAGGTATCCCTTTGGCCGATCCTCGTGCCCTGGGCGTGACCAACGGCTGGGTCCTCCGGCGGCACCGCCTCGGGCTCGAAGGGAAGACAGTAGGCGCTGGCGGAGCATGGTGGACGCCGGCGTGGGCATTGATTTTGGCTTTGGTTTTTATAACTTTTGAGATAATAACCTACCAAAACAGAAAGAATTTTGAGATAGTAAAATGATCAGTTAGGGGAGTGGACTTGTGTGATCGGACGGACCGTAGCAACGTGCAGTAGCTGCAGTATAATTAAGGTAGAATAGATAATTTAAATTTTTAAAAATGACTGCTCTTTCAGATTCGAAATGTTGCATTTGGAGCCTCATTCTTATTTGTATTAGAATAGTAATTTTGGTTACGCAGGATTAACTTTTTCCGTAATTATTAGTAAATTAAGGGTCGTATAGAAGTCACTTCTATTTTTTTATTGTATTTTTTATTTTTTATTTTTATTTTTAAATAAAAATAAAAGCTTGTTTGATTATTAATATTAAAATAATTATATTTTTTATGATTATTATATATGAGATAAAACTTAAAAGTAAATTATTTTTAATTAATTAAATTTATTTTAATCTCTTATATAATTTTATCAATACATTATTAACAAAATTATTTGATTTTTAAATAAATATTTTAAATTTTATTTTAAATATATTTTAATGATTTAATTAAATTCATTTGAAATTTATATATTTTGAAGTTATTTTAAATTTAATTATAGTTATATATAATTATTTAATTAATTTAATTTAATTATAAACATTAAATTAAATTTTAAATTAAATTAAATTATCATAACTTTTATTAGTAATTAATTTAAATAATTAAATATTAAATATTAAATTAAACTATTCACAATTCTTATTAATAATTAATATATCAAATAATTAAATAATATATATTTAGTTGATAATAAACTAGATTATTAAAAATAAAATAAAAAAACAAAAACCACTTTTTGTAGTTTTCATAAATTTTGAAAACTAAAAGAAACTAAAACTAAAAACAAAAATAAAAATGAAAACTCAAACAACAAGTTTTTTTACTAAATTTGAAAACAAAAACAAAAACAATAGGCCTAAAACTACTCTTTTAATTGATAGGAAAATAAGAACTTTATGTGGTCATAACTGCAAAACTCAAGCTGAGGCCTTACTGCATGCTTCTCGACAACTTTCTCATATGTTCATTCCTCAGCTAAATGACCAAATTGGGGCCATAGTTTTTTCCAGTTTGATCAATTTAGGATCAAACATTATAATTTGCTTATTTAAGGGATAAATGTTCGTGAGTATGCTCAGTATTAAACAAATTTAGACAAAAAAATAGGATTTGTCATACTTTGACAGATTACCATCTCAATTTTTACAGAACCTTAATTTTACTTTAATCCCCAAATATTCACGATGTCCGTCTTGCCTCCTTCACGCAATATCGATCACTCCAATCCCTCTAGTCAATCTTCCTTCTAGTCTTCGTTCAAGGGGTTGTCTTGCCTCCTTCATGCATCATCTCGCCGATCCACCTTCTAATTTCTCTCCAGCAATCGCCAAGTATGTTTGATCTACTCATCTATTTTGCTCATTTATGAATTAACTTTCAACTTAGATATGCTACACCTTGACGATATTGTCCCCAATGGGTTTTCCACAAATTAATTCCCCTTAAGTAAGATTTGTGATGGACTTGACATCCTCCTTCAATTTTGTAGCCATGATCTTTAAAATTACTTTATGTACTGTGTGCAAAAAGAAATAAGGAGAAAACCATTTATAGAATCTGGATATTTAGTTTTAGGGATAAAGAAAATGTGCAGTATATTCCTTCATATTTGTAGTTGCATAGGATTCTAGCACTATCTACACTAGTAGTTTCTGAGAAATATGCGTAATAGATTGGAAGAAATGGGCATTAAATCTATCAGGAATAGGAGAGTTATTGGGATTCAATCTAAATAATGCACTTTGTACCTCCTTTTCAATGAAAGGACTTGTGAGCTTCAAATTGGGGTCATTGTCTTATACAACTTTAAATGACAGTCCCTAGCTATACTTCTTAGTATCATGAGTTATCATAATCTGTTGTAGTTTGTAGTTTTAAGATCCACCTTAGAGCTCTAGCAAGTAGACTACAAGAAAAGTTAACCTCCCTTGCAACTTAAATTGTTAACTTGTTAACTTTTAATAATAAGTTCCTATATGTATAGGATGCTCCCTTATACTCCTTTCGACTAATATGAGTTTTCAACCTTTGAATAAAGTCATCTCCTCCCTTATCTCTTAAAGCACATTAGTTGCACCTGTGATACTGAAAAAGATAAATAACTCAAAACTTATCATGCAAGATAACTATTATTTGATGGCCATCACCAATGAAAGAATTCTTTCTCACAAACCAATAAATACTTGTAGTAATATGAAAGCATTTTGCTAACATATTCTATTAAGTAGCACTCTTGTACAATCATTACACCTATTCCTTAACCATACACATCCACTTTTAACATAAATAGTTCATCTATACTGTTCATATCTCCTATGATGATTCTAGTTGTATTTAATGTTTATATATGCCTCTTAAACCATATGTTTGCAATGAATTATTTGCTCGATGGAATTATTATGAATATGTTAAGCATCATATGTTGTGCTTCAATTTCTCACTTTGAATTTAAGGTTTCTTTTCACCACTTTGACTTTGCCTCTTTCTTTTCCTAGGGTTGGTCATTATAGTTTGGCATAATGGCATTTGATGAGGTAATTATGAGGTTTCACCATACGGGATGTTTCGTTAATGTGGCTAATAATCTTAGGTATAAGGGTGGTTTTATGGATAAAATTGAATTTGATCCTTCTTACTCGGCTACTTTGAACTACTTGATGTATGTAAGAAAAGTGGGTATAATAATGTGAAAAAGATTTTTTATATTATGCTTAGTTTTGAACTGTCTATTGGTTTGAAGGTTATACAAGATGAGGCTACTATGTTAGATATGGTTAGTGAGATGATGGTTACAGGTGCTATTGATATTTATATTGAACATGGTGTAGATACCACTGTTGAAATGATTGGGGACGAACCTAATGAGCTTAATCAGGATAATGTTGTTGAAGATAATGGTGAGGTGTACATAATACTACTACCCATATGAAGAATGTGGAAATTTTAGATGATGTCTCAAATGTGGATGATGGATATGCTGGAGATGATGCAAATATGGAGGATGAAGATGATAAAGAGGATTTAAAGGAAGGAGATGAAGATGATGGAGATGATGAAGATGAGGTAGGTTTTTCTGAATATTATGACAGTAATGAATATGAGGAACTTGTTAGTGATATAGATGATATGGTAGATGATGCGATTAGGACAAAAAGAAAATACCATGTTTATGATGAAAATGCAGCTAAGCCTTACATTGAATTAGGGATGATTGTTTTTAATCATTTGCAATTTAAGGTGCAGTTAGTTAGTTTTCCATTAAAATAAAGAGGGTTGTCATGTTTACCAAAAATAAGCCTAAATTTGTCCAAGGTGAATGTAGGATAGAGAAATGCCTTTGGTATATATATGGAGCATTTGATAGAAAGCTTCAATCCTTTCAAGTTAGCAAATTTAGGGATACTCATAACTATAATAGGGTTTATACAAATCCTATGATGAATATTAGCATCTTATCTGACTTGTTGATGGACAAACTTAAAAGGGAGCTATTTTTGAAGAATGAGGATATCAAATTTATGTTAAGGACTGTTTTGGTGTTGAAGTATCTATGAGTATAGTGAGGAGGAAAAAAATAGACAGTGTTGCCATCAACATTAAAGAGGAATTTGAGAAGCTTTGGTCTTGTGCTGAATTCATTAGGCAAACCAACCCAAGTAGCCCAGTTATAATGATAATGTCTCGACCAATTCCAACATCTCCACCTATTTTGGAAAGAATGTACATATGTTTAGAAGCTATTAAATATTGGTTTAGGCATCGGTGTAGGCATTATCTTGGTTTAGATGGATGTTGGCTGAAGACCATAACTAAGGGTGAACTTCTATATTCTATAGGAAGAGATGGAAACAATCAAATGTTTCCTGTTGCTTAGGCTATGGTTAAAGATGAGTCTATTGTCACTGGAAGTGATTCATTGAAAGACTGCAAGAAGATTTACCTCATTTGGGCTTTGGAATTGGTTGGACTATAATGAGAGACCAACAAAAGGTAAAAGTTTCACGTCAAAATTTCTTTTTACTTTTATATTTCTACTATTTATGTGCCTACTATAACTGTGATTAAATAATCTAAAATGTTTATGAATTAGCCTACTTAAATGGTTTTTTTTCCTTGTAGGGAATTAAATAATCTGAAATGTTTATGATAATGTCTTGAATGTGGATGATAGATATGCTGGAGATGATACAAATATGGAGGATGAAGATGATGAAGAGGATTTAGAGGAAGGAGATGAAGATGATGGGGATGATGAAGATGAGGTAGTTTTTCTGAATATCTTAACAGTAATGAATATAGGGAACTTATTAGTGATATAGATGATATGGTAGATGATGAAACTAGGATGAAAATAAAATACCATTTTTATGATGAAAATGCAACTAAGCCTTACATTGAATTAGGGATGATTTTTCTTAATCATTTGCAATTTAAGGTGCAGTTAGTTTGTTGTCCATTAAAACAAAGACGGCTATCATTTTTACCAAAAATAAGCCTAAATTTTTCCAAGGTGAATGTAGGACAGAGAACTGCCTTTGGTATACTTATGGAGCATTTGAGAGAAAGCTTCAGTCCTTTCAAGTTAGGAAATTTAGGGACACTCATGACTATAATAGGGTTTATATAAATCTTATGATGAATATTAGCATCTTATTTGACTTGTTGATGGACAAACTTAAAAGGGAGCCATTTTTGAAGAATGAGGATATCAAATTTTATGTTAAGGACTATTTTGGTGTTGAAGTATCTATGAGTATAGTGAGAAGAGGAAAAAAAAAGACAGTGTTGTGATTAACATTAAAGAGGAGTTTGAGAATTTTTGGTCTTATGCTGAGTCATTAGACAGACCAACCTAAGTAGCCCAGTTACAACGACAGTATCTCAACCAATTCCAACATCTCCACCTGTTTTTGAAAGAATGTATATATGTTTAGAAGCTATTAAATATGGGTTTAGGCATCGGTGCAGGCATTATCTTAGTTTAGATGGATGTTGGCTGAAGACCATAACTAAGGGTAAACTTCTATATGCTATGGGAAGAGATGGAAACAATCAAATATTTCCTGTTGCTTAGGCTATGGTTGAAGATGAGACTACTGTCACCTAGAAGTGGTTCATTGAAAGACTGCAAGAAGATTTACCTCACTTGGGCTCTAGAATTGGTTGGACTATAATGAGGGACCAACAAAAGGTAAAAGTTTTGCATAAAAATTTCTTTTACTTTTATAATTCTACTATTTATGTGCCTACTATAATTGTGATTAAATAATCTGAAATGTTTATGATTTAGCCTACTTAAATGGTTTTTTTCCTTACAGGGAATTGCTAGAGCTATTGTAGATTTGTGTCCAGATTCTAAGGATTGATTTTGTGCTCGACATGTTTATATTAATTGGCAAGGAAGAGGACATAAAAGGGGAAGAGATGAAGGATCACTTTTGGAAAATTGTAAAATCATATATAGTAAAGGAATTTGAAGAAAATATGGAAAAGCTAAGAGCCAAGAAGGAAAGGGAAACATAAGATATTAAGAGCTATGTACCAATTCAGCAATGGTGCAGGGCATTCCATCGGGAAGATTCTATGATTGAGTTGGTTAATAACAACTTATGTGAGACATTCAATAAGACTCTGTTTGATGCAAGAAAATTGACAGTTTTAGGGTTGTTTGAGCATATTAGAAAAGAAATGATGAAAATAATTATGAGAAAAAGAAAAGAGGCAGCCAAGTAGATAGGAAATTTTTGGCTAAGAATATAGGAAGCTATTGATAAGAGTGCCAACATTGCTCAGTACATCACAATGGAGAAGGAGGGTATAACATTGGTCATGGTGAGGAAAAATATGTGGTCAGGCTTTAGGACAAAAGTTGCTCTTATAGGAGATATACCCTCTTTGGCATTCCTTGTGCACATGCCATATGTGCTATTAGAGACAAGAGAGTTAATATCGAAGAGTACACTTCAAGTTGGTTATGGAAGAGTTAATATGTCAAAACATATGGGAAGGTTATTCAACCAATGCCTAGTATGAAGGATTGACCTATTATTAATGAAGAAATTGTTAGGCCACCATAATTCACAAGGATCTGGTAGGCCCAAAATAGCTAAAAAAAAGGCATCGATGAGCCTCAAAAGACTACAAAAGGTACCAAAAAGAAAAATGCTGACTACATGTCTAGGAGGGACATGATCATTACATGCAACCACTATAAAGAAGGACACAAAAAAGGTTGTCTTTGGAAGGGCAGAGTGGAAATTTCCATGTTGTTTGTCTTCTCTTTGGTACAAGTAAGATTCTTTTTTATATTAGTGGAAATTTGATAGTAATTTTATCTTTTTTGCTATTATCAATATCATGTTCCAGCCTAGTTTCAGGACCCTACCGAAAGCAGCCAACTCATTTTGATATGGAGCAAAACACAACCAGTTCACAATCAACCCAAGAAAACATCTCAATAGATGAAACCAACACAGATATCCTAGTAAATGCCCATGCATCTGTAAGAAAATCCCGGTGTGAGCATCACATGCCCACGGTGCGGAAAACAAAAATTTTTGTTGCCGGGACCTTCCCGAACGCCAGGATCAATGTGTCGGTATGAAGACTCAAACCTGAATAGCCAATAGAGACTATCTCTAA
>JANIJH010000007.1:7228633-7240597 GCA_024520975.1 Erythroxylum areolatum | reverse complement strand
TCTTATGAAGACATAGAATTTAAATTCTGTCTTTAAGAATCTCAAAATTTATCATGAAGTTGAGAATTGGGTGCAGTACATTGGTGGATGAATGTAAAGTACGTATTCTGAATTTAGGAAAAATTCTGGATCGATTTAGGCTAGATTAGAGAAAGTGTATTTTCTAGAAAGTTTTAAGTCTTTCTTTTAGCTTTCTAATGATATATAGTACGAAAATTTTGGACGTCTGAGCTAAAAGTCATGGTTCTTATAAGGGAAGATATGCAAGAGAGGAGTTGTATCTTCTGCGTTCTTGCTTCTTCTGTGATGATGTCATCTCCTTCTGTGTTTCTTTGTGATGACGACATCTTCTTCTGTGTTTTGCTTCGTCTATGTTTTACTTCTTTTGTCATTTTGCTTCTTCTGTGATGACGTCATCTCCTTCTGTGTTTTCTTTGTGATGACGTCATCTTCTTTTGTGTTTTGTATCATCTGTGTTTTACTTCTTTTGTGTTTTGCTGACGCGTCTTCTTCTGTGTTTTGTTGACGTGTCTTCTTCTGTGTTTTGCTCCTTCTGCTTTTCGTTTCTCCTGTGTTTTGCTATTTTCTGCCTTTCGTTTCTTCTCTCTTTCATTTCTTCTGAGTTACTGTTCTTCTTACATATTCTATTCCATTTTTGATCCTTCAAAATATGGAATTTGTCTTTGAGGTCTGCATGAAAGTTGTAGCTCTTGAAGTCCTCTTTCAAACCATCTAAAGAACACCTAAATCTGATATCTGTAGAGAAAGTTATGACAATTGTAAAACATCTTCTATGTTGCTATTCATAAACTTCTTCTGGGTTACTATTCATCTTACATCATCTGATCCATTTTGACCCTTCATATGATAAAAATCTAACCTCAAGGTCTTCTTCAAAGTTGTGATTTCAAAGTTATCTTTGAAATCATTATAAGATGATCTTAATCCAACATCTCGAGTGAGAGTTATGCCATTTATCCCGAGACAAGTTCAATATGAGTGAAGACCAAATCTTGTTTGCTTCGTTCGGCCATAATTTGTTTGTCCGACCTCCAAATGAAGTGATTCTTGAATCCTTAGATTCCTAACACTTTTTTTTATGTCTCTATTTGATTTGAAAGGGATGAATTGAACCAGAGTAAGGGTATAAATTGGAAGAGTAGGAATCGGATATTTTACTGAACATGCTTTATTTTGATGATTTCTGGATCATTAAAGCTCTGAATAAGATGATTTTTGTTTCAAGATAAACTAGAAACATAGAGCTACAAATGGTATGAAGAATTTTAAATCTAATGCAGTCTCTAAGGTGTTTAAATTTTGTATAGAAGTTATGCATAGTATACTAATTTGGACAAAAGCAGTCAAATAATGTTTGAAGTGTATCTTTCGAATCACTGACCAAAATTGAATGATTTTGGTGTCATTGAAAATGTAAGACAATAGAGAAGATTCTTCTAGAATAAAGTGTTATGTCAGAATATTCAATGGTGCTTTTGGCAAGACACTTAAGTGAAAAAGACATAAGGCATAAATGGAATGGCAAATGGGACAATTCTTAGTCATTAAGGGCATAATTGGAAGAAGAAGTGTTGTCTTGCTTATAAATGAATAAGAAAACGTGAATGGGGGGATAAGCAGAAGAGAATAACGAAATGAGGAAGAAAGAAAAAGAGAGAATGTCATGAAAAAGAGATAGAAATACAAAGAGAAGTAGAGAATGAGAAAAATAAGAGAAAACAAGCTAGGGTTTCAATTTCCTTAGCCTATAAGAGAGATTTTAAAGTTGTTCAAGAAGAGAAAAAGGTAGAGGAAGAGAATAGCTTCCATTTGAGCCAAGGATCTCTTCATTAAGTGAAGAACCAAAAGGATCGAAGAGATCTATTTCAGTTAGATCAGCTCACGGAGCACACATTCAAGATACACAGGAAAGAGCTTTAGAGACCTCAGGTTGTTTGTAAAGAGAAGAAACAATCTGAGTAAGCCTATAAGCAAGGAAATCAGGTGGGTACATGTTTATAATAGAGTAAATAAGCTACTAATGTTTTCTTTAAATCAAAAAAGTTTAATGTTTCCAATTGCATCATAAGTGTTGCATTTATTGCTATATGTTTGTTATATGATTTGTGTGATGATTTATGAAAAGTTATTTTTAAAATGATTCTTTGAAATGATGCATGATTATGAAACCATACTTTTAGAAATGATTTTTAAGGTATAACAAGCATGCGAAAAGCAAGGTTTCAAGAGAATGTGTCATTTTGGGCATCAAGTTTACAAGATTTTGAAATCTATGTGTTATATGAGTTTGTGGTAATCCCTCAAGAACCGTAATGTGTAAGTTGACCCAAGTATAGGCTTTTTCCGCCTGCCCGCTAGTGGCATGGAGCTCCTTCAAGGTCTCCCTCAAAAATTTATGACTACACAGGACTATTACATTGGAAATGTGTAGCTCGTCATGTTTTGGACTTACCCAAACCATTTGATATGCTTATGCGTTCATGTTATCTTAATAAGTTTGATGCATTCATGTTTTGCGACTTGTGTTGAAAATAAATTGTGTTGTTTGTGTTTTCGATTACTTGACAAGACAAGAATTTTGAGAAACATGTGATTTATAGACTCAGTGAAAGTTTTCTATGGCAAGTAAAATGGTTTCAAAGTTTTTGCTTATCTTTTTATTATAAACTATTACTCACGAGCTTTCAAGCTCACGAGCTTCATGTCCCCACCTCCAGGTTATGAGCAAGAAATGGAGTGAAAAAGAGTCAAGGCATCACTCCAAATTTGCTTATGTTGTATTTTGAGTTAGTTTTGGGAAACACAAGGCTTTAGTCGCTTTTCAATATTTTGTAGTTCATGTAACTTTTGTATTTTGAGATTTTGGATTATGTTGTAATGTGACTTGAAAGGCCATTATAGCTTTGTAAAACCCCCTTGTTTTGAGGGTGTTGAAACGTGAATGATGAAAATTAATTGTATGTAATCTATTAAAGAGTATGATGAAGTAAAGATACACTCAAGTCTTATGATATTTGCAAGAGGTTGGGTTCCGGAAACGGTGCCCAACTTTATTAATGTCTTGATCACGAATTTTGAGTGAAGTTACCAAAATGGGAAAAAAGATTTATTAATTTGGATGTAAAGTATCATAATTAAAATAATAGTTTTAAAAGTAAAGTTTAAAGACTAAATTAAAAATGTAATAATTAGAATATTAAAATGAATAACATTAAATTAAATTAAAATATATTTATCTTTAAAAGGGAAAAAATGAGAACAACTTATTAAATATAACTAAATAAAGAAAAATTCGACACAAACCTAATTATTTTAAAAGGATATTTTTATATTTAAATTTCTCCTTTTCATATTTAACACTTGCTATCCTAATTTGAACATCAAAATACTTTTGCTGAAAAAATGTGACACTAACTATTTGTTTAAGTATCATTTCTAAGTCACATCACATAATATCATCACAATCTAAATTGTTTTGTCCAATTCAAATGTTATATAAGATACTTGTTAACAAACATAAATGATAACAATAACGAGTAAAATTTAAAAATTGAATTAAAATTGTAAATATGTTCTCTAAAAGAGAAAAGAATGAGGACAACAAGCTTAATGCAATACACTGCACTTACTAGATCGCTGTGAATGCCAGACAATCATCAGCACCTGCAGTGAAATTGAAACAGGGACATTGTAGCTAGTCACCGCGTTCTTCCTTTATTACACATCTTACATTACAACGAACGAACGCATGATCAAATTGCAATCTTCACAATTCTTGGATTATTGATTGCACCCCAGCTCCTCATTGTCTATACAAAGCTGAGTAAAAATTTAGGACAGAAATGTTATTGACCGTTGAAGGCCTGAAATCCAGAGGATTATCCCAATTCTGGTTTTCACTAGTATTGTTATCGTCAGACCATCTCATTTTTACATTATCAAACTCAATCCCATCAATGTGTTCCATGATGATCCCGGCTGCACTGTGATTAACAAGACCCCGGCATCCAGGTCTGTAATCTACCAGCCCACCTGCGTAATTTGTATATCTCCTGTAAGCCAGATCCACGTTAATGAATCTCAGGTTGCTTAAAACCCCACCCTTACAACCGGACAAGAAGACACCATTCTCAGATTCTGCCGTTATATTCATGAAAAGTAGATTAGATATAGAGCTCAATTTCGAGCTTGAGTCCCGGGGGCAGGATGTTACATAAATAGGCTCCGCTCTCCCCCACCACGAAGGATCGTAGTATCTGGTCGTAATGTTAATGTTTGAGAAGGTGACGTTGTTCACATTACCTGCACCAAGTTTCATGTCATCAGAGGCTAAGATAGGCTCAACACAATGTCTATTTCAGCATTAACTTAACTGGGATCTCAGAAAATCCAGCGACTTACCTCCATCACGTATCTGAAAACCCAGTCCCCTGTGAGAGTTCAATATAGTGATATTATCGAACACTAGATCTTTAAAATCGAAAAGACTAGCACTCCCTAGCTTGATTGCAGAAGATTTGGTTCGTATCCAACAGTTGGTGACCGTCAAGTTACAAACAGGGCCAGTAGATGTCTTTGGACAAATGGCATCATCTCCTGTATCGATATGAGATCTTGTGATGACTGTATGATTTGAATCCTCTATATCTATTCCATCATTGTTTGGTGTATTGAAGTCCCCGTAGATGGAAACATCATGAATAGATGTGTGCTTGCACAGTACAATATGCAAGCTGCAACCATGGGAGTAAGATTTAAGTTTGAAAATGGAGATTTCGCAATTCCAAGGTAAATATTAGAATTGCTCAAATGTTAACTAAATATATAAAAATGCAAAAGAGAACATACCACCAATATGCAGGCTGTCTCAAAATGATGTTCCAAACATGAACATTGGAGCAGCGGATGAAGCCAACGAGCCTTGGTCTGCACTCATCCCCAAAACAAGCCCCTGTCCTATTCCAACTCACCATCACATTCTTCACTTCACTAAACTTCTCCACAAACTTCAGCCCTTGCCCATCCACCACGCCACCGCCGGTAATCCCCACATCGCTCGAATCCTCCGCCAACACAACGTACCATCTGTTGGATTCTCTTGGGTAGTCCTCTATTCTCGCCCCACCTAACAGGGTCGCCCCTTTTGTGATGTCCAGAATTACCTTTGACTTCAGGTGGATGGTCGCCGTCAGGTAGGTGCCCGGAGGAAAGATGACTCGGCAGGCCGTGGCGGTGGGGCAGCTGTCGATGGCGGATTGGATGGCGAGGGTGTCGTAGTGGATGCCGTCTCCGATGGCTCCAAAGTCAGTGATGGAGACAATGTTGGTTGATCGGAGGAGGAGTGGGACGGAGGGGTTCAATGATTGAGCGAGGAAGAAGAGTAAAAGGAGAGTGATTGATTGAATAAGAAAAAAAGTCATTGTGGAAGCAGTATTGCTCTGGTATGCCAATGGTATTACTTAATGAAGCGTCCTGATGGATTGGATAAGCATTAAACTTTTAATTGATTGGTTGGTTGACTCGATCCAATCGGTAGCTTATTCCGGCCAACTTAGGTTTTGTGGAAGAAATCATGTTGTAACTTTGACAACCAGGCGTATTCACTCAACAAAAATGTTAATCCTGTCATTTTCTTGTAAGCAAAATTGATTAAACTTCTTCAATGTAACCGAAATGTCAAGCCTTTCAAAATCAGTTAGGCAATCCTCGCAAGCATAATGATGCTGATCAGCATAAAAGATTGAGAAAACTAGAAGATTATTTGCTCTTTGTTTTGTTTTGTCTTTGCTCTTTGTTCCTTCCCTTTCATTGGGATCCATTGTAAGTCCTATCTCTCGAATCTTGTCTCCTCGCAAATGTTTGCATAGAACTCCTATTTCCTTTAGATTGGAAAAACTATCATATGTTCTTCCTCTTCTTAAAAAGGTCATTTAGTCGAGGATTGTATGAGATGATCTTATTAAGCCTATCTCAAGTTTGTTGGCCCGTTTATATTTGAGTGCAGTTGTTACTTTGAAAATATTCAATTTGGAAGCTACAAGATAGACCTCCACCTTGATTAGTTTTGGTCGAGTTGTCAAAGCTTCCAAAATAATTTTTATTCTCCAAATTTCTTGTAGTAGTTGTAGAACTAGATTGAATCTCTAGAGAACTAAATACAAATTTCTTAATTTCAATTAATAAAATTAAAAGGAGGTGTTTTTATTAAGTAACTGGTTAATTAAAATTAATAAAAAATCAACTGAATATAAAAGTGAGAGGGTCAACATTACCAAACTTTGATTCAAGAGAAATATCTCATTTAATTGTAACATTGATCATTGGTTTAAAAAGAATATTTTCACAATTCAAGCAATTAGTATGAAACATATTAGGATAGTCGTAATATGTCTCAAATTTTCTTAAATTAATTGATTCAAACCCAGCATCTAAAGCAAAACTTTTCATCCATTGACTAAGTGTAATAACATTCCATATCAAATAAATGATAGTAATAAGCTTAGGAGTTGTTTGGTTTCACTTCTATTTTTTATTTTTGTTTTGGTTTTTATTTTTTATTTTTTGTTTTTATTAAAAACAAAAACATGTTTTGGTTGAGATTTGTAACATAAAAACTTAAAACAAAAACTATTTAGTTGAGATTTGTAATAAAGCTAAAAATAAAAACATGGTTGCAATGCATGGTATTGATAAACAATATATAAGAAAACTAGTAACGTAGAAATGCATAAATAAAAAAACTAGAAATGTAGAAACCAAAATCAGGAAATGAAAAAACCTAAAAGCCAAAATAAATCAAAAACGCAGAATAAGAAACAATTGGAAATGCAAAAACACAAGTAAACGGTAAATAGGAAAACTATTAATGTAGAACCGCAGAAATAAAAATAGGAAAACCATATATGTAGAAAAATCAGACGCTAATGGAAAATAAGAAACCAAGAAAACTATAAAAAAATAACACAATATAATTAGAAAAATATCAAATTAGTTTCGACAACTCACCTGATTAAAAGCCTAAACTTTCACTTTTTGCAAGGATTAAAAAGGGACGTAAGAGATGAGTGAGGGAAGTAAGAGAGACGAAAAGAATAAAGAAGTAGGAGAGAGAAAATAGATGAGTTTGGGACATAAGATAAGAGAGAAGAGATAGAGTTTCTACAATAAAAGAAGTTTATAAGAAGAGGAATTAGAAATGAAAACGTATGAAATCCTGTTGCCAAAAATTAGAAAAACATATTTTTTTACGTTTATGTAAAGTTGTTATGGGTTTTTTTATTTTAAAAAACAAGAAGTGATAACAATATTCAACCAAACACGATTTAAGGACTTACTTATTTTTTAATGAAAACCACAACAAAAAATAGGAAAATGGAAACAAACAATTATTTAACTTAGTTTTTTTGTTTATCATAAATTAAATATGCAATTTCATAAATAACCTATTTGCTACTTATACTAATCTTTCATAACAATTATAGATCACTGAATTCATAGATAGTGATAAAATAATCAATATTAAATTAAATTTTCAGATTAATCAATATTAGTCATTCATGAAATATGAGAACTCAAAACAAGAAATACTTGAATTAAAACATGAATACAAGTTAAGAACACAAAACCTTACAAAGTTACAACTAGAATATCGAATTCCCTTGAATAAGAATAACTGAGTTAGCCCAATATGACTTTTGCTCCAATAATAAAAATAGAAGAAAGATAAACAATTGTGAAAAAACGTAAGAAGAGAGAGCCTTTTCTATTATGAGGAATGACCCTTTTATAGGATTTTCCTAATCGAATCATAATCTAATTCTACCTTGCAAAGATGTCTATCTAAAACAAATTCAAATTCAAATTCCTACATGATATGGATAGAAAGAAGTTTCCCAGTTAAACTTTAACTCTTTAAGTGATCAGCCTTATCCATTGCAACAATTAATTCACTTCATTAAAAATTTGTGATTATCATCAATAAAATCCCAATTTGATGCACTTTTTACTTTTCACCTTTAAAAAAATTAATTTTAATATTTAAACATCAAAATAAATTCAAAACAAAGGAGATAATATCAAATAATATGTCTAGATAAGATCTTATCAAATTCTCCCACACCATACTTTTGTTTGTCCTCAATCATACATCAATTCAATACATTAATCATCTTCATAACAACCCATTCATTTCCTTTCATGTTATCCAAAAATATCCAAAAAATAATTCACATTTAAGGGTTAAGATAAAATAACAATCGAGAGAATAACCACTCATAAGACACATTGTTAAAACATAACATCTCATCAATTCCATCAAAATCAAATGAACAAGACTTGACACCTTCACAAGGATTTCACTCTATACATTCAAATTATTTAGAGTTCATTAAGCTCTCAAATAAAAAACATAGCAAGTTATTTCCAGAAGATTTTTCAAGAATCATATCTCCACCACTTAACAAAGATGAACCTAATATATAAATCAAAGGGACTTAATAAGGGTTGTAAAGTGGGTTAGGTAAGGTATGACAAGAATAAGCTTTTTAGCTAAATAACTTAAAGGGAATCATACAAACTTATCCACACAAGTTTTATCTTAAATCAAAATTCACTTGATTCAAATATTTCAATGACCTTTTCTTTTCTTTTCCCTTCCTTCTTTTTTCTTTTTTTCTTTCTCTCTTTCTTTCTTTCTTTAAATAAAGATATCAAAGAGGATTTTTTTTATACTTCTCCTCCATTTTATAAAAAATCAAAACAATGAAACTTGAATTATCTAATTAACTTTTCACGGAAATAGTCAAAATTATATGCAAATAAACTCGATACAATTTCTTTATTTTAGGGGTTCAAAATCATTAAGGATATCAATAACAAAAAGGTCAAACTAGGCTTGTAACAAGGTTATTTTGCAAGAAAAGAAAGGATAAGGCTCAAAATGGTTTTCCAAGGATAAAAAGTAAGGTAGGCTTGTTTAGGTTAAAAATGGTTATTTTGAATGGCCTCATCATCTTTATACACAAATTCATTAAAACATGTGGTCTCAACACATAATCAAAAGCATGTTCTAGCATAAACATGCTATGTTTGATAACAACAACAAAAGATATGTATGAGCATAATTGGAATAAATGCTTTTAGGCTCAAAGCTCACATAGGTGTCAAAAATGCATAAAGTCTTATACACTTTTCACTCAACAAAACCAATGAAATACTTGAAATAATTCATATGAAAACAATAATCATGCTTGTCTCTCTCATGCATTAGATTTTAAACCAAAAATGTATCCTAAGTTAAGGATTATTTATAAACAACAATCACAAAATTATGAAGCGATCATGAGAAATAATTAATATATGAATCATCATATCATGAGTCCAAGCATACATTACAACATTAATCATAATATAAACACTCGCTCCTCCAGACTTAAATCATACACTGTCCCTAATATATGCATAAGATACTCATAGCTCAACAAAATAATCAAAGAAAATAAATAATAGAGGAATCCCCTTGGGTGTAAGCATCGAAAAGGAGATGTGTTATAGAGGTGCGACTGTTGTTGGATAACTTGTTTGGCACTGTGTTGGAGTTGTGTGAATCTGACTTGTGGAATTAAAACAAAACATATCTGGGTGTGTTTGTTGTTTGGAGAGGAGGGCTATTGTTCGTACCTGCTTCTGTTGGTGAAGCTGGTTCTATCTCTGGTGTGGAAACACTCTAAGTGCATTGGAGTTGCTGGAGACGCATTGGAGTTATGCTGGGTGTCTACTTGTGATGTTGCTGTCGCTTTCTACTTGCGTGGAGATATATAGTAGCTTCTTTATTTTGACAGCCTTTGTGTGGAGCTGCTGCTGTTGTTTTCTTTGGCGTGGGTGAAGGTTGCGTGAGTAATGTTGGAAGAGGGCTGATATTCTACGTTTGGCTGGTGGAGGGTTGATGAATGGTCTGTTTGTGTTTGCCAAAAGAGAAACACGCAGACATTAGGCTAGGGATTTTATTTTTTTTAAAATATTAAATTAAATAAAAATAAAAATAGTTAAAATAAAAATAAGTAAATAAATAATTAAATAAAAATTGAGAGATTAAAAATTTTAAGCTTTTTTTGGTCAAAACACTAAATCACATAAGACGAGATCTCACCTTATGAGATTTAGTAGTATAGAATTTTAAAATCTTCACTCCAGAACGCCTTATATGATTTAGTGGACTGGAATTTTAAGGTCTTCACTCCAGAACACTAAATTATATAAGGTGAGATCTCACCTTATTAGATATAGTAGTCTGGAATTTTAAGACCCCCTTTTCCATTAAGTTAATAAATTTATTTTTCACAAGCAAGTTATAATAACTGAAATAAAATAAATCTATCATATTTTTATTGCGTCCCAAAAAGCACAATTGTTTAATGTCGTTATGCTCGAAATGGCTTTTTCCTCTCCAACTTCTACGTATTGCAGTTTGGTACTCCTTAAGTAGTGCTACTAGCCATTCATCTTGCTTTTTAGGTAACCTTTTTGAAATGATTATGTGTAATGACTTTCCATCAACTAAATAGTCATACTTTGGGCGATCAGGTAACACCTTTAATTCTATCTTCAAAGCCTACAAAATAGAATGTAAGATTTTCTTGTGAGTTATAATAAGCTTATCATTTAAAGTTTCCAAATCTGTTAGCATTGTTGACAATGGTTCTACAACTTCACAAGTTTCATCAACTTGCTCGTTCACTTCTAATTTAGCCTTAAACTCCAACTATCTTCAATATTTTCTTCCTTAAACATATCCTGCATAAATGGATCCATAATAGATGGATTGAAAATCATTCAGGTGCTTCATTGCTTCAAAAATATTGAACTTCACTATCTCTCCATCAAATTCAACGAAAAGAGTACCCTTATCTACATCGATTTTCATCTTGGCCATCTTTATAGATGACCTATCCAACAAAATCGAAGCTAAACGTTCAACATTATCTCCATCCATTTTCAAGATGTAAAAATCCACTAGAAATAGCAAACATTAACTTGGACTAAAACATCTTCTATAACACCAATAGGACGTATATACGAACAATCAACTAGTTAAATAATCACGTTAATTTCTTACGAAGAATTCAGATTTAAAGCTCGATAAATTGAGTATGGCATGACATTGATGGATGCACCTAAGTCTAGCATGACACGCTCAACTTTCTTATTACGAATAACACAAGGAAGTGTAAACATAACTTGATCTTTGCATTTTTTGCTAATTTCCTATTTATCATAGCTAATACATTCTCTAAAATTATTCTCTCTTTGTCCTTCAACTTTCTTTTATTTGTGCACAACTCCTTTAAGAATTTTGTATATTTCACAACCTGCTTGATGGCTTCCAAAAGTGGTATATTGATTTCCACCTTTTTGAAAGTTTCTAAGATCTCTTTTTCATACTCGTCATCTTTTGGTTTAGCCACCCTGCTAGGAAAAGGAGGTAAATATGCATTAATTGATATTAATCAAGATGAATCATTTTTTGCCTTTTTTAATTCTTGAGTTGGAAGTTCTTACTTTTTTTCTCCATCATCGTGCTTTTCTATCTCCATTGGTAAAGAAGCTCTAGGTTGAATTTCCTTACCACTTCTCAAAGTCATTGCACTCACATTCTCTTTAGGATTCACCACGGTTTGGAAAGGTAATTTTCCTTATGTTTACGCTTCTAGTTTACTCATCAAGGTGGCTAATTGAGTGATTTGATTTCCTAATTTTTAAGGCTTTCCCTTGTTTCTAGCTGAAATTGTTAAGTGTAATTAGAAAGCGTTTTAACAATTTTATTTAAAGACATACCTGAATTTGAAGATTGAGGTTGAACATATGTAGCTTGTGTAGCATCCCGTTACCGATGTGATGGACATATCGGTAATTTGGATGGTTTAGTGGAGTGTATTCATAATTGAA
>JANIJH010000007.1:7126524-7137284 GCA_024520975.1 Erythroxylum areolatum | reverse complement strand
AATCGGACCAGTCTGAACCGGTCAATTGACCGGTTTTTGACCGGTCGGACTGGTCTGGTCCGACCAGTTCGACAATTTTTTAAATATTTTTAATATTATATATAATTAAATATAATTATTGCATAATTATTACGTCATATCGGTTCGATCGGTGATTGAATCGGTCGAACCGGTCAAACCGGTGACCAGTAAGGCCATCGATTTGATGACCGGTCTGAGTTTTAGAATATGAATCGTGACTATCACATGTTTTTGGACAAGTAAAGAAGGATTATTTAACTCTTATCTTGAGGCTCCCAAGTCAACTTTTTCTTTTTCTGTGTACATAAGGAAGATCCAAAAACTCTCAATTGAGTAAGATAAACAGATCATGTCCAAGTTCTTAATTCTGCTAACAAACAAATGTTCCTGTCTGAAGAAAGAAACAAGGTTATACGAGTAACGACAGAGCTACAAACACCAAAAGCCAATCTAGGTAAAACCAATCTAGGTGAGACCGGATTGATTGGTCTTTGTAGTCTGCACTTTGACATTGGCTGCATCTCCAGCACACCAAAATATACAAATTAAATAATTTCTCGTCTCTTTCTCCCCTTCTTAAGCCCTCTCTCTCTCCAACTTTGTCCCCAGAGCTCAAGATCTTCCTTGCTTTTGGTGCTCTGAATAGCAAATCTGTGGCTCTTAGTTATCCTCTACTCTGTTTCCCAATATCGCCTTCTCTGTTTATCTCAAGCTTTTCACTTTTTATGCCATTTTTTTAATATACTTTTCAAGTTGACAACTTCTGTTAATTTGAGGTTCCATAATCTGCTATCTGAGTTTGTTTTTGGGTTACTGATGTAGATATTTATGCTCTAACATCTGTTAAATGTTTTAGACTTTTTCCTTGGGTTGCTTGCTCTTCAAGATCTTATCTTGTGCTGCTTAAAAAATAAGCTTCATAAGGTTTACTCGAGAAAGTGATTGGAAAATATTCCAAGAAAATTTTCGAATGAATTAACTGGTATTTGATTATTCTAATGGTTCTCTGGCATCAAATCTCTTTAAGATGAGCCTACAGTGTTCTTCTAGGGAAGAAAGAGACAGAAGCATGGTTCAAACAGAGCAACAACAGATAAATACTGAGCTTTTGTTCATGGATTCAAGTTATAGTCACAATTATCAGCAGCAAAACGGCCAACCCTCTTTGGGGTTATTGCGGTTTCGCTCTGCTCCGAGTTCACTTCTCTCCACTTTCAATGATAATGGACTGAACATCGATCCAATCTTGAATTTCAAGGAATTTGAGGATAAATCAAGAGCAGGAGTGAGAGAGGCAGCTGCTCCTTTAATGAAATCCCAGCAGAGTAACTCTGCTTTGCCTCCTCAATATCCAAGGCAAAATTCATCAATCTGCTCTTTAGCTATGGGCACTTCACGTGGTCTGGTTGGTACAATGGCATTGCGTCAAGATGAGGAAGTCAAAAGGGTTGATTCAATACTTGCCAGGCAGAATAGCTCTCCAGCTGGACTTGTTGCCAGTTTTGCCGTTCAAAATGGTATTTTTCTTGTTTTGTTTAGTGAAAGAATGTTTTCTCATCCTTTTAACCCTTCTCTTCCAACGAGTGCTATTTCTTCTGTTTACTTACTCTTCGATAGATGAGCAAAAATGTGTTAAAGATACTCTGTCAATTAATATATAAAGATGGAAGGAATCATTGAATATCTCTCAGTAAATTGCAGACTATGCCACCATGAAAAGTACGGAAAACTACTGTGCTGCAAACAGTACCACATACGAAGGAAGTCCCAGATTGAAGTCTAAACTTAGCTTCTCATCTGCAGTACCTTCTTCCTTAAGCACGTTGTCCCAGATTCCTGAAATTGGGAATGAAAGCATTGTGAAAGGCAGCCCTGACAGTAGCAAGCTCAGTGGTGATGATGGTCGTTTCTATGGTAGCCCTGGGTTCCCATATAGTTCTTATGCAGAGGATAGCAGCAGCTTGAAAAGAGATCCAAATGGAAGTGGAAAGCTTCTCACTACTTCACAGGTAATAAATTCTGTAAATTCGCTGTTAAAAGTACTTCATACGCTTGACCACAGTCTAATCAGTTGGTGCAAATCTAGAATGGAGAACATGGCAGTCACTTTCCCTTGTTATCCCACCATTTAAGTTTACCAAAGACTTCGGCAGAAATGGTTGCCATAGAAAAGTTCCTCAACTTTCAAGATTCTGTGCCTTGCAAAATTAGAGCAAAGCGCGGTTGTGCCACTCATCCTCGGAGCATTGCTGAAAGAGTAAGAGTCATATTTGCACCTTCCTCCTCTCCTTATTTTTGATAATATGTACACACATCGAAGATAAACTATGTTCAAATTCTCAGGTGAGAAGAACCCGGATCAGTGAGAGAATGAGGAAGCTGCAAGAGCTTGTTCCAAACATGGATAAGGTAGAATGTTTAACGATCTCTCCGTCAACGATATTATACTTAATACACAGTTCTCGGGTTTAACTTTTTTTGTTTCTTCTTGTCAGCAAACGAACACATCAGACATGCTAGATTTAGCTGTTGATTACATCAAAGATCTTCAGAAACAGTACAAGGTATTAGGGTGTTGTCTATAAGCGAACCTTGGCCCATGTTAACTTCTCGAATTCTGATTCATACTGCTGAAATTTCTGCAGATACTTGGTGAGAAAAGAGCCAACTGCAAATGTTCAAGTAATCAGAAGCCGGTGGAAAGTCAAACTCGATAGGAACTAGAAAACTTTCTTGTTTCTTTTTTTTTTCCAATCTGCTTCGTGGAATAAGGAACACAAATTGATGGTTTAGTTTAATATTTAGTAAGTCTTAAAAGTTGAATTTACTGCCTAAAATGAAGAGGTAACTGTATAGGACTGGTTGCTGTCTTCCATTTGTTCCATGTTTTATGTAATGTTCCTTCCTTTTTCAGTTCCTTTGACTTATGCATACAATAATGCTCACAACTTTCGATTGAGGAGGAGATGCAGTAACACATCTGGAGCACAAGTTCCCTTCATTGCACCACCTCCTCCGTTTCCATATAATAAAAGCAAGCCTAGACAAATGTCACTTAAGGTGCAGATCATTGACAATGAAGGGACTTAAGGATATACATAGGAGAAACAAGAAAGAGACCTTGCCAACCTTGTCAATTACTTTGAAAAAACTCTATTAAGTCCTTGAGCCAAAAAGAAAAAGGATTGCACCAATATTTGATACTTCCTGTCAATAGTATAAGCTAGAGATAAAAACTGAAATAATGATGAGATCAAGTGTGATTTGGTTAAAACCTATAAAGCCTTCAAGAATGATGCTAAATCATTTCCGAAGTGCAGGTGGCTTGAGTTGGATAATGAGGGACCAAGTGTCAAGAACAATCCTATTCCTACACAGTCAGTTTAAATTGGTGGACTTATAATAACTGGTAGAGTAGCCTTAGGAAATCATATCCTATAGTTTCCTTTAATATTAGTTTCTTCTTTTTCTATTTTTGTATGCTTTGCCTATTATATATCCATTACATGGTGTTTATTGATGTGGTTCATTCATAATTTTAAACAAATTATTTAAATTTATATTATATTAATTTTTAAATGTTTTCCAAAATTTGAAGAAATTTCATTAACCAAGATTGAAACTTAATTAAAAAGGGCCTAACTCATAAAAGTATACACCAATCTTGAGAATATCTTACAAGATAGAAAGGAAAAAAAATTCACAAAAAGTAGGAGGAAGGTTAAAGTTGTGAAAAACAGCCTCTAACCCTCCAAGTTCCATCTTATATTTATTTGTAAATTTGCACTCATATAAGCCTTATTTGTAAGAATGATTCCTATAATCTTTATATTAAATTCATACTCGTCCATTACTAAGCCTTTTTGTAGTCTAATATTCCTTTAATGCCACATAGTATAAATACTATAGGTGAAACAATTTAAAGAAAACAAGCATCATGTGTCATACCCCTTAATTGCATTGCTCACTCATTGTATAATATTCAGCCATTCCCACACACCATTGTATAATAGATACAATTGTTTTATATTGGAACAAATAGCCTAAGAGTAGACACATTGAAAAAATATGTGAGCATTAGTTTCAGTAACAAGTTGACATAGAAAATAGATATTCTCTTATAACCCATTACATCTATCCTTTGTCTGCATTCTTTGCGTTTTTGCTAGCCAATTGATGAAAGAAGTTTTAAGGATTAGGGATTTGTCCTAAATAAGATCAAATAAAAAAACTTTGGATGAATAGGGAGTAAGATTTAGTAGTGAAACTATGTGAGGGATCTCTCAACCAAATTATATTATCATCCTTTAAAGGATTTGATAAATTAGGCATGCTATTAACATTACAATATGAACATTTGAAAATAAAAAACCAATTTCCCCTAGAGATTAAATCACTAAACTTAATAAATCCTTATATTGAGTGCATTTAAGTATTCCTTTAGGTGTAGATGCCCAAGAGTGCTTATTTGTCAAACTAGAACTAAGTTTGCTTGACATTTCATTAGGTTTTCTTGACATTTCCTATCAAACTTTTAAAAGGAGAGTGAAGTTTATCCCTTAACTTTAGCATTTGGATTAAGCAACAAGTGCTCTCTACTGATTTTCAATTGTCAAAACTGGTCCTAGATAGTTAGTGTTAATGTGATAGATGGTTAATTGACTATATTTTTACCATATATTTAATGTATTCTTGCTTGATATTTTATACTTTTGTTGTATATTTGGTACTTAATGTGCTTCCAGTGTGTTTACATCTAATAATTACCTTCAGTGTGTTTACATCTGATAATTACCTTCATGGACTTAAAGGAGAATAATTCAGGCAAAAAAGTGACATAAAATAAAAACTAAGCAATTTGGAAAAAGTGCAAGGTCGTGTACTTTTACAATACTTGGCAGATTCTGATTATGACCGTGCATTACTCAAAAATCTAGGTTTTCATATAAATTTGACATTTTGGAGGCAAATCAAAGTAGGAAGTGGTTGGCATTATTCTAAGACGTTCAGTGTAACACCCTACTACTATAGAGTATATACCCGAACATCCAGAGGACATTTAGGTATATATTCTATGACAATGGTATGTTAGAGCAAACATAATCTCTTAAATGGCATCATAAAGAATATACAAGACTTAAAACTTCAACACTTTATTTCATTCATTGACAAAAGTTTAAAATATAGTCATTGAAACAAATATTTACGTTACCAAACATGAGAAAATTTATAATCCTTTATACAAAAGTTCTACATGTCAAAGAAACTACAAAATACAATCAATAACTCTTATAATGTCAGCTGACAGACCTTTGAGTCATATCTTAATCCAAAATGTTCCTTTAGAAAATCTTAGGAATTAGGTCTCCTGTCTCGTACCTGAAAAGTTACATTGCAATTTTTGATGAGTTTTACGAACTTAATGAGTGAACGATCATTGATGATCTCACTCAAGTCAAATACACAAATATCATACAACCAACCATTTTCACAAATATTTTCCATCTTAATAAGACATAATGAATGTCACACATTTCACATACATTCTTTCATAACATGTATAACCCAATCAATCACATTATCATGTCATATTACCTTATCATCACAATTTCAAAAAAGATTTCATAATCATATATTTCATAATCATAAATATACAAATGCAGATGCATATGAGACTCTAGATTTGTTATTATTTGTTGTGACCAAGCGCCTTTCAGACACAAATATAGATACTGGCCCATTAGGCTCAGTCAGATACAAAAATCACGGAGCAAAGCTCTACCTGTAGAATTCTGAGCTTAAAGCTCTTTTAGATTGGCTATTTTGATCACAACGCCTTTATCTGAACATGAATTTTATGTAATGCATCAAATAACAAAATATGTCATGAATAGCATTCACTTATGATGCACAGGTAGAATCTTATATTCATCGAACCTCAGTCCGACATTCAACTTTCGTTGAGTATTCTAAAATAATTCAAAATTCAGTGGCAAACAAATATCATTCAAATTTAAGATGCAAACAAAACACTTCCAATGCATTCCCGAATATCAAACTCCTCGGACCATTAAAGTCCGGAATTCACATACAAATCACAAATAGTTCAATAATTGGAAGTTAAACATAATAAATCAATCCTAAGAAGATCATCTAGGTTGACTCATAGTACGCTCCAATTTATGTTATTGCCTAGATGGTCCAACAATATCTGAATGACATCCGACTTGAGTGCCTAAAATCATACAATTCACACATAATTCACATTATAAATTCAATCAATCAAATACTTATTCAATTGTGCGCGTATATACATATGTCATGTTCAATGCATGCCCAATGACTATCCGAGGTATGTTTCCTTAATCATAATTCATAATCATTCACACATTGTCACTTGGATATGTCTTGGTTGCATTTAGGTTAATACCTTAAGCAGACTTGATCATGCTCAATTTATTAACCATACATTTAACCAACTTTTCTAACATCAAATTACATTCTTTTTAAATCTTAATCAAGTCCAAATGCATCATAGTTAAATACCTTAATCCTTAATTGGTTCAAGAATCACACAAAAGAACATTTTCTTTACTTCCATGCAATTTCCACAATCGTATACGGCTTCCCACAATTGTGGGATGGGTTACCCAAAAGTTTCCATCCAATTCCTTCATTAGTTTTCCAGATTTTCTCAGGACAAGTTTTGGTTCAGTTTTGTATGGCCATTACGACATAGAAACTGAGGTTTCTAGATAATATGTTCTTCTAAACAAATGTTCCTATATGTCTTAAGTTTCTAATGAACTAAAATTCATACAATTTGGTTTATTATTCCTAGAGTTATAACCAAAATACTACAAAATGTTCTCAAATAGTGATAGAATCTAAAAACTCAACTTCAAGTCAAATTTCGAAACTCTTACAGACAGAATTAAATTTTGATTACTTCATGAAAAATATAGCCATATGTCTCTAGTATAATATAAAATTAAAATCATCCTAGGATGTCTATAGATCAAGATATGGCTAAAATACATATGCATGTTTAGTAAAAACACTACAGCTAACATATTCCAGCAATTCTTCTTTCACTTTTCCATATTTTTTTACACTTTATACCAAAGTTAAAAAGGCCTCTTTATAGTTCATCAATTATACCTCTATTAGGCATGAATCATACTCTAATTCCTCATCAATAACCTCTCCTATTCTAGTTCAAAATGATTCAATTAACAGCTCACAAATCCTAGTCTTTCATGCATCAAAAATCAAACCAGAAATTTATCTTTCATTATCATGCATATAGGTCTAATTCTTTCTCAATTCAAGAACACTCTTCTAACACCTTTCTTTGGCATAAATCCACCTTCTTTATACATTAAATTCCAATCCAATACATCCACATAATGCCCTATACTCCACGGTTTCCATATACCATAAACAAAACAGAAAAACTTCCAAGTTCATGCAACATTTTCCAGCACATATTTTCACCAATATCATGTGCATTTCATTCCAAATCAAGCATCATTCTTATATCATTTGACATGCCATAAAACTCAGATTGTTACTTACCTATTAGAATTCCAATTTAACACAAAATTCCAGATTAACCAATCCTCCCAAGCAAGCAAAAATCAACACAAACTTAGGGTGAAAGCAAGGCGATTTTCGGACAGCAAAAATGAAAATCACATTCAACTAGTTTTCTTGGCAATTTGATGAAGGATATACGTATGATTTTTGTGTAGAAACTTAGCTAGGGTTCAAACAAAATTACAGAGAAAAGAAGGAGCTATTTTAGTGAAAGGAACAAAGGAAAGAAGCAGCAAAACTCAGCTGCAGAAACTTGCTACATCACATGCTAGGTGTCACCTTCTAATGTCGACATTTGTCTTAAGGCATGTATTACATTTGTCTAATCAAGATGCTACCACTAATCCACACATTTAGTAGCCATTTACCTCCTACTAATCAATCCATATGTCACTCCAAGATTGGTCCACTTGTCATGTACTAGTTGATCCAATTTTTATTTAATTACTAGTCCATTTGTCATCAATTTAACTATGCCAAATGTTACTCAATTTTAGTCTTAATCATCCTAATTTTCATTTATCAATTTTTCTTACCACTTGGCATTTTTTTATAGACCAAATGTACATTTAATTTCAATTTACTAATTGAAATCCAATCATACCAAAATTCAAGACATATTAATTCATAATTCACATCATTTTCACTTAACTTCTTTCAAATCCCAAGATAAGTCAATTGAGTGCATATGCTAACTTGTAATGTGTACAAATATCAATTCATGTATGAATGCTAATGTTATGCATGTATATGCAATACTTAATCTAGGATTAAACCTTAAGCATATACTAGAAAAGAGGATATCACACTCAGAGGTGATTCCAGAGGCGATTTGGAGCTTAAGGAGCATAAGACACTAGGTTTTTATCGAGTGATCCATCAAAACACAAGATAAGACATCTACATCGTCATAACACATGAGAGAGAACAATTAGGGAGATTTAGAATTATGATTTTTATGTATTCTATTTTTTTCTATACATATGGATATGATTTTGTGTTCGTCGATGTGTAGCTAATTTTTTTGTTAGTATTTAGGCTAGATGAACCCTAGTTGAATACTTTAACAATTTTTTGATTATTTTGTGAATGCAATGGAATTGATTAATTGTTGCAATCGAATTATCTATTTTATGATTGTATATTAATTTGATTTATTAGACTTTAATCTGATTTCGTACTTAGTGTTTGAGAAATCTTAGTTGAATAGATCCACGATAATTAGAAATAGTTAATTGCAATCCTAGAGATAGGATGACATAAATCTTCTATATTAAGGTCAAACTTAATAGAGGGATTCATAATACAGTAACGCAATCCTATAAGTTTTAACCTGAGTAATTCGATTAAAAAACTTAAGATTAGTTGTTAGTAGACTCAAGGTTACCTACCACGGTCCAACTAATCAATAACACAATTGCATAAAAAATAATCAATCAGTTAAGGTTTTAGGGGGATTCAACGCCTAGATACTAATCATTTGATATTGATAAATAACTTAGTGACTTGGCTAATTACTTGCTTTAATCATGTTGCTTGTTTACTTTAATTGTTAAATTTTAGTTTCTTAAATTCAAAACCCATAATCAATCCATAGGCTAGATAATAGAATAATGGCCATTACTAATACTCACCGTCCTTGTGGGATCAACTCGTATTCACAGGTGCTAGCTGCAATTACACCATGCACTTGCAGTATTAAATATTAACTAAAGTGAATTAAGTTAATCAAATTTTTGACACCGTTGTTGGGGATGGTGATATTAAGAACACTTTAGTTTTATTATCCTAATCATTTTTTGTTTTAATTTACTTTATTTGTTCTTACTTTACATTATTTAATCTGTTTTTGTTAGTTAGGTTATTTCCTTAGTTTAGGCTGGACTATAGGTCAGTTTATGACCCAGAGTAACACTAAGAAACTTATTTGACGTAGATCTTGAGATAGAAAGAACTGTGCATAGGAATCATCATAGAACAAACCTTAGGGAGTTTGAACTAGATCGTCGAATAGAGGATTTGGAAGGTCACACAAACACGAAGGATCGTGCAATATGATCGACTAACTACAAACTATGTTTGACTATGCTAAGCCAGACTTAACTGGCTCAGAATCTAGCATCTTGAGACCGACTGTACAAGTCAACAATTTCAAGATCAAATTGAGCATCATTCAAATGGTGTAATTGTCAGTCCAATTTGAAGAACTCTGGGACAAGGATCCTAATGTCCACATCTATAACTTCTTAGAGATCTGCGATACCTTGAAAATAAATGGAGCAAATGGTAACACCATCAGACTGCGTCTATTCCCTTTCTCTTTTAGAGGAAAAGCAAAGCAGTGGCTTAATTCTATGCCACGTTCGTCATTGACCACCTGGGATCAAATGGCAGAAAAATTTTTCTGAGGTATTTTCCTATTACGAGGACTGTGAAACTAAGGAATGACATCTCTTTGTAATCCTAACTAAAAGAGAATCAGTATATAACACTTGGGAGAGATTTAAGGAGATGTTTCGATGATGCCCATACTATAGATTACGTCTGTGGATGCAAATCTAAACTTTCTATAACGGGATAAGTCAAAATACTTGGTAGTCAATTGATGTTGTAGATGGAAGGACGCTAAATAATAAGACACCTGAAGCAGCTTAAAAGTTGATCGAGGATATGGCCATGAATAACTATCAATGGTGTTCGGCTAGAGCATGAGCCACTAATAGGTCGTCTGGAGTATACGAAGTAGACACTGTGACGAGACTGGCAAGTAAAGTGGAGGCCCTAAGCAAGAAGATAGACAACATTACTTTGGCTCCACAGGGAAGTGTGATACAGTATGAGTCGTGTGGGTTAGATCACCCAGGACATAATTGTCAATCGGATTAGTCCAAACATGTAGACTATCTGAGGAATGCTTTAAGACCCTAAAATAATTTGTACAGTAACATATACAACCTTGGATGGAGGAACCACCCTAACTTCTCATTGGGTAACCAAGGTCAATAATGAACAACCCTTCACTAATATTTTAGGCAAAAACATCACATCTAAGGAAGCCGGGGATGTTGGACCCCGATTTTTGAGTGGAATTTAGAAATATTAAATGAACTTGAATGAGTGTGTTAGTATATGTATTGTGT
>JANIJH010000007.1:7102940-7122934 GCA_024520975.1 Erythroxylum areolatum | reverse complement strand
TCATTTTTAAAAGGCTTCTCCCGCCTGCCCGCTAGTGGCACTGGAGCTCCGATTTCGGACTCCCATAAGTCACGGCTACACTGGACCGCAAAGCGGGAAAGTGTAGTACGTTCCACTCACGGCTGCACAGGACCGCTACGCAGGAATGTGCAGTACGTTCCGTTTTGGACCGACTCAAACCGTTTGATATGTTATGTGCTTTTTGATTTTTGTCAATATTTGTGATGCATTGATAACATGACGCATTCATGTTTTTTTGAAATTGTGCATGATTTGGAAAAAAATTTGAGAATTTTGAAAGAATGAGAAATTGAGTTTTTGAATCGAGAAATTTTTGGAAATGGTGTATAAATGGTTTGAAAATGTGGAAAGTATTAAGAAATAAGTTTTTGAAAATGGTAATTGTTTTGAGAAATGGTTTTTGCTTATTTTTCGAATTATAAACATATTATCCACGAGCTATAAGCTCACCCCCATTTCATCCCCATCTCCAGGTATTCGAGCAGGAGATCGGATGAAAGAAAGTCAAGACATCAGTTCGACTTTTGCATGTGTTTGTATTTAGAGTAATTTGGAATTTTTGTATAAGTTTGATATATGTCTTGGAAAGCCATTAAGGTTTTGAAAACATTTAATACATGATGGTATTAAGTTATGAAATTGTACATGGATTTAGCATATCAGTTTGTATATTGAAATGTGAAAAAGATTGTGAATTGAAATTTGTGTATAGCTATGGATTTGTGAATGAAGATTTAGTATGTATATTGAATTAAGATATGAGTTCCGAGATTTGTGTATTGAAATATTGTATGGATATGGATGAATGTGTTTGATGACGGGATATGAATTGTGATTGATTGTTGATTTGGCTATGGATGAGATGAATTATGAAATTGTGTATGGTTATGAAATATGTATGTAATGGGATAGGAATGGGGATTGTATATGTTTATGAATGTGATGAATGCATTTTGGATATGGAAAATGACTTGAATGTGTTTTGGATTCCGAACGGGAGGGTCCGATGATATTGGTTATTGTTTGAGAAATATAGAAGTGAATTTTAAACCCTTTGTAGGTTTGGGTTTTTAAAAATGCAGCCGTTATGCTGCCGAATTTTTGATTCAATTAGAGATAGAATAATATAAGAATTGAGTAAAAGATGAATTTTGGGATTTGTTAGCATGTATAAGAAGTTTGTATGAATTGAGAAATTGATTGAGGATATTTTCCAAGAAAAAAGAAAAAAGAAAAAAAGGGAAACTGTATGAATTTGCATGAATTTGAATAAAGATGGTTATAAGCAAAAGAAAATAAAAATGTATACCGGATTTCGGATTGTCTTAGTCTAGGTTTCCAATGCGATAGTTTCTTAGATATTTATGATTCGGATGTCGGATCCGCTTTTGAATTGTCCGCTTTATAACTTGATTGATTCGTTCGTTTGTATGCTTTATAACATTTTAAGTAATTTGTATTATCCTTAAGGAAGAAAATGAAGAAGTGACTACTAAGGGTCACTGTAGAGCCCGGCCTCTACCGCCATCACTCCAGCTATTAGTACTCTTGTTAAGGATTTTGAGTTCCTCTTTAATGCCCCTCAGTCTTGTCATTAATGCTATGAATACTATATTGGAACCAATGTCGAATTTGGTTTTGTATGGTATTACACCGGTATTGGTCAATATTAGGTACCGATTCTAGTAATTTTTTAAAATTATAAATAATCCCTATTTAAAAAAAATACAAAATAGTACCTCAATATATTGTACTATATAATTTATAATTTTATATCAAATTTGTCTCAAAAATGATGATAATCGAAATTCTAAATAATAACAATCTATTTACTTATATTAATATTACTTTTCACATATTTTACATATAAACAATAACTATATTTAATATGAAAAAGATCATTTAATTATCATACAAATATGAAATTAAGGATAATACAAATTACTTAAAATGTTATAATTTTATTATATAATAAATAATAAATCAAAAATCAAATAGAAAGAATAATTATTGTCAATAATAAAATATAGTTTCTATCTTAATATTTAATTATCAATAATTAATATATTTTATCTTAATATTTAATTATTATCAATAATAAAATATAATTACTTTTATATTAACAATTTAAAAAAGAAATAAAAAATTAAGGCCTCTTGATTTTCATTTTAACATATTTTTAAGTACTCTTTGTAATAAAATGTAACTATTATTTTTTATGTGAATCTAAAAATCGTTCTATTAATAATAAAAAGAGATGTTAAATTTAGAAATATTTATTTTCAAAAACATTATTTATTGCATAATTTTTAAAAATCTTAATTTAATAATTATTAAATTAAGATTTTAAAAATTAATAACTTATATTTAAATATTGTCTTTATTAATTATTTTTATTAAGCTAATGAGCACATGTTTTTAATTAATACTTAGAACAATTCCATTTAGCTTTAGTTCAAGTGTTCAACCCTGACTCATTTATTCCATTCCCATGTCAAAAAACAAATAACTTCATTTTTCTCCGAACATGCCCTCCCTTTTCATCTGCAAGTGCAAAGCTTTTGCGCAACAACTACTATAGTAGCTACAACCCAACTTGGGGTCTTTCCTAGAAAAAGTTGGACATCCAAGTGATGTTATAGTCGGAGTTCATCTGGGAACCAAGATCTATGAGCAAACAAGCAAAGGTAGAGAGTGAGGCTTGTGTCACAAAAGCAGGCGCAAACAGTGACAAAAAATGGCGTGGAGAGGAGAAGACTCCAAGAGTGTCACGTATAATTCAGGTTAGCTGATTTTATTTTTTTCTAAATTAGTCCTCAAACTTTTTAAAATTTTCAAATATGCCCAATATTCAACTAATATTTTGTATACAAAGTTCAGTACTGGCCTGTACCAATCTCCAGTACGATATCCCTATGTTTAGTTCATAAGGTCCATATTGCAATGCTTGATATTCGAACTTGTTCCTTCTACTTATTAGTGCTTTTCTTTAGATTTTTATTTCTCATTTTTTTTCTATTAGTTCACTAGCTTGGTTATTAATTGCTTCCCCTGTGTTTGCTTCAGCTTGATACCATGATATGAGTGGTTTCTGACTCAGCTCTAGTTGATAAGTCCTCTCATGTTCTTCTTCCCTGGATCCCTAATAGTTCAATGTGCTCTTCAATGTCAAAAACTTTCCCTAGTTGGGACCTATACCTTAGCTTTATCCCCCCTTGGATGGTATCTATTGATTCAAGCAGTTTCACATCCTTGTTTAATTTCATTATTTTGATGTTCTCAAGTAAATCCTTGCCAAGGGAGACTTACACATAAATTCTAACATATCCTATCTTCTTTAGTATAACTGTTGGTTCATCTAAGCAAATTGGCTTGCTTATCCAGCATGTTCAATAGCTTAATCTTTTTGTGGACAAATACTTCAAAGGCATCTCGTGAAAGTTCAGTCATATGAGGATATTCTCCGTCCTAGTGGTGTCCTTTTCCAGATCTGAAGCGTGATTTTCAAATATGAGCATCTCATCCTTGTTGACCAACACATGTTCCAGGCTCTGTATACATCTAAGCTTATGGAAAGTAGAAGTGTCTGCAAATACTATCTTTTATGGGCGCCTAGTCACCTTGTTGACAGTGATACATCTTTACTTGAGAGGTTTGGATTTGTAGCATCATTCATGATAGAAGGGGCAGGAGTTCTAACTCGTACAATTTTCAATTTACCTGAGAGCTAGATTAAAGAAGGAACTCACCAGCTTTAACTGTATTTGTGGGTGGAGTATCAAGCACAATCGGATAATGGTCACCTAAGATCGCACTTTTGGGGAAAAGGTTTCCAAAGGTGGCTTGGGCTCCGCCGTGAAGGTTTCTACTAGATGAGATATAATTATTTGAAAAGGAAAAGACTTTAGCTAACATCGACTAGTTAATTAGAGTATTTAAAATTTTAATTAATATTAGTTTGTTATAAAATTAAATAAAATAAAAAATTTAATTTAATTGTAAATCGTTAGAGTATTTATTAATGCTTTAACAAATTGCAAATAATGCCGGTAAAATAACAAATTATAAATAATGCTTGTAAAATTAGGATGTCGTAAAATTAATTAAAGTTTAAATAAAATAAAATTTTTAAAATATAATTTAAAGAAATTATTTCTATCTAAAAAAACTTAAACAAATGAAATTATTAAATAAACTTTGTTTATTTATTTTAATTTATAACGATTTATTAATTTTTGTCTAATTAATTAATAAATTGATCAGTTTTAAGAACAAGAGTTATTAAAGTAAATTGTATCAAAAAGTTAAAAATTGAGTCAAAAAATTAAGATTTTTAAATTAAACGGATTAAATTTTTTTAATCATTGTTATTTATTATCACGAAAATAACCTCTGTATAAGGTTGTGATTATTAGAAATCTTTAAAATTTGTTACTTAATACAAATAGGTGTAGATGATAGGGAGATGTTATTTATTACCAGTTTTAGTAAATGTGACTAATATTATAAATATTTGTAAAATTTATCACTGTAATTTACCATAATTTCAATACATGAAGTTAATAAAAAAGAATGATATATAGCAAACCCAATGTTTCTCCGCACTACTTCCCTCGTTTTGCATCCGTCAGTTCTGCGTTCTTGTTTATCTGCCTCCGTCTTTAGGAACTTGTCACTGTATCTTTCTCTACCAGACGCTCTAGCTCTTCTTCTATTTGCCCTTTCTTTTTTTCTGGTTAATATTATCTTTATTGAGAAATTCAAGGAAAAGCGGAGAAGGCAGACAGCGAGAGCCAATAGATCCAGTTTGTGTTAAGCGGAGAAGGCAGACAGCGAGAGCCAATAGATCCAGTTTGTGTTCAAGGCAAGACGATAGAGGCATGATTCAAGGATAGATGTACGTATCTCCGGAAGAAAGGTACTGTAAGTTCAATTATGTACACACACGCACACACACATAATTTTGAGAAAGAAATGATCACGGGATTCCCCGATCGTTTGCATTAATGCTTCTGCTCCCTGTCAGATTTTGAAATTTAAGGTTTTTTCCCCCTTTCCCATGGCCTCAATTCTGTGTCGGTTTGCCTTGTCATGTATTACGGACACAGTGAAAGTTAGGGTATTGCCGGTAATGTTTGTTTGACTCGAAATTGTAAGACACAGGAGACGAAGGTTAAGTTGTGGGGATTTATGGTTCAGTATGAGATGGATAATTGTGTATTTGTGGATTATATTTACAGGAAAAAAAATTAGAATCATCCAGAAACGTGGCAGGAGGGGTGTGGGGTTGCGAGAAATGGATCCTGGTGATGGTCGCTACAGTCTCCGGCAAGGATGGGATAATAACAGCGTAATTTTGTGGTTTCCTCCTTAAAATAAAATCACATTATGATGGGATGATATACTACTCAACAAAATTTTAGGAAAGAAAGCTGTGGGGGCTGTTGTGAAGATATGGGATGGATTTGCCTAACCCTCCTATCATGATTGCTATTTGTTGCTGACATTGCTTATTCTCTTCAATCCACAGGCTCTGGAAGGGTATGGCAGCATCCACGACCCAAACTACCGGTGAGTGCTGATTGATACTACGCCATTACCATGATGTTAAATGCTAGTTATGGGTATAACTATTCAGTATAGATCTTCTTTCCATGTTAGTCCATCCCTTTTCTTTTATCTGTTGTTGAAACTATATAGCTATTGCATGCGCTGTTTTGTTGTTCTTTTGTTTAGTGTCTAAGGCTGTGATATCATATATCATTTCTTCTCTTCCCTCCAACTTTATTTTATTATGTCAGGGATGGTGGTTCATATGATGATAGGAGGTTTTTGGATGAACGTTACTCGAGGGATAATACATACCCAAGAAATGCTTTCCACCGAGAAATTGTTGAGAGGGGAAATTATCCACCAAATCCTTCCACCGGCGTTTGGCCTCATTCAAGACGTAGAAGTTATGAGGAAGAATATCCCGTTGATAGAGAATCTAAGAGACATGAGAAACCATACGTTGGTTCTTATCACGATTTCGATGCTTTTCAAGATCATGATGTTTATCCATTTCTAGATCGAGATGGGTATCGAACTATTGGCGATCCTCATAGTCACGAATTTGACAGGCCTTCTAGGTTCGGAGAACGTGATCGTGATGATTATGGGTATGACACCTATGACTATAAACGTCGGGTCTCCTATCAAAATAGAGAGGATAGTCGTGAAAGGGATTATGAATATAGTAGGTATAGTTATGATTCTGATCATGATAGAGGCAGTAGAAGAGATGGTAATTGGAAAAGGCATGGATCTCGAGATCGAGAGCGTGATAAGCGAGGTTTGAGTAGGGAAAGGGATCAAAGTCCTCAAAGAAGACACGAACGATCTCAATCCCGTGGACATGATGATCGGTTGAGGTCAAGGTCCCCTCGAGGTCGAAGTCATAGTCGAAGTATTAGTCGAAGTCAACGAGAAGATAGCTATGATGATAGTCAACTGGACAGATCTGAGAAGCGTAGGGATCATGATGAGAGGCGTTTACGTGGGAATTATTCTGTGGTATGCCTCATATGCCATTTTTGGGTAATTTAGATGATATGTATTCTATGTTAGAAGGCTTTGTCTAGGAACTTGTCCCTTTTTGCAGGCCCCCTCTGCAACTGTTGTAGTGAAGGGTCTTTCACAAAAGACAACTGAAGAAGATTTGTATCAAATACTTGTAATGTCTTATTGTACCTGGTTCATTTGAAATATTTTAATGTATCTCCTGTGATTTCTATGATACCAGCTTACCTTTCTTTTGCAATTAGGCTGAATGGGGACCACTTCGTCATGTTCGTGTGATTAAAGAACGTAATTCTGGGATCTCTCGAGGCTTTGCGTTTATTGATTTTCCTTCTGTGGTATGTATTGCACATAACCCTGAAGTGTGCAGTGTTTTGTTTTCTTGTTCTTTTTTGACAATTGTTCCTCAAGGCTGTGTTCTTTTGAGCAGGATGCTGCATGTGCAATGATGGATAGGATTGGAGATGATGGTCTTGTTGTGGATGGAAGGAAGCTTTTCTTTGAGTATAGGTATCATCATGGTGAAGCCATTGCGATAATATTTTAAATTTCTAATGTAGGACAGGAGTTGAAGTCAGGGTTGATTATCTAAGGAATGGAGTTTGTTAAAGTCTAAGAAGCTAAAATATTAGGTGTTAAAATTAATTAAAAAACATCATTGAATTAAGAATGAAATACTATTCTAAATGGTGGAATCAATAAGCATGCTCATAATATCTGTAAATACATACTATTGTAAGTTGCTTTAGTGAAATACTAGCAGCAAAATAGTTCGTTTAGGAATCATTCTAAGGAAAGAGAACAGTACTCATTGTTGAGAATCATGAAGTTCCTGGGGAGCTGAGAAAAGATCCAGTCCTAAATTGTGTAGGTCTATGGATTCTGAGTTTTGTATCTTGTACTTACTATGCTAATTTATTAAGAACATGAACACTTTGTTTGAATTAAAAAAAAATCCCCTTTGACGGGCAAGCATAATAAGAAAATCATTAAATGAAAAATAAGGATTGAACTGTAATGTGATTTATTGTTCATTAATAGCATGCTTGTAAGTATAAGAGCAACGGTTCCTTCTCAAGTAGAAACACCTAACTAGCTACAAATTTTTATAAGCAAGAAAAACTTTATAAGTTTATCAACTATGTTTTTGTGGCCTGAAATTTATGTGTTGCTTGTATTTGGACAGTCTCTTTGGGTAGATTTCACCTTTTTTAGTCACTTCTAAAACATTTCTTATCCTTTTATCACATAATAATATTCTGACGTAATTCGGCATAAGTATGGCATTTTTTACTAGCCTAGTGACATGGCTGCATAATTTACGCAAACTGTAATCGATGCTATTATGTTTGTCTTTCAGTAGTAAGCCAACTGCAGGGTCAAGTGGACCTTCTGGTAGAGACAATGCTATAAGATCTGGTCATGTCAACCATAGAAACCATGCAGTGCCATGTGATTGGATGTGTATCATATGTGGTTGTGTCAATTTTGCGAGGCGAACATCCTGTTTTCAGGTTTGTCTTTCCTCCTTGTTCTTGATACGTACTAGGAGGTTGAGTTACAAGTCAGCAATTATGTGAACTTTTTATTTCTGATTATGATTTATTTCTTGTTTTCTGGGAAACATGTTGGTTGTAGTAATCAGCACTTTAAGTTGAATTATAAACTTTCAGTTCATAGTCCAAGAGGTTTTCTAATTAAGTGTCCAGTATTTTAGTTGATAAACTTATTGGTTGGTTGTCCAAAAATTGTTGTCGGGACACAACCTATATTAACATTCTCATGTCATATGATCATCATTTAGTGCTGGTAAAGAATAATGCTTGAAATTGCTGGTAATGAGAAAATTAGATGTGATTTGAGAACTTTTGAAAGTTGCTTTTATCAGTTTTGAAAACCGGTGGAAACTTAAAGAGAAAAGACAGCAACAACTCTGTCAAAGAGTGAATTAACAAGACGTAAGCACAGTAAATTCAGAAGTAGTACAAAACAGATCCTCAAATAATTGTAGGGTACTTATGTTGAGCCTTGTGTAAAAGCCAAAAATATCATTTTCCAAGGACGATTAGAAGTTGGAAAGGATTTTGGATATATAACATTAAATCAACTGATAGCCCTTTTTTTTTCTTCTATTATTGCAGTGTAATGAGCCTCGAACTGATGATGCACCATCAGCAGATATAGCTTTGTCAAATCCAATGCCCTTAGGAAGGAAAGGGTTTGAATCGGGTTGGTTTAAGTTCTTACTTCCTCCTAACATGTTTGATGTGTTGTCTATGTAAGAATATGTTAATTTTCTTTGTAATCAGGACCCACTCATGTGCTAGTTGTTCGTGGATTGGATGAAAATGCTGATGAGGAGATGCTTCGCTATGAATTTTCCAAGCATGCTGCCATCAAGGTGAGGAAATTCTGACTTTAGTTATTTAGTTCATTGATGATACATGCTTTTTGCTTCTTGATTTTCTGGTGAAACCTTTTGTTTCAATTTTGACAGGATCTGCGCCTTGTTAGAGACAAGTTCACTCATGTTTCAAGGGGATTTGCATTTGTACATTTCCACTCGGTACGTTATTTTGTCACTGTTGATTGAATTTATTCAACTTTGTAGCCTTTATGTTCATTTCTATTGTGATTCTCAATTTAATAACTCTTAGACTCGAGTGTTTTTGCAAAACATAGAGGAATATGTCCCTATTTTACCACTGTTCTGCATAAACTAGCTAGCCTGCAAATTTTTAAACTTGAACTATTTTTGGGTGGAAAACTAGGCTTGAAAGTTGAACTCTTATCTGCATTAACTAGCCAGTTTAGAAATTAAATAGATGTTTGCTAGCTTGGCTACCTATGAAAAAGAATAAAATCATAGAACAGTTTGATTAAATGTCATAGCAGATCCTCCTGAATTTCTTTTTACTTGCTTGTATGCTTTTGATAATTTGAAAGTGGCTGTAGTCTCAGATCAAGTTTGCTAATTTTCGAAGGTGTGGCTAAATGTTATTCAATGTTTTTGAATTTCAAACAAACAACTTGAGGTGGATTGACTGTTGTGGCAGAATCTGGTGAAATGCAATTACTTATTTATAAATGCTTGGTTTGAACTCCTTTGGACATATATATTCCATAGGTTGTCAAACTCTCTTCCTTTGCAGTTGAGTTCTTCCCATCTTGAGGAGATGATGCTGGATAACATTTGTTTACTTAATGAATGTTTTGCTTCTATTATCCTACCTGATTCTTTGCAATTTCTGTTCAGTTACAATGGCTAGCATGAGCTTCAAACTAATTGGAATGTCTACCTTTAAATATTATTGCACTTATTATTGTGGTCTGGGGACTTTTAATTTCTACTAAGAAGCACCCTTCTTTAGCTCTTCTTAACTCTAGCTTGTATTCAATATATTTGGTCTTTTACTCCTACAATTCAATAATTTTGTTTGTTGTTCCTTCAATATCCTCTTCTCTATTGATTATTTGGTTTTGCTAATGTTTCACCCATCTCACTTGTATTCCAAACTTCATTTTGAGCATTTGCTGGGACATAAGCAGGATTTCAAAACCCTAAGAGCATTCATATAGCCCTGTTTTCTGATGCATCCTGTCATTCTATGTTCTTTCTCAGTGTATACTGGGAATTATTTCACAAGCAGTATGATATACATTTCTGTGATCCCATAGGTTGAAGATGCTACTAAAGCGTTGGAAGCAACTAATGGAACAACACTCGAAAGAAATGGACAGATCTTGAGAGTGGCATATGCCAAGAGCATTCTTGGTCCGGGATCTGGGGCATCAGGACCTTCACAGTCAAGCAGTCTAGCAGCTGCTGCTATTGAGGCTGCAGCATTTGCACAACAGGTATTCAAGAAATTATTTGGGAGGTTCAGGTTTATATTTCTATATTTGGACAGCTTTAGTGCAAAATCATTGATATGGACAGCCTATTTCCGTTCTCAACATGCAAATGTAAGGAACATTATGAGAAAATAGAATTAGAGTGTTTCCAGTTTTATGAGCCTAAGCTAACAGACATCCATAGTATCAACAATATTTTTTGGTCATATGAATTTGTTGTAATTATCCAGATTGAAGTGATGGAAGAGCTCTCATTAATGTAAATCAAAAGATTAATAGGGGAAAGAAAAGCTAGATATTAGAGGTGACTCTATAAAATTGCTTAAGAAAGATATTTTGATTCCTTGTCAGAAGATGGCAACATTTTTTCCACACCTTTAGGATCTGGTGCAAAGTAAGTTAAGAGGTCCTCTTAACAAGTTTCCAGGAAAAGCACTTCAACTGGCTTCTGGAGATACCAACAAGAACCATTGATTCTTGCCAAATTGTTGTACATCCTGCTATGAACAACAAACAAAAGTTTGTTTTGCATAAAAACTCACTGGAAGCTCCTTTAACTTCCATGCTGATTGAGGAAGATAAACTATTCTAACAGAATATATGGATATGGATTGATGTAAACTCCTGGGTTAGGTCAGAAGAATCTTTTAAAAATTACTGATGATGCTCATAAGTCAACGATCTTGATATGCGTTTTAGTGTTCCTTTTTCAAATTTTGATTCTTTTATCCCAATGAAGACATTCACCTGCTGACATGCGATAATATAGTTACTATTTCTATTGATATCACTTGCTTACAGGCTCCTTTTTGGGTTTTCTATTTACATTATGCACAATTTTATTTTCTTCTTTTTTTTTTTTTTTCAGTATGATGCATATGGATGGGCACCAAAGGAATATAATCCAGATGACAAACAATCAACCAATGGGCATGAACAAACTGCTTCAGCTCAAAATGATGGTTCTTCCAAGCAATCTGGCTTTGTCTGGGATGAAGCATCTGGTTACTATTATGATGCTGCTTCAGGGTTTTACTATGATGGAAACACAGGTACCTCGTCTAGTATATGCTTATTTTATTTGCACAGTAACTCAAGTGCATCAGTTCAATGATTTGTGCAACATTGCTATGTTGTAACTGAAGATGTCCCCTTGTCTCATGGAGAAGTCTTGCTAAATGCAAAAGCCATATTGCAACTCTCACTTGCTTTCCATTTCCTTTCTGGGAATGTGATTCTCATGTGCCAGATCCTAACAAGCACCAAGGACGAATCACATAAAATCCAGAAAGAATCCGAGTGCATTTCAATAGATTATCCAAATTTTCAGATACTAGTTTGTGTGGAGGATGCCTAAGAAAGAATCCACAGCTAAGTAATAACCTTATGGTTACACTGGTAATTTGTCTAAGAAAATCCCTCAATGAAATGTGTTTACAGATTCAAGAGTAGAATTTGAGTTCGGAAATAATTGCTAAATCTTGATAATCTTATTCTTTGTTGCAGTGTCATGTTAATAAGATGAATCATTGGGATTTGCTTTGATTGATGTAGCCAATGAATTGAAATGTTCAATTTATTGATATGACAGCTTTGACTTCTACAGTGCAATCTATAAGATACTATCTCAAATATGTTTCTTGGAAAGTTACTATTCTCCAACGTACTACATTTTTGTTTTGGGTTTCCTTGCATTAGAAATGTGAGCTTGTAACGATTGAAAATTTGCAGTCAAGAGCTAGTGATGAAACAGCGGTGGTAGGAACACTTGCTAAGGAGTCCAAAACATACGTATTGTTTCAACAGTTGTGGTTAGGATGGTAATGAGTTGGTTCTGGATTAGGTATTGGTCACCTTAAAGAAAAAACCTTTCCCGTACTCATATCCAGTCAGGCATTGGAGTGTCACTATGATTGTATCTAAACTGATTTTCGTGTCCATCACGTAATCAGTTACACATGAAGTTGGCATATTTTTCCAAGAAGGTACAAATAGCATAGCGCAAGTTCTACAAATGGTCTATAAAGATTGAAATGATTCCACTTTACCCAAAAAAAAAAAAAAAGATTGAAATGATTCCACTGTTATTGAACATGTATTGCATAGAACCAAAAACTTAAAATATTGAACTGTATCATATTTATGAAGTTTATATGAATAATTGAGATTTGTATTTGGATAATGAAAGTCACTAAACTGAAACTCTACTAGAAAAAATGGTCATAAATCATCAACTGACACTCGGACTCTTTGCCAGAAGAAGCAACAATATTTGCATTACTTTGACTTGCATGAACTTTAATTTTACAACACCATGGCTTGCAAACAGTATAGTCTGGAGATGTATAATGAATGGGTCAACTATTGAATATATCCGGTACAGGTGTGAGTACAAGTATGATATGAATTAGCTATAGTAGTATCCATGTTTGTTGGGTACAGATTTCTCATACGTATTGATATTGAATCTTTTCATCACCTTACCATCTCCACAAGTAAGTTGTCTGGGTACAGTCGGCTTGGATGCTACTTACTGAATGGCTCATATCATTATTTTGATTTTCCAATTTTCTGTGCTTTGGAGATGTAAAACTGTTATGAAAGCTGATAGTTGTTGCAGGCAGGGAGACGTATGCATTGATGGCTTGGTAGTGTGGATGCATGTGGTTTAAGTTTCATGGTTCTGCAGTTTGGCAAATTGATTTAAGCCCCAAATTTGAACTGTCTTTTTGCTATAGAACTTCTGAATTCTGAATTCTGTATTATTGTTACTTGTGGTCCTTTATCTGGGAAATTGAAAACTGCAACTGTGACATGTACCATGATGTGGTTTGTCCAAGTCTGATAGTGCCTTTTATTCAAATTTTGATTTATTGCCCTTACATGTTCAGGTCTTTATTATGATGGTAACAGCGGCATTTGGTATACATTTGATAACCACACTCAGCAGTACATCCCTTGCACAGATCAGAGTGAAGAAAAAGCATCTGGAAAACAATCTGAGCAATCCAAGCTATCAGATGGTCCTAATGACCGAAAGGTAGTAATATCTGCACCGGCTGCTACCATTACTTCAGTGGAGAAGGCTGCATCCTTACCTGATGCAGTCCAAGCTGCTGCAACAGCAGCATTAGCTGCCGAGAAAAAGGGGAAGGAGAAGGCAAAGGAAATAAAACTTGCCTCCAAAAGCAGTATTTTGGCCAATAAGAAGAAGATGAACAATGTACTGACCATGTGGAAGCAGAGGAGTCATGAAGGGCAAGCAACTCGTGTGGCCCTTGACGACAATCAGCCAACTGTTTCTGTTGAAGATAGACCTTTTCCAGTTGGACATGCTTCAAAAGGCAAGTTGAAAGCTGATGCAGTGACCACCAAGGAAAATCCTGTCTCCAGTTTGGGAGTTGGCATGGCCTACTCTTTTTCTGAGACTGTTGGGTTGGAATCTGCTGTAAAGTCAAGACCTGTGGGTAACAGCTCTGGTGGAGCTTTGATGGGGGTTATAAGGGGCTCTGGGCGAGGTGTGATGAAATCTGATACTGAATATTCAGGGTCATCTAGTGGAGTTCCTACCTCTTCTTCTGTACCACATGCAGATGTATCAAATGTTGCAACTCCCTTCAGGACAGATGCATCTGCATTGGGCTCTTACGCACCTCCTATGGCTACTGGGACTAGCAAGAGGAGGTTTTCTGAAATGCCACAATCTTCTACTCAAAAGGAACAAACTCAGAATACCTACAGGGATCGTGCAGCTGAAAGGAGGAGCTTGTATGGTTCATCATCCTCTTTTGGAGATGATCTGCTTGATAGTGGGTTTGGGGATTCAGGTAAGTTTGTTAGCTATTGGTTTGTAAATAAACCTTTATTTATTTTCTATACATTCTTACATTTTAGATATATTAGCAATGATTCATTCCTTATGGCATTTGGTTGGCCAATGAATCATCAGATCATGAACTTGCAGTTTTTTCGGTTATCTGAATTGATGGTCAATTGGTTGTTTATTCCCTGATTTCTATTAACTTGGTTGAAATTGTCTGTTTATGATTTGTAAACTATGAAGGTCGGGATTCGGCATTCAAAAAAACTTCTTTGGATTCAATGCCCTTCCCTCCTGGTGTTGGTGGAGGCCGTGGTGGTGGAGATGCTAACATGGGTGCTCAGAGTTATGAGGTGATTACAGCAGATAAGGCAATTGATGAAAGTAATGTGGGCAATCGAATGCTTCGCAATATGGGCTGGCAGGAAGGCTTGGTATGTTTTCCTTCTTCTACATACATTCTACTGTTCTTAGTTACTGTTGATTGCTGTTATTATGCTTTCTTCTCTTCCAATTAGTAGTAGACATAGCATCCTTTTAGCTATTTACTGGTGAACATAACTTTGTTACTTGTGTATTCTTCCTATCGTATTTACTGGTTTATGTACCATATCTATAAAAAGAGCGTAGTTAATGGTTTCTCAGTGGAATGATTCTCCAACAAGCAGTGGTCAAGCTAGACTCTAACATTAAACTTTCTGGATTGTCTTCCCGTTTATTGGTGCTTGGAACAATATGCAGGGATTGGGGAAGGACGGAAGTGGAATGATTCAACCTGTCCAAGCACAAGGCATGGAACGTAGAGCAGGACTTGGGAGTCAGCAGAAGAAGGTGGATCCTAGCCTTGAGGTGCAGGCTGGGGACAGTTACAGAACACTTCTTCATAAAAAGGCCCTTGCAAGGTTCCGGGAAATGTCTGAGACATCATAGATATGTGGTTTATGGAGACGAGGTGTATGATCCTTCTTGGGCTAGAAGTAGAAAAAATTGGAGATTTGAGCGTAGAAGGTGAGAATGAAGTTGTCTTTTTGCCTGGACACATGCTGAGGCCAGTAATGACCTTTTTTATCTTGTGTTTTAAGATTTTTGTTGCAGCAACGAGCTTATGTAACTTTTATACGATTACGTATGTACTTATGGTTTAACAAATTTTATGAGTTAATTTATGAGTTCAGACCTCTTTGATTTAATATGGACCAGAATTGCTTCTTTCACGATTGCTAGTAAGTTCTTTTAGTGAATTCAATGATGGTTTAATTAAAATATCCTGATTAGGATTTTAAGGAAATGGTAGCTAAAAGATTTTAAGAACTAGTCATGAGTATTGACATTAAATACCATGTTTGGATATTCTCTCCTAGCAAGATTCGCTAATCATCAAATGGCAACGGTTACTACTTGGTTGGTTGGAGTCGTATGTCATCAAACATTGTGTAATGAGACATTGGCAGTGGTGTTAAATCTTCTGCGATAATGCCGAATTAATCCATCCAAATTCTTCGTTCACAAATATCGACGATACATCGTTTTGATATGATCCATGGGTTGTCACAGCAATAGTTAGATTCATACCTGGTTACCTAAAATTTGTATCCGATGTATGTGTACGTATGCTGTTGTTCTTACTTAAGTTTATAGTGAAACTTGTAAACGGATAATTCCTTAAGGAAGTATCAACACTAGTCATCATCCTGTTCGTTGTACAAGACGTTTATTGGGTTCTACTTTCGGTTTCACTTAGTTATTAATTTTTATCTTCTGATTTTGATTTTTACTTTTCCTTTTTCTTTTTGGTTAAGAATAAAACATGTTTGAATGAAATTTGGGTAAATGAAAATATTCTCTCTTCCCTAGCTAAAAAAATAATAACTAACTTTATCAATTCATCATCTGAATCTGATCCAACTTTGATATACTAACATTAATTGATTAATAAATATATGTAAATATAATTTTTTAAATTTATGGACATCGGGACAGTTAACATAAATTTATGAAGATCATATGAAATATCCAGCGAAAAGGTTCATATCAAATATTCATAAAAAAACATACACTTATCAAACCATAAAGCAGTTCCTAATATAAAAATGCCTATACTATTAAGACTAATATGCAATAACATGAAAATATAACTAAAGAGAGACAATCCAATCCATCTTCCTTTATCTACCATTTTCACAAAATTATTCCTATAAAATGGAGAATCACGTCGGGTTATTACTATTTTTTCATAGCGCACTCTTGACACCCAAATCATGTAAGGAATCCAAGCATTCTTCCATTATATTAGCCTCTTGATTAACTAATAAATCTTCAAATCCATTCTCTTAAGTAGATGATGTTGCGACCATTTTTCTCAAATAAATAAATCAATATTTTTTATGCTTTACCAATTGTAATTATGACCTGATTGACTTATTTGTGAATTACTCGATATTGTAATAACTGCAAGTTCACAGCGTAGCTGTAGCTAGTATCAATAAGTACGGGTCGATCCTACGAAGACAATGATTACTAGTAATTAACTTTTTCCTATTATCTAGCCTACGGATTGATTTTGGATTTTTAATAAAATAAAATAAAACTAAAGCAAGTAAAATAGATGGGCAACGATATTGAACATAATGACAATGGAAATTACTTAAAAAACTATTGGTATCAAAATTTAGAATCTAAGTTTCAAATTCCCCTAAACCTTAACATATTGACCTTTTATTATGCATGTAATATCTCGTTATCTCGTGTTAAGCATTAGAATCCTAGAATAGTGTACATGAGAGATTGTTGAGAAATTAGAAAGTGCATTTCATGCTCATGTATAATATAACATACACATACATGTGAATATTGATTTTGCACATTAAAATAATTGTATATGCATTCATTGATATTTTCTGGGTATAATTGATTTATAAATGTGATTATATTGAGAGTTATGGATTATATGTATTGAAAATTGATTTGGAGAGTATAATTGTTGATCTAGAATTTTTGGTGAAATTTAGGAAATTTCTAAAATTTTGAGTATTTTTGGACTAGAAAAAATGTCAAATGACAAAACAATTGATAAATGATAGTAGATATAAGAGTCAAATGTCAGTGAAAATTTTTATAAATGACATGGGGATTTAATGACATATGTCATTGAAAATTGGGAGATAATTAGAGTAGAAATTAGAGTTGATTGGATTAGTTAAATAAAAGAACCTATTTTAAACCCATAGAAATTGGACATGTGGCAAGTGACAAGTGTCACTTGCCAAGCCATGTCTTTATCCCACGATTATACTTGGAAGACCATTAATTGTTTTTTTTCTTGCTTTCTTCTTCTCTTTGTGACTTTCTTCATCTTCTTCAAGCTTCTTCACTACCACGATAATTACCATCTCCATCAACGTCAAACCTTATCCTCATATTTTCTTTCACTTGCTACTCTCACCTTGTTATCTTCTTCATTTGCCACAACAAAACCTAAACCTCCCAACCTCCATGATGATGTACGTGGGTTGTATGAGAAGTTAGGACTTCATGGTGTTTTGAAGAACTTGGAGTTTTAACAAGTAAGTAACATATTAATTCTCATGAGTAGTATGAATATGAAGCAAATATGGTGATTAATTGATATTAAATGATCATGAGAATAGTGGTCATTATACATGTGCATCGTGGATGAAGAATGAGAATATTGGTGTCTTGTTTTTGTGTTTATGATGGTTAATATTTCATGAGATGTCATAGAGATGAGTTTGAAATGGAAAGATCATTGATAATGATGTAAGAAAAAGGTGCAGAAATTTAGTGAATATACATATGTATGTAAATGTTATGATTTTGGTGTTTTGATTGAACATAGAATATGATTTTTTGTGATTGAAATTAAGCTGAAATGGAAGTAGGAATGGATAGGAGATAGTGAAGACATAAACTAAAAATGATTGACTAAGCAAAAGAGATAAACTAGGATGAAAATGATGAAGTGTGCTGGAATATGTCGATGTAGTGTTTCCACTAAATATGCATCTATATTTTATCCACATCTTGATTTGTAGATATCCAAATGAGATTATTTTTAATTTGGATTAAATTAAAGACATATGACTACAATTTTTATGAAGAAATCGAATTTGAATTATGTCTCTAAGACTATCAAAATTTGACTTGAAGTTGAGTACTAGATACTGTTGTAATTTGAGAACAGTCGGTAGTATTTTGTGCATATTTTGCATAATACTGAACCAAATTGTATGAACTTGATGTCGTTAGAAACTTAATACATATAGGAATAATTGTTTAGAAGAATGTTTTACCTAAATCTTTCTTTTTCCTTGTCACAATGTCCATACAAATTGATTTGAAAATATGTTTTGGAGAGTAGCTTAATGAAGCTTGAATATTGATCATTATGTAGTGCATGATCGTGCACAAACACAATCATGACAGAAAGGAATCCTCAAGGTAGTGCATGATCATGACAGAGAGGAAACCTTAAGGGACTTGCATGAACGTGCACAAGCATGATCGTGACAAAGAGGAGCTATCGGGTAGAGCATGATCGTGACAGAGAGGATTCAACAGGTAGTGCACGATCGTGACAGAAAGGAATCCTCAAGGTAGTGCACAATCATGATAGAGAGGAAACCTTAAGAGGAGCTATCAGGTAGAGCACGATCGGGACATAGAGGATTCAATAGGTAGTGCACGATCGTGCACAAGCATGATTATGACAGTAAAGGTGTAGTGATTTTTGATAGTTTTAAACACCTTTCACTCTTTTGACCATAGCTTCTTCTCGGGACTTCCAATTGACTTAAAATTTAAACTACAAACTCCTCACAAATTGTCCTTCCTCTCTAACAATTTTCATGGTCATTTGAATTCATTAGGAAAGGATTAATAAATGATTGATTGATGATGTTATGAGAATCAAGTGTTTTAAGCCATGACTTGAATTGTAGTGCTTGATTGAGTGATGAACTTAGAATAAGTTTGTATTATTGAGGTGTAAACCTAAGAACAAATTAAACATATATGAGTTTTGAAGTATGAATGATCATGAGATGAAAATAAAGGAAATATATCCGGGATTGTCATTGAGCCTGCATTGTACATAATCTATAGATACATATATTCATAAATGAGTACTTATATAATTGTGTAAAGTTGTAATGTGTGTAAATGCATGTTGCATGATATAAAAGAGCAAATTGAGCGACAACATCTAGACAATGCTGGGACTTCGAGGCAATAGCTATCTAGAGCAAACAGTGAGTAATTTAGATGGTCTCACTTGATTAATTGTTTATTTTAAATTCTGTATTGAATTATTTTATGAATGTGATTGTGTTAATTCCTATTGAATTATTTTATGAATGTGATTGTGTTAATTCCGTACATTGAATGTTTGGGGCATTTGATTCATGAATAATATATTGGAAGTGCTCATTGTTTGTGAATTTGACGAAATAAGTGATACTCAACATTATTGTTGAATACTAGACCAAGGTTTGATAATAAATGTGAATGTGAATGTGATGCATTTCATTACATGAATGCATGACAACATAGAGGTTGTTGTGACTAGAGTAGCCACCGAAAAAGAGCTTAAAGCTCAGAATGTAATAAGAGCCTCTGGCTTTGTTGGACCCCGAAAATTTTCTTTTATTTAATTAATTATTTATTGATTTATTTATTTATTCGATTACTTTAATTACTCTTTATTTTGCTTTAAGTGTTT
>JANIJH010000007.1:7081874-7096589 GCA_024520975.1 Erythroxylum areolatum | reverse complement strand
CCTAAGAAAATTTTCTATCTTTTTATGCCTGATTGATCAGTATTGCTTTTAAATTGTAAAAAGTGCATTGAAACAAATTGTGTTGGTCGGTCGATAAAGTCTGAATATACTTCAATGAATTTGAAATATCTTGAGTTATAGAGCTCCGATTGAGGCGATTCTTATTTTAAATTAAACTAGAGATATGAATCTACAAGTTTTATGAAGGAACCGAGCTGCAATTTAACCTATAAGATTTTCAAATTCTGACATGAATTCGGTAAAGCGTTCAGTTTGACTGTTTTTCCTTAGCTAGTATTTTGGTCATAACTTCTTCATTTCTAATCCGAATTGAGCGTTTTTAGTGGCGTTAGAATCGTTAGAATATGAGGAACAAATGTCCTTAAGAATCCGATCCGTAATTCCTATTGCAAGTCCCCCAAATTGGGGTCGGTATGTTGTCGATTTTAGGTCTTCTATGCTTGTGTGTTTCCGAATGTTGGGCCTCGGAGACGGGATCCAACAGGCTTAGTTCTTAATGTATTCGGTATCCAATAAGAGATATGGGACAATATCTGATACAAGGTTGGTATCCACAAGAGATATGAGCCAGTAAAAAGGCACTCGATCACAACAAAGTAATAAATGAAAGTGAGTCTCATGAGCATTGCATAGACATTTAATATGTATGATTGAATGATTGAAATGTATTGTTGAATTGTGTTGAGTGAAATGTGAAAATTGTGAACAAAAGAGTTATATGATGCTACATGATGATAAACGAAATGATGTGAATTATGTGATTGTATGAAATGATGTGTTATATGATTTGAGTGAACCATCAAGGATGGTTAACTCACTAAGTTCGCAAAATTCACTAAAATTACAACGTTAACATTTCAGGTATTGAGAGAGGATACTAATGACAGAGAGACTCTAGAAGAAGTATAGTTTTGTATTTTTGGATCGAAGAAATGGCTCAAAGGTTGGTCAGCTGAGACTAAAGGATATAGATAGAACTTTTGTATAATTCCTCATATATGTAGCATGTCCTGTATACAGAGATGTAAACTCTGATTAGTTTTGATAATGTACATATATGGATGTTATTGTAAATCTACAATGTATGTGTGATTTAAAAAATGAAAAATGAGAAATTTAGGTTTTTAAATAGTGTGATGATTATCTTTTAAATGATGATGCCATGATTAAGGTCTACCTGGATAGAACTACATGCCCAAGATCTACCTGGATAGAAAAATGAAGGAATTTCTGGATTTGAAGTAGGGCAATTTATTGATGGCAGAATATGAGATCAAGTTTAATGAATTGATGAGGCATGCTATTGCTTTGATTCCTACTAAGGAAGACAAGTGTAGGAGATTTAAAGATAGGTTGAATATGGAAATTCGGACAAGGATAATAATCATCAACTTGAGTAGTTTCAATGAGATGAGAGATGCCTCGATCAGAATTGAGCAGCTATTAAGAGAGGGATAGGCAGAGTATAGGCAAGAGTCTAGAATGAAGAGACCTGGTGAATTTCAAGCTAAATCTAGCAAGAGATTCGAGAAATGCCAAATTAGACCGTCTCGATCCTAGTTGAGATTAAGACAGTCTGGGTTTAGGTTAAGAGGCGGCTTTGGTTACTTTGGCAGAGGTCAGGCATCTGGAGGACAGACTTTTGGTAGGCAACCACCCTAGATGCCTAATTATGAGCACTATAGAAAGAGACATGGTGGTGAATGTTGGACATTAACAGGAGCTTGTTTCCGTTATGGCTCTTTTAAGAACCGAATCAATGATTGTCCTGTCATTGCTGGAGCTCAGTCTCATGTGAGAGGAGTATTAGTAACTGAAACTACTGTCCAGTAGAGCAGCGCTAGTGGGTTTGGATAGAGAGGCTGTGGTAGAGGCAGAATGAGCTCTTGGAGCCCTAATGATAGGATTAAGGTGCGGAATAACTGACGGCAGTCCCAAGCTAGAGTTTATGCAATGACCAAACAGAAGGCTCGGGATTCTCCAGATGTCGTTGTAGGTGTTCTCCTTATTTTTGCTTATGAAGCTTTTGCATTGCTAGATCCTAGATCTATGCATTCTTTTATCGCATCGCATTTGAAATCTAGGTTGCATTGTGATAGAGAACTGTTGAAACATGGATTAGAGGTGAGTACACCAATAGGTAGTACCATAGTAATAGGAGAAGTCTGTAAGAGGCATTCAATTCAAATTGATCAGACAAAATTAAAGGTAGATTTGATTGTACTATAGTTAGGGAGATAGATATTATCCTAGGCATGGATTAACTCATTGCTCATAAGGCTATCATGAAATGCTATACTAAGGAGGTGATATTAGAATCTCCTAATAAGCCGAGAGCAGTTTTTTGGGGTATTAGTCAAGCAGTGCTAGGTAGATTGATCTCATTCGTGAGTGCTTTGAGGTTGATGCAAGGGGGATGCGAGGCTTATTTGGCCCACGTCATCAATACTCAAACTGAGCAGAATTTACAGGACATTCCCATTGTCAGGGAATTCCTAGATGTGTTTCTTGTTGAGTTAGGACTTACCTCCAGATCGGGAAACATAATTCATGACTGATTTGGTTCTAGGTGTTGCTCCTATATCTATTCCTCCATATTAGATGGCACCTATGGAACTAAAGGAATTGAAGACTCAGTTACAGGAGTTGCTAGAAAAGGGTTTCATTAGACCCAGTATATCACCATGGGGAGGTCCAGTCTTATTTGTGAAGAAGCAAGATAGAACTTTAAGATTGTGCATCGACTATAAGCAACTGAATCGGATAACAGTGAAGAACAAGTACCTGTTGCTTATAATTGATGATTTATTTTGATTAGTTGCAGGGAGTTCGGGTGTTCACTAAGTTGGACTTGAGATCTGGGTACTATCAGTTGAAGATAGCAGACACTGATGTACCGAAAAGTGCATTCAGGAGTAGGTATGGGCATCTCGATTTGTTAGTAATGCTGTTTGGGTTAACCAATGCCCCAGTTGCATTTATGGCTTTGATGAATAAGGTGTTTCAGCCCCACCTAGATCGTTTTGTAATTGTGTTTATTAATGACATTTTAGTATACTCAAAGAGCAGAGAAGAGCATATAGAGCACTTGAGAGTAATCTTATAGATTATGAGGGATAATCGGCAGTATGCCAAATTCAGTAAGTGTAAATTTTGGCTGGATCAAGTAGTATTTTTTGGTCACATAGTAACTGGACAAGGCATACAAGTAGATCTAAAGAAGATAAAGGCAATAATAAAGTGGGAAGCTTCGAAGAATGTATTAGAAATCTGGAGTTTCTTGGGATTGGCTGGATATTACTGGAGATTTGTCAAGGAGTTTTCATTGATCTCAGCCCCTCTGACTAAACTTCTGATAAAGAATGTAGTTTTTTGATGTAATGAAGATTGTCAGAAAAGCTCTAAGGAATTGAAGCATCGGTTGACTATAACATCGGTGTTAACTATTCCATCAGGAACTAAAAGATATGTAGTATATAGTGATGTTTCACATCAAGGATTGGAATGTGTGTTGATGCAATATGGCAAGGTGATAACCTATGCATCGAGACAATTAAAGTCTCAAGAGATAAATTATCCGGTACATGATTTAAAGCTTGCTACAGTTGTTTTTGCTCTAAAGATATGGAGACGCTATCTGTATAGAGAGACATTCTAGATATATACTGATCATAAGAGTTTGAGGTACCTGTGGAGTCAGAAGGAATTAAATATGAGACAGAGGAGATGGATAGAGTTATTGAAAGACTATGACTGTATGATTGAGTATCATTCGGGAAAAGCTAATGTGGTGGCATATGCATTAAGTAGAAAGTCAAATAGCAATGTGGCTCATATTCAGTTATCAAGGTTACCGAGCTTAATTCAATTGAGAGCTTTAAATGTGGAGTTAAATCCATAGCAGAATGAGGCATTGATAGCCATACTAAGACTGAGGCTAATGTTGCATGACAGAATAAGAAAGGTACATAATAAAGATCCTGATATGGTGAAGCTTATTAAGAAATTGAAAATGAAACCAGAGTCTAAGTTTGAACTAAGAGATGAGACACTGTGGTTGAAGCAAAGGATGTGTGTGCCTAATGTGGATGAATTGAGAAAGGAAATTCTAGAGGAATCTTATGTAGCTGCTTATACTATGCATCCTGGTACCACCAAGATATATAATACGCTAAAGCAGCATTTCTGGTGGCCAAGAATGAAGAAGTAAGTAGCAGAATATGTTGCTAAGTGTTTAATATGTCAGTAGATTAAGGCTGAGCATCAGGCTCCAGTTGGGAAGCTACATTCGTTACATATTTCAGAGTGAAAATGGAAACGAATTACCATGGATTTCTCAATGGGATTGCCAAAGACTTTGAGGCAGAATGACGATATATGGGTTGTGGTAGACCGATTAACTAAGTCAGCCCATTTCTTACCAGTAAGAGAGAATAACTCACTAGATCAGTTAGCTCGAAAACATGTAGATGAGGTAGTTATACTACATAGGATTCTAGTGTCTATTATATCAGACAAGAATCTCAAATTTACTTTGAGATTTTGGAAGAGCTTACAATCATCTATGGGTACAAAGTTAAACTTCAGTATTGCATTTAATCCTCAAATAGATGGACAGAGTGAGAGAATAATCAAGACTGTTGAGGATATGCTCAGGGCATGTGTATTGGAGTTTCAAGGAGGGTGGGATTAGTACATAGCTTTAATTGAGTTTGCATATAATAATCACTATCACAGTAGTATAGGAATGGCACCGTATGAGGCATTGTATAGTAGGAAATGTCGATCGCCTCTATATTGGGATGAAGAGGACTTAAGAATGGTAGAAGGCCCATAACTAATTCAGGATACTGTGGATAAGGTAAAACTGATCCGAAATCGAATTAAAGTAGCTCAAGATAGACAAAAGAGTTATGTAGACCAGCACCGAAGGGATATGGAATACAGTATAGGAGATAAAGTGTTTCTGAGAGTATCGCCTTGGTGAGGGGTGCTGAGATTTGGTAAAAAGGGCAAGTTGAGCCCTAGGTACATTGGTCCCTATGAGATCATTGAGAGAATAGGACCATTGTCATACAAGTTAGCTTTACCGAATGAGATGTCTCAGTTACACAATGTATTTCATGTGAGTATGCTCAGAAGATATCGATCTAATCCAATGCATGTGTTACTGGCTTAAGAGATCGAAATAGCTAGTAATCTGAGTAATGTTGAGGAGTCGATTAAGATAGTGGGATATCAAACAAAACAATTGAGAAACCGAGTAATTCCATTGGTGAAAGTTCTTTGGAAGAATCACTGAAATGAGGAAGCAACTTGAAAAACGGAGGAGCACATGAGGAGATAATACTCCCACCTATTCAAACAATCAGGTAAGAATTTTGAGGACAAAATTTTTTAAGGAGGAGAGAATTGTAACATCTCGTTATCCCATGGTAAGGGTTATAACCTTAGAATAGTGTACATGAGAGATTCTTGAGAAGTTAGAAAGAGTATTTCATGCTCATGCATAATATAACATACACACATATGGGAATATTGATTTTTGCACATTAAAAATAATTGTACATGTATTCATTGACATTTTCTAAGTATAATTGATTTATAAATGTGATTATATTGAGAGTTGTGGATTATATGTATTGAAAATTGATTTGGAGAGTATAATTGTTGATCTAGAATTTTTGGTAAAATTTAGAAAATTTCTAAAATTTTGGATATTTTTAGACCAAAAAAAAGCCAAGTGGTAAGACAATTGATAAATGGTTGTAGAAATAAGAGTCAAATAGCTATGAACATTTTTATAAATGACATTGGGATTTGATGACATATGTCGTTCAAAATTGAGAGACAGTTGGAGTAGAAATTGAAGTCATGTCTTTATCCCACAATTATACTTGGAAGAACATTAATTGTTTTATTTCTTGCTTTCTTCTTCTCTTCGTGACTTTCTTCATCTTCTTCGCTTCCACGATAATTACCACCTCTATCAACATTAAACCTTATCCTCATATTTTCTTTCACTTGCTACTCTCACCTTGTTATCTTCTTCATTTGCGACAACAAAACCTAAACCTCCCAACCTCCATGATGATGTACGTGGGTTGTATGAGAAGTTAGGGCTTCTTGGTGTTTTGGAGAACTTGGAGTCTTAAAAAGTAAGTAACAAGTTAATTCTCATGAGTAGTACGAATATGAAACAAATATAGTGATTTATTGATATTAACTAATCATGAGAATAGTGGTCATTATACATGTGCATCGTGGATGAAGAATGAGAATATTGGTGTCTTGTTTTTGTGTTTATGATGGTTAATATTTCATGAGATGTTGTAGAGATGAGTTTGAAATGGAAAGATAATTGATAATGATGTAAGAAAAAGGTGCAGAAATTTAGTGATGAATATATATATATATATATATATATATATATATATATATATTCATGTAAATGTTATGTTTTTGGTGTTTTGATTGAACATAGAATATGATTTGTTTGTGATTGAAATTGAGCTGAAATGGAAGTAGGAATGGAGAGGAGATAGTGAAGCCATAAGCTAGAAATGATAGACTAAGCAAAAGAGATGAACTAGGATGAAAATATGAAGTGTGTTGGAATATGTACATGTAGTGCTTCCACTAAATATGCATCTGTATTTTAGCCATATCTTGATTTGTAGACATTCAAATGAGATTATTTTTAATTTAGATTAAATTAGAGACATAAGGGTACAATTTTCATGAAGAAATCAAATTTGAATTCTATCTTTAAGAGTTTCAAATTTTGACTTGAAGTTAAGTAATGAGTGTTATTGCAGTTTGAGAACAGTTGGTAGTATTTTGTGTATAATTTACAGAATATTGAACAAAATTGTATGAACTTGGTGTTGTTAGAAACTTAAGACATATAGGAATAATTTTTAGAAGAATGTTTTGCCTAAATCCTTCTTTTTCCTTGTCAAAATGGCCATAAAAATTGATCTAAAAATATATTTTGGAGAGTAGCTGAATGAAGCTTGAATATTGATCATTAGGTGGTGCATGATCATGTATAAGTACAATTTTGATAGAGAGGAAACCTTAAGGGAGTTGCACGATCATGCATAAGCACGATCGTGATAGAGAGGATTCAACAGGCAGTGTATGATCGTGACAGTGAAGGTGTAATGATTTTTGACAATTTTAAATACCCTTCAATCTTTTGACCATAACTTCTTCTCAGGACCTCCGATTGGCTTGAAATTTAAACCACAAACTCCTAACACATTGTACTTCCTCTCTACCAAATTTCATGGTCATCTGAATTCATTAGGAAAGGGTGATAAATGATTAATTGATGATGTTATGAGAATCAAGTGTTTTGAGCCATGAACTGTAATGCTTTATTAAGTGATGAACTTAGAATAAGTTTGTAGTATTGAGGTGTAAACCTAAGACCAAATTAGAAATATATGAGTTTCGAAGTATGAATGATCATGAGATGACAATAAAAGAAATATACCTGGGATTGTCATTGAGCATGCATTGTACAAAATCCATAGATACATATGTGCATAAATGAGTACTTATATAATTGTGTAAAGTTGTAATGTGTGTAAATGCGTGTTGTATAAGTTAGAAAAGCAAATTGAGCGAAAAAATCTAGAAATTTCTGAGACTTCGAGGCAATAGCTATTTGGAGCAAACTGTGAGTAACCTAGATAGTCTCACTTAGTTAATTGTTTGTTTTAAATTCTGTATTGAATTATTTTATAAATATGGTTGTGTTGATTATGGACATTGAATGTCTAAGGCATTTGATGCATGAATAATATATTAGAAATGCTCCTTGTTTGTGAATTTAACGTAATAAGTGATACTCAACATTATTGTTGAATGCCAGACCAAAGTCCGATGATAAATGTGAATGTAAATGTGATGCATTTCACTACATGAATGCTTGACAACATAAAGGTTGTTGTGACCAGAGTAACCACTGAGAAAGAGCTTAGAGCTCATAATGTGATAAGAGCCTCTGACTCAGTTCTTAATGTACTTGGTATCCACTAAGGGATATAGCACAATGTCTGATACAAGCCTGGTATCCACAAGGGATATGAGCTAGTAAAAAGGCATTTGGTCACAACAAAATAATAAATGAAAATATTTCTCATGAGCATTGCATATACATTTAATATGTATGTTTTAATGATTGAAATGTATTGTTGAATTGTGTTGAGTGAAATGTGAAAATTGTGAACAAAAGAGTTATATGATGCTTCATGATGATAAATGAAATGATGTGAGTTATATGATTGTATGAATTGGTGTGTTATATGATTTGAGTAAACCATCGAGGATGGTTAACTCACTGAGTTCGCAAAACTCACCAAAATTACAATGTTGACATTTCAGGTATTGAGAGAGTATACTAGTGATAGAGAGACTCTAGAAGAATTATAGTTTTGTACTTTTGGATCGAAGAAATGGATCAAAGGTCGGTCAGCTAAGACTGAAGGATATAGATAGAACTTTTGTATAATTCCTAATGTATGTAGCATGTCTTGTATACAGAGATGTAAACTCTGATTAGTTTTGATAATGTACATATATGGATGTTATTATAAAGCTACAATGTACATATGGTTTAAGAAATAAAAAATAAGAAATTAGGGTTTTTAAATAGTGTGATGATTATCTTTTAAATGATGATGCCATGATTAAGTTAGTGTCGTGATTGTTCTAGCATGTCACCCTTATGGGGTACGTACTTGGATATCCGGTAGGATATCGGGTATGTGTCTTGTGAGAGTGGGGTGCTACAATGCAATTGTTTTGTTGATGTATTGAACCGTGGAGACTCCTATGGTATGTTAATAACTGACCTTATTTCTACTAACAACTAATCCTAAGGTTTTCAATTGAATTAGTCAGGTTAAAGTTTGAAGGATTGCTTTGCTGATTTGTGAATCCCTCTATTAGATTTCACCCTGATCTGACAGATTTATGTCATCGTATCTCTAAGGTTGCAATCAATTCCTTCCAATTACAGTAGATTTATTCATCAATAGAATTTCTCAATCTCAACGTATGAAATAAGATTATGATCTAGTACTTAAAACATATATTAAGCACATAATCGAATCTCAATATATCAATAAACCCAATTGCATTAATGAAAGAATTAAAACATATTAAATTATCATCATAGGGTTCATCTAACCTAAATATTAATAGAGCGTTTAGTTACACATAATTGAACATGAAATTTAATAGAGCGTTTAGTTACATATAATTGAACATGAAATCAAACATACATTGAAAACAAATTGAAAACAATGGGTTCATAATTCTAAACCTCCCCGGTTTTCTTCTATCAACTATTCTTGCAATATAGAGCTTTGATCTTACATTACAATAGATCTTTCGACGAATCCTTCATGTTTTCCACTTGTCTAAACCTAAATTGCCCCCTAAGAATGATTTCCATGTCTGGAGTTGTCTACCTTCGTCTGCTCTCTCTTCAAGTCTCTGTTCACATTGTTTTATATGAAATTCTAAGGTTTTGGTAAGTGCACAGTCTTATGCGCGGTTGTGCATCAGACCGTGCATCACCAAATTCTTTGAAAATCATGAAACTGCATAGCTTAAGAGATGTATAAAGGTAGATGCATGATGATGCATCCCTTCAGTGCATAGAATCTTCTTTTTATGCCATGTTTTCATCCAAATTCTTCTCGTTTAAGTCTATAAAGGCAATTATCACCTATGAAAGCACTTGGAGTGAATTAAATACCAAACATATGATAAAAATATAAAATATCAAGCAAAATACATCAAATATAGGTGTAAAAATATAGTCATCCTGCAATGGTAGCTTCCAACATCATTACAAATGTAAAGTTGTGGATATGACTCGTCTATGTATGATGATGATCTATAATCTTATAGGGAGCTGATACTCATTCCATCAACATTATGATGCAAATTTTGCAATTGTGTTCTGAATGGTTGGGGTTAAAGTCCAATATTGAAAAGGGCTGCCTATATCTATCTAATGATGTTAGGAATCTTACTGAAATGGGGAGGATCACAAGTATGAATGTCCACTCTACTCCATTTTGTTCTCTTGGAATTCTAGTCACTTCCTTACAACCAAAATTCTAAGATTGTCTTCCTCTCATTGAGAGGATAAAAGCTAGAGCAAATGCTTGGCAGAACAGATTTCTTTCTTATGCAGCCATAACCACTCTTATCTTTTTAGTTGTTTGCAACTCACATCTACATTGGATAACTCACATTACTCTACCTAAGATGGTTATAAAAGATATTGATAGAATAATAAAGGCATTTCTTAGACAGGCAAGATAATAAAACCAATAATACAAAAATCAAATGGAGTGAGGTTATAATACCTAAAAAATATGGTGGCCTAGGTATTATTTCTATCTCAACTATACAAAAGGTCCTGACGTGCAAGAGGCTCTGGAGACTTTACACTGATTAGAAAGCACTTATGGATATTGAATCAAATGGATCCATAAGTATTATATTCAAGGTTATAATTTGTGGCAAGCTTCATTTGCAAGGGAGGCTACTTGGATCCTTATCCAGATGATGAAATTGAGAAACACTATCCACCCTTGGATCAAGCACAAGATAGGTAATGGGGAAAAAACATGGTTTTGGTTTGATAACTGGTTGAACTCTAGCCCTATTATTTGCAATCAAGACCTGATTCATTTGAGAAATAGAATACCTTTGAACCTTAAAGTGTCATCTTTGATTTGCAATGGTGAATAGAATGGATATTTTTGAGGTTTTGATAATCTTATGCAATTCTTCCCCTATTTGAATGATGTGATGACTAAAGACAAAATCATTTAGACACTTATTCCAAATGGAAATTTTTCAAACAAATCATTTCATTAAATTTTTACTAACAGCCTCCTTTATGTTCTTTGGTTTGATCTTCTCTAAAGAAACACCTTGAATCATAAGGCCTTTATAATTACTTAGTTGGCAATTAGAAGCAACCTCAAGAACAAAAGTCAATAGCATGGCAATGTTGATTCTACTTGTGTTTTATGTGAGCTAGAAGTGGAAGATAGAGAACATCTCTTTTTTTATGCAGGTTCTCTAAAGCAGTACGGAGCAAGATTCTTCACCTAATCACAATAGGCAAATTCATGTATGAATAGGAGCAAACATTGAGCATGATCATTTTCCATTCAAAGCAGAATATGGACGATGGAATAATTCTTAAAACTGCTTTTACTACTACCATTTATACACTTTGAAAGGAGCAAAACAACATAATTTTTACACACAAGAAGAGAAGTACCAAATATTAGATAGGAATATTACTTGGATCAGATCATTTATTGTTGCAAAGAATATCCATCATACTTTTTCACCAGAAATGAAAAATATATGGCAGCTATAAGTTGATGTCAATATTAGTCTAGTTCCTTTTTTGTAAAGTTTTAGCAACTGTTTTGTAACTAATTATAGGCTAACTAGCCTAGAACTCATTATAATGTTATATTAGTTTCACCTATAGTTAATGTAATTCATTCATTTTTCAAAAGAAAATATATAGTCAAATATCCATCTGTCAAATATCTCTACACTTAAGCTTTTGCTTGTCTTAAACAAACCCTAATCAAAATTATAAATTTTGCAACATCCACCTCTCATCAATCTCAACCTGTCCATTCATACCATACATTATCATATCCTATTAAATCAAATTAACATACAATTAGAGTCAAGTTATCTCAAAATTAACTCTTCTAATTAATAGTAATAGTAATCACATAATAATCTCATTGAAGTAAAATGTATTAATCTTTGCACCCTCACTGAAATTTCACTTAATCCACTCAAGTGTTTAGGCTAAAAAGCATCAAAAGTCTCAATCAATGCATAGTAGAATTCTTACAATATGCTTGCAATAAAATCACATCTACACCACTTATGAATAAACTAGAAACATAAATCAAAAGGTCTTATAAGGTTGTTATAGGGCTTATGTAAGGTATGATTTGGATAACAAAAAGGTTGATTTGAAGGAAGTTTACTAAAAAGAGCATTATAATGAAACTTATTTGCAATACATATAGGTCTTTTCATTGCAAACCAATGGTACTATATATTTTTTCTTTTTATTTTTTATTTTTTATTTATATGCTCAATTTTTTAAACAATAATTTTGAGCATTCATCATGTATCACAATTAAAGATATATTGGACCATTCAAAAATTCAAGTTTCAAACAAGCAAATAATGTAAATAACTTTCAGGATTCAAAATAATATAAAGGTCTTCAAAGAAAAATAAGATAAAGATTAATATGTTGGATGTAATTAATGAAAAAGACTAAGGCTTAACTTGGTTATTCCTAAAGGTAATTTTAAGAGTGTAGTATTTTTCAAAGAAATAGGCTTAAACAAGTTGTTTCATTTAAGTGCCTTTATCATTTCAATGCTTCTAATTCAACAAATATGGGCTCAATATACCTAATAAAAGCAAATTCTAGAATCATTCACCAATACATGATAGCATACGTGAAAAAATACCAAGAGTTAAAATTTTTTGAAAATTTTGCTTTTAAGCTTAAAAGCTGAAGAAAAAGAAAGGTATAATGAGTGTAAATACTATGTCATATCATTCAACTTGAATATTTCAATGATTTCTAAAAATATGACTTACAAAAGCAATTTTATTCTAACTGTCATGCTTTGCATACCAATTCAAATCAATATTCAACAATGAAATACAATATTAATGGACAAATGTCAACCAATTCAAGATATCAGTTCATAAAATTCTATAACCAAGATTATAATAAGCTTAAAGAAATCATTAAAAATTTAGTAACTCCATCCCCATACTTAAATTTTTACATTGTCCTCAATGTACATAATATAAGCATTTAAAAATAAGTGAGAGGATTAAGTTGGTACTTTCTTGAATAAGACAAGATTCTAATTTCTGATCCATCTGATAGTGAACTACATCCTTGTAAAATATAAAAGAAAAGGATAAAAAGAACAAAAAAATAAAGATGACATGAAATAAAATTCTATACTAACATACAAAATATAATCAAAACAAAATAAAACTGAAACTTATCTTAATTCATAGATTGCCTCCCATGTAGCGCTGGTTTAATGTCGTTAGCTCGACGTACCCTTTATGCTAAACTTCATCCTAGATCAATAATCAGCGGCTTGCTTCCTTCCTTTTCTCCATAAAGCAGTTTCATAGCCTATAAACAAGCGACTTATTATAAGATAATCATCATGACATAATTTACAAAATTAATCAATCCAATCACATGCATTAATGTCTTTTTTAATGAAAAACTGTTAATAAAATAAGGGATAAAAACTCCCTGAATCATCAACTGATAACAAAACTCCCTGAATCATCAACTAACTCAAATAGTTTGTCTTCAATGAAGTGGGAGCTCTTCGTACTTAAGGTTACTACCAATGCCTCATCAGTAGTTTCCTTACTTGGTTCCTTTGCTAGTTCTTCCTCAACCTCCTATGTCCTCTCATCTTCTTCTTCTTCTTGGACAAAGGCTTCTGACTCATCTTCTTCAATTATCTCCTGCCACTTCTCTACTTCCTCTTCTTGTGTGGAGACTTCTTCTTCTTTTACGTCTATTGCCTCTGTAATATCTTTGTCCTCCTCCATAACAACAGTAGTTACCTCTTCATTTTCTTGGAATGCCTCCTCATCTATGAAGTTGATCTTTGTCTTTTCTTCACTCTGGTATGTTAATAAGCTCAAATAATATTCTGTGTTATGCTAAAGAAATTCAAGTGAAGAAACTCTTTCTTTAAATTTATGTTGGTTAGCTTTAAGTTTGGGAAGGTATTCCATTAATTTATCTCTAGCTTCCTCTTCTTTTTCTTCTTCGTCTTCTTCTGGAAGCTCATTTTCATTTCTAAGGGTGATTGCCATTCCAAATTCTTCAAGTTTTGTTTCAATAGGACTAAGTGCATTCTCTTAGATCTCATCGAATAATATGTTTGCCAGTTGGTCCATCTGATTCACCAAATTTTATATACGAGTCTCTGTTTCTTAATGCTTCATAATTGATTATTGAATGAAATCAACCATCATATCTTGAGTTGGCATGGACTAAAGGTGCTTGATGTCATAAATATTCGTTGGAGCGTAATCATTCCATCTACAGGTGTAAGAGTTGCTCCACTCTGAATTGTAGTTGTTCTCATCTAATGCACCTTAAGGTTGATTGTACATGCTTAGTTGCTCCCATATATGAGTTGGTGCTTGACATTTATGATTGTAGTGATAACTCCTATCAATGTCGTGACACGACATAGATATCAGTTGAACCTCCGAAAATATGTAAGAACACCTCTATCTCCCATATAATGGTGATATAGATTGTGAAGATATGTTCTGGTTCCCATAAAAATACTATTTACTTCATCCTTCGATTGTGTGTTATGGCTATGACGTTAAATCTCAATTATTAACTTAAACCACCACAAACTATTAGTGTAGAAAATTCCAAAAGACAATTAACTAAACAAGCCAAAAGAATACAGTAAGATACAATAAAATAAAATAAACACAAAAGTAAAATTGTTGGACCCCGATTTTTAAGTGGAATTTAGAAATAAGAAATGATATAAAATAAGTGTTATATATATATGTTGTATGTATGCTTTA
>JANIJH010000007.1:7044904-7076630 GCA_024520975.1 Erythroxylum areolatum | reverse complement strand
CTTAACTAATTCTATATATTTTATTATTATCAAAACATAAAGGAATTTAATTTGTCAACCACCATTGGTCCAACAATTAATAAGCCTTACTATCTTTAATAAAGAGATATCATTAATAAACCTTACTATCTTAAAAAGTGGAAAATATTTTATAAGAAATTTCTATGCAAGACTCTCATAAGTAGTAACTAATGTATATCCATTACTTTTCCAATCCTTTAGTGTGAATGGGAATAACCTCAACTTAATGACATATTCATTTGCCCATTAATTTTGAATATGTCACAAATATTTAAGAAATTGGTGATATGTGATGGGATCCTCATCTAGTAATCTATAAAATTGTACTTTTTGTTGTAGCATTTAGATGATGTTAGGTTTGATCTCAAACATTAAGGGTTATATCACATTGGCCCCTCATTTTTTAAAAAAATACCACCCCTATATTTTAGTTGATATATCGTCTATTCCCCTTACTGTCAAGTTTTTATTAAGAGCCCAACTTATCCTCTTAAGAGAAACTTCATTTGTAATTTCTTTTCCTACATGGAAAGAATGTGCTATATAGTAAACAATTTCATATGGCTTGGCTTCATGCGACATCGTTTATCATATTCCACACGATGCCACATAAAGTAGAATAGTTTGAATTCATCTCCCAAATAGAACCAGACGTAGGTTAATTAGTTTTAGGATAATTTCATTAATTAAGAAGTGACTGAGGGTAGGAAGCTTCAATTCAAGAAGTGGAGAGGACCAAAAAGTGTAGAGAATGATTAAGGGAAGTAAGATTCAATTCAGGCAAGATATGTTTTATTTAATTTTATTTCATCATTACTTGTGAAGTGAGGAACATATTCTCTTATTCTTCTTTCCTTTTTTTCAATTTATACTTTATTTTTCTTGTTTTTTTTCACTTTTCACTTTTATTTTTTTTAATATGTTGTTTGTTGATGTTCGTTTTTTGTTCTTTCGGATTGTTAGGATAACATGGTGCCTTTTTTTTTGTTGTTTGTGAAGGTGCATGTTATTGTCACCATTACTTAGTGTCTCTGTGGTTGTTGTTTGTGAATTATGGTGTAATCCTACTTGATAATTGTTTTCTATAAATCTAATCTAAAGAAGATGCTTAGTATGTATCTATTTCTTGGTATTCATTTTTTGCTTTTTTTGCATTTTTAGTAACTAAAAATATATTTGTGTTTTTCATTTGCTCCCTATAAATTATTTTAGAATGATTGAAATTTTATTACGACTTGTTGATTGCTTAATTGACAGAATCAATATATTAGTTAAATATAGTGTAGAAATGTACACACACTAATCAGAAATCTATATTGTCCTATAGATTATTTTTAATACAAAGATGATTAAGCCATCTTCATCACAGTTCTTATTTTCTAAGCACATTTAATCAATTGTCATTTGGAGCAACCATCCCTTAATCTAGATCTATTGTTCTTTGTCTCTGTTATCAAAATTCAAAACCACCATTTATTGTCTATCATGTTTGAGTTACAATACAATTGTAAATAAATGGATGTTGATGCTTACTATTTTGTGAATATTTACTTGTCAATTTAATTATTAAGTTATGAAAGAATTTCTAAATTCGTGCATAAGCAATTTACCAAAATACAAAGTATCTTTTCAACATCCAATAAAGTATTACATATCTTACTATGGTTTTTTTTTCATATATCTTTTTGTTGATGCGTAAAATTCAAAACAAACTCTTTCTCCTAATTTGCCTTTTGCAATATAATCTACAAGATAGAAATTGGGATTAAGGGCTTGTTTACATTTAATTCCAAATTCAAATTTCTTTCCCTTTTGCATGTTATTTAATTAGGTAGGGCTTTCTAATGCCCACTTCTCCCTCTAGTTCCTTTCTTTACAAGCCTCAGTTTAACAACTTGTTTCTTCTCTAGTTACTCTTCAATTTCCTTCTTATTCCTCTAACTACCTTTAGGCAACTTGTCTCCTCTTTGGCTCTTCATCTTAGGATTTTTCTTTCTCCCTTTCCACTCCACTCTTCTTCTTCTTCATTGTATCACTTTTCTTTCCAATGGAACCTCAAGTTATTTAACATGCATTAAACATTTTTCCTACTTCCTTTACCCCTTCTTAAAACTTCCAACTCTCCTCTTAAACCTAACCATTTACCCTAAGCAAGGACTATAATAGCCCATACCTCTCTTAATCCATTATTTTATCCCTCAAAGAGAACATGGAGCTAAGTAGTAGGCAACAGTTTGTTAATTTTTGACAAACTAATGTTCCTTTCCTTCTCTTGGTTCCTATTCCATTAGAACACACTTAGTCTCTCCCTTATTGAAGTCCTCTAACTAGATATGGCCAAATGGTTAAGCATGCTAATGGCTTATTTTATGGATAAAAGAGATGCATTTTTATAATCTATTGTTGGTCCTATGATTCAGATCTCACCTAAAGAGTGTAACACTTAATGATTCTAGAGTATGCAAAAGGTTTAAGAAGAAGGACCATATCATATTCAAAGAGAACCACTTATGCTGATGAAGTGGAGGTTGGGCTCAAGTATTTGAAACATAAAGCTAAAGAATGTTCCTTTATGGATTCGATACGACAATTAGGTTAAGTCATCTTACTGGTGCCATTAGAGGTCCTCTTTTCTTGGAAGAGTTAACTGTAATAATAAAAAGAGTAGGCTTTGTAAGGATATAGGTAGAGATGAAGTTGAATGCGGATCTTCCTAAAGAACTAGCTATTATGAGGTTAGATGAGCATGGAGAATTAACAGAGGATACCATTGAAATTAGCTATCAATTGAAGCTTCCAAATACTAAGAAAATGATCTTGATAGACATCGGAAGGAGATATAAATTAGGTTATTCTAATGAAATTCTTAACACTCCAACACTAGATCATTGTATGGAAAACCCCCTTGAATCATTAACAATTATGCAATATAATGTAAGTGAGCTTATCCCTTCCAATACGCCTCCTAACCTAACCCCGAATCTAGATGTTATGTCTTAGAATCTAATAAGTGATATCTCATCCAAAGAACATTAAGAATCCACTCTGGTTGAATCTACGAATCATCATCTACCTGGCAAGGTCCCTATGGATAAGGAAAATAGTTATGACCATGGTATGAAGAGGAAAACATATAGGAAAAATAAGATAAAAGGTCCTCAATACCTAATATCAATTGTATGTTAGTTGCTTAGAATGTAAGGAATATGTATTGCCACAAAAGAAACATATAATCAAGGATTATTTGAGACAATAAACTTTTATATTGTAGGGATTTTGGAGACAAAAGTAAAGTTATCAAATTTACAACACTGTAAGGTGAATCTTGGTAAAGATTGGGAGATGATTCCTAAGCATCATTTTTACTTCAATGGCAGGATCATCATTAGGTATGATCTTAACAAAGAGAAGGTGAAATAGCTCTCAACTTCAAACTAGTTCATTCATTTTTATTTACACTTGGTAGATAAAATCTTTGTGATTACATTTATGTATGCTTCTAATTTTGAGTTTCAAAGGAGATTGCTATAGAATGATCTGAAATCACCGAGGTCTTCTATAAACCAAACTTGATGTAGTAAGAGACTTAATTGTACTTTATTCTCTCAAGAAGCTGATGGGCATAAGCTAAGTGAGAGATGTAGAAATGATGATTTCCTTAATTGCATGTCCTCCACTCAACTCACTGATATAAATTTTAGAGGAGTTTTATGTACTTGGTCCAATAAAGTTATGGATAGTTGGATGATCAAAAAGAAGTTAGATCATGCACTTATAAATCTTTTTTGGCTCTAGTTTTAATTCTCGTTATGCTAATTTTAACGAACAAATCATACACTTACAGAGGTAAGCTTGGGACCTAGGAATACTCATCACAAATCCCCTGGCCCAAATGGTTTTAATGCCCTATTTTTCAAAAAAAAAAATTGAAACTTACCAACACTATCTTAGAGTTTTTCTTTTTAAGGATCAAGACCAAGGAATTCAACAAAACTTATACAAATCTCATTCATAAGAAGAAAAAAAACCCTAATTATCTAAGTAACTACAGATCTATATCATGATACAATGTTACTTATAAATTTATCTATAAAATATTAGCCAATATGTTTAAGTCAATTCTTGGTTCATTCCTCGATATGAGTCAAGGAGCATTTATTAGAGGGGTAATCATTGGCGATACCTTGCTCATTACCTAAAATCTCTTTAAGAACTATCAAACTAAGAGAGCATTCAAAGTTGCTTCTTAAAAATACACTTTACTAAAGCTTTTGATTTAGTTAGTTGATCTTTTATCTTGGATGCCTCATAGTTTTTGGCATTCTTAATTTGTTTATCACTTAAATTAAAGGTTGTATCTATTTGCTTCATTCTCTTAGTTAATAGGGATCCTACTCCTTGTGTTAAATAAGAATACCCTTTATTGCTTTATCTTGTACAATTTATATGAAGGTCAAATTATAGCTTCCATGATCAACTAATCACAGTGTGTCAAATTACATTTTAAATGTAAGTAGCTGAACCTTTTCAATTTAGCTTTTGCTAATGATTTACCACTATTCAGTGGTGACGACAAAACTTCAATCCATGTTCTTATTAAGTGTTTTGAGCCTGTTCAGCTCTCTCTAAAGGCTCACTATGAACAAACACATGAGCTACTTATATGTTTCATCGGATTCTACCAATCAAGATGATGAGCTGCTAATACGAATATCAAGTCTAAACTTACCAAAATTGCCTTTCAAATAGCTTGGCATACCTATATTTGATAAGATGGTGAACTTCAAGTACTGTCAGCCATTATTTGATACAATCAAAAGGAGAGTCAACCATTAAAACAATAATTTTCTATTTATATTTAAAGGCTCCAACTTATCAACTTCGTGTTAAATAGCATGCATATTCATTGGTGCTCTCATTTGTTCATACCTCAAAAATGATCAAGGACATTGAAAGATCCTTAGAGATGCCTTTTGGCTTTTCCAAAAACTAATTTGCGGTTTTTGACCCCATCTTTAAACAACTAGAAAAAATAATTTTTCAAAGTCCTAGAACTAAAAAAAATTCTTTTTCAATTTATCAAAAGAAAGAAAAAATTGGGTCATCAAAAAAATGTTCTTTATAAAAGAAATAATAAACAAACTTTCACAATAAAAAAGAAATCCAATTCTATTATTTCAATTCAGAGACATATATGACTTGAATAAAAATAAAACTAAAAAATAACAAGATTCGATAATCAAGAATCAGACAATTCATAAAACTTATGGACAAATTCTATCTATGAAGATTTGGAGTTGTTAACCAAAGATAAGTATAGCGTTCGTCGTAAGCAGGGCTCTTTCACAATAAATTATGAATTATTATTTCACAAGAAAAAAATATTACAGCCACGCTACTAAAATAATACAATCCAACTTTCTCTTAGTCTATAAAGCAGATGCAGTAAGAACAGAAATACGTGGAATTGATTCGTTAGGAAAAGCTAGAGCTATTGCCTGCTAACTTGTCGGCAAAGTAAAGCTAGAGAAATAATCTTAAATAAAATCTACGCCCACAAATTTCGTTAAGACCCTGCAGTTAGTCTCAACTATTGCTATTTGTTCAGCGATTTATTCTTTATTTTAATCCTCAATTTGGGGGCAGAAGTGCCTTCGGATGGCACACTCTTGGTTTCAACAGTTTTTACTGCCCTGTGTTCACTAGTCTCCGTGACCTTCAATTGTGGAGCTATAAACCTAATGCTGGGCTGTTCCTCTTTCTTCCCCATCAACTCTGCAGATGACGCCTTGGCTTCATTGCTCATCAACTTTGCCATTTCCTTTTCCTTCCGTTTCTTCTCCTTCTTCAACCTCTTCCGTTCTTGGTATTGAGGATCATCCCGATGCTTCTTGTGATCTCTGTGTTTGCGTTTCTTTTCTTTTACTTCCTTCCCCTTTTCATCCCCATGGGAAGGATGTGCAGTAGTAGCCATCGAACCCCCATCATCGTTATCAACTCTGCCAGCTGAGAGGTTATGCAAACTAGCATACTTGAGTGCATCAGCATCAAAATTGTTTTCTTGCATAAGACTAGGAGATGATTGCTCGTCATGCTGAGAATGTGTAAAAGCCTTGCTCGAATCAGCAGTACACTGGAATTCCTTCCCAAAATTGTCACTGTCGCTTGCAAGTTTAGCACTTCCAATACTGGCAGTCATACGTGAACCATGGTCAAGACATGAATTGACTTCCTCAAGGTTCTGATTGCTAACGCTCGCAGCATCATTAGAGTTCCTCTGGGGAGCATCCACAGAAACAGAGCCGCTGCATCCATCATTTTCATGATTATTAGCCAGAGATCTGACAACAGTTTGATTGTCAGCCTCCTCCGCTCTACTTGTTGCAGCAGAATGTTTCACCCTGATCTTAACAACTGGCATCTTACGTTCATGACTGTCAGAAATAGTGGCCACTTCCTTTGAAGCTTCAGGAACAGTCAAATCAACCTCCTGTTTATCATTGCTGGGAACAATCTGAGGTTCTCTATTATCTTCTGAGATGGCCAAATCCATCTTCTCCTGGTACATATTGGAATCTGTAGCTGCTTCATTGGAAACTTCAACAATTACCAAGTTATCCTCGGCAAATTTCGGTACATCTGCAGGAGGCTCGAAGGGCTTTGCATCAGTGACAAGAGCACTGAAAACGCTTTTTGGTTCCATGCAAGCTTCAGCATCAACCATATGTAGTGATTTATCTCTTGGAACTCCAAAAACTGATGGGGCCCTGAAATAGAGCAAATTTTGGGATTCAATTTCCACATTTGATTTCCAGATCAAAGAATATCCCAAAAGACACACATGCAACACAAGGCTACCACCCTTATTTATCGACGTGTTGTACAAGCTAAACTAATAGATACAGTTTGTGATTGCAGTGACAACTAGGGGCGAGTAGCCTTATTAATTGAAACAGTTCGAATAGAAATGTTGACTAAACGCAAATTATTTGTTTGGTACTCATATACACATGTTGCAAAATTAATTAAAAACAATTTCCAAGTATTTAGCAAAGTAAAAAAAAATCAACAAAAACAGAAGGCAAGTAACAAAAAGATAAAAAATATATGTCACAATATTAAGTCAAATTTAATAATTATGTAACAAAAAGATAAAAAAATGTATGTCACAATATTAAGCCAAATTTAATAATTATGTAATAAATCATTTATAATGAAATAGGAAGAATCATGTACTGCCAAAAAAATGCAATCTTCACAAGAAATTTTGACAATATTATCAAAGAAACTTAATGGCTTAATAAGTATACAATAGAATTCTTGAATATATTTAATTGATCTTCAAAAGTTTCCTAGTAAACCTCTAAATATCCCAAAAATTACTCATGTAGATAATCTGACTAGGCCAACTGCAAGCAAGACTGCAGCAATAATTTTTTCTATCACTAACCAGAATATTCAAGGCTCACCTTCCATCAAGGATTTGTAAAATGCAAAACAAATGATGCCGAAGAAAGACATTGTTGAATCCTATATGGCCTTCAAGCAGACAAATTAAAGCCAGTAGAGTAGTACTCTTGATCTCATTATTGCAAGAAGATGCATCTTGCATTTGACATAACCGCACAGCATGGGTAGCAAGTTTCACTTGCCCTGTAGCCAAGGAATATGAATTAGTAACATGAGTCTCAGTAGAAGTTTGAAAAGTGCATACTTTATATCAATCAAAGCATGTTAACGCCAGCAAATATGTTATTCAGCCATAAGAGATAATGCAGAACCTCTTAATGATGGTTCTTTCTCCAAATATCTGACAAACAACGACAATGCTGCATCAATGCCTTTGCTGTGGAATTCGAGATCCAGAAGAGCTTTGCTTGCTTCAACTCTAACTTTCCATATTGATTTGAAATTTCGAAAAGGTTTGATGAGCTCAAAGACTTGATCCTGCAAGAATTAATTCACACTATACTATGAATGCAAGATAATAGGAAATCAATTAGTTACTAAGCAGTAACAAGTGGAGACTCACGAGATGTATAGCTCCAGAAAGCTTCAATGCAATTTGTACCAAGGTTTGGATACAGCTAATTGTCAAGATTCCGTTGTAGCTAGGCATCAACCTATCAAATGTGCAAAAAAACTCAACAAGTTGCAAGTACATCAAAGAAATGCATCAAATGGGAAGAACTAGAAATCAATGTACCTGTCAAATTGCAAGAGACGATCAATGCGCTTGAGAAGTGAAGACAGAAAGAGCATACTCTGCAAGTGATCAAAAATATTCAAAGCTTGGAAATGCGAGCCGAATAAAGAAATACAATAGCACACATCACATTAAAAAATTGCTATTATAAGACAAACTTGAGAAGGTAACTTTAGGTCTCTCTGATGGATCCTAGGAAAGATCAATACGTAAAGAAAAAGCACCAAGCCGTACAGACCCAACAGAAAGTTGAAGTTGCAGGATGAGGTCCAAAATTGTATTAAGTTGGGATTGTGAAAAATAACCTTCAGAAGATTGCGTAGACAGAATTCAAAATAGAGTGAAATTTGTGAAAATTTCATCCGTAGGCATTAACCCAATTCATTTTTAACACATACGGTATGAAACAATTGTTGCTTGATTAACAACATATCATTTTGTCTGACAATTTTACACATCTTTTAAATAATTCAACATTTGCATCATCCATGACATTTAAGAATTTTAGGAAAAGGATAAACAAATGATCACGTCCGAGCAAGGGTACATCTTTTCAAAGTTTGCAACTAAAAAGGATCACACACAAAACAATGAGCAATGATAGTAGGATTAGAAGAAATGCCCAACACCCATCACTTAGGAGGAGTTAGAATCCACCAACAGTAGACAATGATGCGTATTCTAAGTTACATCTTCAACACATATTCTTGTCAAAAAACCATTCAACATAAGGTGCACTCAATGATTCTAATACTAGTCTAACATACTCCTCACATAAAATGAGGAAATACCAAACAAATAATATATTCACCATAAACAAGGCCAATGTCGCTTGAACTCAAAACTTCTCAATTATAAACTTTCATTCCAAGTTAAGGAACAATTCGATTAAAAAGATTAAAATATTATGCCAAGATTTTTGAAGCTAACAAGGGCCACAGATTTGGACACCTAAACAACTTCAAACTATAGTAAATATGTATGGCAATCTTGGCTAGGCCTGGCCCAAAACAACGTTTTAGTAAAGCTGACCAAAACGACGACGTTTTAATCTATAACTTTATGAAACTAAAGACCATAATGACATCGTTTTGGTTGCAGCCTGAGCCCACTTCCCTAATACATAACAGCCAAGGAAACAATAACTGAGTCATATCTAAACGCACAGTTATACCCATCAGGATTCTCATATTATTTAAACACATGTACAAGAATCAAAAATATCTAGTGAACATTAACCTCACGCAAAACTCTTAAGTGATAAACCAGACATATTTCATTGTATTTTTCCAAATAGATAAGATGATATGGACCAAGTGAAGGCCCTTCCCTAGGTTATCACTTATACTAGGAAGAAACGCAAGTACCTTGAAATAAGGGCTTGCCTATACAAGAGGCCTGTCTATGCATACTGGACAACACTTTGAGCTATAAATATAACTTTTAGTCAAGAGCCTGATTGAAGTATTTCTTATATTTTACAACTTTGTTTCCTTTTAGTTTTTATTAGAATCTTTTGAGTGCAATACACAGATACAAGGTCAATATTAAAGACGGGACATTTTTTTTTTTTTTATACATGTTACCTATTTGAAATATAAATATTTATTATACGCCTCTTTTCTCTTAATAGCTACCTCGATGCACCTTAACAAATGCTTTTCTTTTGTGCCTACTGAACCGGTTAGTACTGGGGCCTTAGACCCTTGAAGGCAGCTGTGTTATATAGATAGAGAGCAATACATGCTTAACAGGTTGTTAGAGCAATCACTAGTTAGCTTGTAGACTGTGAAACTGATTCAGTTCTACGTAATTAATGGTCCAACATATACGAGTGATTAGTTATTGCCATAAAAAGTACAAGACGAATCTCTATAGAAGATTGTGATTGGGGAACGGCTTAACAAAGTAATAAATAAATAAATAACACCTGAAAATGTTGAAAATTGTAAAATAAAAGTAGTAGGCGCTTAAACTTGTACATAAAAGAGAATTTTAAAATTAACTGACCAACATTAATCAAAAAATTCAGCACGCCTAACACAAATTCTGTGGACAAACCTGTTCTCCAAAATCAAGTTCACCAGCTGACTGGACCAGTGCAGCAAGCCAAAACGCATCAGAATAAGGATTTCCAGTGTTGTCATTATACTGCCAAATAACAAAACGGGAATAATGTAGAACATGTTTGAGCATATTAAAACTTTATGACAAACAGACTAAAAATAGAGGTCCACTAGTGGGATCGTACTGAACAAAACTGCTACTTCATAAAATAGTAATGGACACACGAAGCATGTTTTACATAGCAACTTCAGCTATTACATAGAGAAGTAGAAAAGCATCCATTCCAGATTCAAAGGGTCAATGAAGAAGTTCCTTCTCAGTTATCAATATTCTCAGATCAAGTGTTTCATATCTGGCAAGAGTCAAATTGTTATCAATATTCTCAGATCAAGTGTTTTATATCTGGCAAGAGTCAAATTGTTATCAATGAAATGAATCTCTTTTACAGGTTAAAATCAATTCATTTAGCTAATAATATTTTGTCTTCTGTTGAATCACTAATTGCTGACAAAGGAATCGTAAAGAGCCTTCATTGCATAAAAAAAATATATCGCTGCCTTCTCCCAAGGTTATTCTTTTACTTAACCAATTATCATCTTCCCCAACCCCACCAGAAGATATCCTCATAGGCAATTAATTTCATCCGTTTTACATCACAAACACAGTCAAATACTAAAAAGTCAGCACCAAAGACATCATAAAACAGACCATGAAACAAGTTGAACAATAAGATATTGTAACTGTTTTCCAATTTACAAAAGAGAGAGGATATTGTGCTCGAGTTAACTCTAAGTAAGTCCAAAAGGTTGTCCCGTCTTGAACAAAGGACAAGCATAACAAAAGATAAACTGATTGGAAATGTTTCTTATTTATGATTCATGTTCACTTTTGAAATACATAAATACATTGAGCAGTTAAAATCAACTTTACCAACTTATTGAGCAGTTAAAATCAACTTTACCAACTTATCATTAGCCTTATAATGCTCGTATCAAACTTGAGAAGTGATATGCTAGAGTTATCATTAACTCAGCTTCTATCAGTTGTCTCCCTAACAAACAGAATCATCCACAGGTGACATCTGGGACAAACAAATTATGTGATTCGTGCCCTATGACGTACAAGCTCTCAACAAAATATGATTTGGTTAATCTAATACTATTTGAGAGGTTTAATCATAAACTCTCTCCTTAATCTTATCAGCAACAATGGATCATCTTCTCTAGCAGATGAGATCTTGTTTCAATTATATTATTGTTGTAATTTGAGTGAAAATCTGATCTTAATCAGTAAATTTCACATCATAAATGAGATAATGGTAAGAAAAGTCTACCTTAAGTAGTTGCAAAACAAATTCAACAGCTTCTCTTGGGCTTTTCTTATCTGCTGTTCTGACCATAGCTACAGCATGAGGAATAGCCTGAATTACCAAAACCGGAAGTAAGAAACCATAAGTACTCAAAAAAAAGAAGTGGGCGTATACAAAAAATTGATTAGTCCTCAAGTTCAATTTCTAGGAAGGGAGCAACACCCCTAGCACAACTTACTGAAATAAATGATGGAATAGAAGAGGAGATTGTAATATTGTCCAAAAGTGTATAAGGTCACTAAATAGGAGAAGAGATTGTTTCTAGTAATTTTGAACAGAGATCATCAAACAAAACTCCACAAAGTTAAGGCTATCAATGTTGGCTTTGTCAAAAGAGACAGAAATCGGAGACAATTCCTCACATGAGAATATGGAAGAGAAAGAGAGAGAGAGAAAAGCACACACATAGACATATGAAAAGTCACAATTAAACACCATGTCACATTACAAAGGAACCGTAATACATCCCCTTATAGACTGCTAAATTTTCTGAAAATAGCCATCCCCTCTCTGAGATAAAGTCCTGCTGCATGTTTCACAGTTACTATGTCAGACATTCCAAAATCTCCCCAGAAGCAGCCTAAGGAATGAATTTAATATTGACACCCAAGTAATTCTACTGAAACGGAGATATCTATTAAAACTATTGCATGAAGGGTCCAGTCTAATGAAAGCTTAAGATGACAGAAGAAGCAGAGACTATGTTGCAGATTGTTCAGCAAATAAGATCCACTCTTGAAAGAGTAGTAGTAGATTGCTAAACAGAAAGATAGTTCAAAGATGGAGACATGAAAAAAGATAAATGAATAGGTATGACAAATGACAATTTATCATCCTAGGTTATGCAGCCACACTTAACATGTTTCTTATGCAGATAATACTCAAAAACCCCAAGAAAAAATTTTTGAGCGAAAAGGATTAAGAGGGAAGCAAGAAGAAACCAATCTAAATTGTGGAGTTTCTTGTTTGTAATCAGAGTGCATTAAGTTTGGTCCAGTCATAAAAAAGAACAAAATATCCAATCCATACATAAACCTACTATGTCAATGTGCTTTCTTTTAGAAGCTATTGCATCACTGAATAAAATATGTTGAGTATTGCTAAGTAGAAACTACTCATAAGTGCAAATTATGTTAAGCAAGCACAGCATGTACCACACTAAACCATTACATAGCCTACCTCACTGCATTACCTCGAGAACAAAATACTCGGGAAAATCATGGAAATCGTTTGGCCTGGAGAAATAGACATGAGATGAGCTATTTAAGAGAGTGACAACAACAAACTTCTCAAAAATCATATTAATAGAGTTGCAAGTCATACATGGGAAGTCCAATGGTTTGATCAAATCTTCGGCTTTTGTAGAATTTTATTAAATGGACTAAACCAGCCCAATCAGTATCCTGTTAAACAACCGATAGGAAAACCCACATAAAATTACCTCAAAAAACATCATAAGTTCAAACATTTCAATTTTCCAATTGCCAACTCTTGCATTGTAATTCAATAATGAAATGCATTAAAATGTTATTAGCATCTCAATGAAAAGCAGAAGGTGCTTTAGCCAGAAACAAATATAATAAAATACATGATGGGAATGATACAAGAACTATGTATGAAACGAATTTTTACATGCAAAAATTGTGAATACTTGGAAAAGGGAACATGCATCTCATACATATAGAGACACAAAAATCACTCCAACTGAATATATTACCTCAGATGCTGTGTTAGCTAAAGCAAATGCAGCTTCAATACGGACTCTCCAGAAAGCCTTGCAAAAACAATGTAAATATTATGTTCAGTCAGGACATGAACGTAAGTAAAGCATAACACTTAAGGTCAGTCAAACCTTGGAGTCACTAAGGAAATTGTTAAGGGCATTCACAACAGAAAATGGAAGTTGTGGCAAGGCCTCTAATGCAGCAATAGCTTGTGTCTGCGCAACAACATCTTCATCTTTCTCTAATTGATTGATCTGATTAGAATAATAATTTTGAAAGATCAATCGCCAATTGACAAAGAAAAGCAACTACAAAATTGTAAAGTACAGAGATATCCAACATGAACAAAAAAAGGTCAAATTCTGGTTAGAAAACAAAGTTGAAAATATATAAAAACAAATGTGTATGGGCACAACAGCAAACCATCCACTATTCAAACCACACACAAAAAAAAAGGTTAAAGAGGCACAATATTAGGAACTTAGATAGATATTGTCTCACAGAATAATAGTTTTATGCTCAACAATTGATAAAATTAAGAGTTTAACATGCACATGTAAAGCTTCTAGAAATTTGCCTTTTTTTATAATGAAAAAAGATGATATTAATTAATAAACAAGCAACGATATCCATTGATAAACAAGAAAACAGCCCAAACAAGATCTCTTAAGGATCCCTTTTGACAAAAAAAAAGGTTTTCTCCCATATTTGTCCCTCAGTGATTCTCCACTAAATCCTAATCTGCACACACATATCTCAAGTGCATAGGTTGTACAAGGAAATAATGACTGCTTCAACAAACAGTACATAAGGTGCCTGCTTTGTTGATTAATCCATCACACTGTTTTATCCTTGCAGAAAAATCGTTCACAATAAGAGTAAATAGATTCATGAGTGATTTTTCTTGAGAGCCTGAGGTGACTTATATCTTCTTTCTTATACCATATTTCAGGTGTTCAACCACAACCTTAGGTCTATTATCCAGACTTTTCAAAATCCCAGGAACTACAACTATTTTTGACAAAAGCTATTGCTAATGCCAATGTAGAAAAATTGTAAGAAAATAGAAGAATAAAGTAGATTCCAGGAAACAATAACAATCATGATTCCCAAAAATCATGTCCTTGCATGTGACATAAATTTGTCAGACAATATTGCATGTATCTGTCAACCACTACCATCCTAAAACTTAATCAACCAAAAGGTTTGGCAGTGATTTCAAGAGGTAGATAAATGCAAACAACTAATGCCCAATTCCTTGCAATAATAATTTGGCATGAATACATGAACTCAGTTGGAAACCAATCACCAACTGTAAAACAACCCAAGTTGTTAACTCACAATGAGCATGCTCAAAAATGTAACATTATTAACATCCGAAAGATTTCATATAGTTAAAGCACTTCTTGCAACATGGAAAAATGAATCACACCAATCATACATAGTGCAAATTATGCAAAAACTTAACATAAATCTCCAAAAAGGGCCAGGGTTTCTTACCCACATCTGTACAGGTTGACTAAAATGGATCTCAGCAAGATATTCCATTTCTGGATCTGCCCTAATCCATGACAAAGGAGATTCCAAGCTGCAAGAGCAAATAAATCAACAGAATATAAGATACCTATCCAATAAGAATATTAAAGAAAACGTCTAACACAAAATATACCTAGCACGCATATCTGCAGCGGGCCCAGCATCACCATTTTCATCAGAACCATCGGGTTTTGAACCCTTTCTAGGCTTTTGAAAGCGTCTAGCGGCAAGCTTTGAGTGGCACTGTATTTCCAATAGTTGCCAAATTTCTCCAGCCAAAGGAAGAACCGGATGATCATACATGCCATCAAGTTCATGAACCCTAATACTCATCATCCCAGGCCATCCAATGTCACCATCTCGATTTTCAGAATCAGGGTTTAGAACCGAAGTATTAGCATCAGGCATAGTTGTGCATTCTCGTAGCACTGCTAACTCAACCATATTTTTCCTTTTGTTATACGAAAATCCCATCCTTGAAATTAAGGGCAAACAATCAGGAATTTAGAACATGAAAGTAGTAAACATATTTAAAAATGTTAGAAAAGGTGATCCCATACATCCCAAATCAATACCTTAGAACTGGACACCCACTTGAGCAAACCCATCTAGAAAAAAATTCTTTCACAAATGGACGCTCAAGATTCCCAATCTTAGTGGCAAAATGTCGGAACTGCATTCCGTAGTAGTTACATAAGCACGAAATAAAACAGAATAGCCCTTGAAACATGTAACAGTGCTCAAATTAAAATTTATCAACGAAAAGGAAGTCAAATATAGCTTGTGAGATCATACAAGAATCTCAGATAAAAATTATTGAGAAGCAAAAGGAAATACATCAAATGTAGCATATTTCAGAGTACTCTGATTCATAAGGGTTCACTTCTAAGAATAAAAGTAAATAATGCATACAAAGAAATTATTGTCTCCTGTAACAACTACACTATTACAGAATTGGTCAACATGTAAAATTTTGCCCACCCAAAGCTCCTTACTAACTACATGAAGAAGATTCGAGATTGTTAAAAAAAAAACGGATTCAGTTTTCCTCCAAAAAGAATGTTGACCTTGTTCATAGATTCTTAAAGACTACCAATTGTAGTTTCTCAGTGTTGATAATTTGATAATAAAAGCTATTAACATTTCCATGGCACGTAAAACTAAAGTTAAACTTGCAATCAAACTGAAATGATTTTCAACAAAATAAACAATTCCAAGTGCATAGCAGAGCAAAGCAATCCATAAACTCAAATATCAATGAATTGCTTAGCAATGTATAAAATTTTGAATGATAGAATCACATAACAATTCTGTCAAAAGGGCGCTCCCTACTCTAAATCCAACAGAAAAATTTATGGAAAACAACTTAAAAGTATATAAAAGGAACAAGAAAGGACAAAACACTCAACCCCAAGCCTTAAATTGGTGAAATCAAGAATGGAATTTAGCATGACAGTCAATGTACAGTAAACCGTGACAGGGTATGGTTTATCGCTCTCTTTCTCTTTATATCATTTGATAAAAGTTATTTTATACTAATTTAGTTCCTTAATTGCTCATCTTATTATGAAATATAGAATACTTTATGATTCAGTGTGAAAAAAATCCTCTTCGATTAGAATTAGGGATCAAAGATTTTTACTACAAATAATGTTTCAACACTTCAGTTTATAATAAAGTGATTTCCTTTTTGAAAATACTGAAATTTAAAATAAGAAAGTGTGATGCTTTCTTCTAAGAGTGATTCTTAAGACCTTACGACTGATTCTTAAGTCTATCTCTTTGTTCCAATTCGTTCTTTACAAAACCCAGAAACCTAATCTCAATTCTAGCACCTAGTTTAAAATTCAAGCAATTAAGATGCGTTTTTGCTTTTGCTTTTTAGGTCCACAAGCAAATCCTTCTTTCATTCGAAGGCCCGAATTTCCAGCTCCAAACTCAAAATTCCATCATCACAAATTCAATTAATTTGAGATTTACCAAATTGAAGTATTAATGAAGATTGGGCTAACTCCTAAAACAAATCTATTCATCTAGACTTCTTTTCTTATGTTTGTCTGGTAGTTCAGTAGATTAGTTTAAATTAATCACTGTTTAGTTCGAATTTACTTTCTAAGAGGAATAAAACTAAATAATTAGATTAGTATACTTTGTGAACGTCTATTTATATCCATCATACATCGAATTTTAGAGGAGGTTGATGATTTTGAATGAATTATGATCCTTTTCAGATTTGAATATATGAAACTTTATATTCTCTAGGAGTGATCCTTAGATAAGGAGTTAATCCTAAGCCCTAGGATTCATCCCTAGAGCTGTCCAAATTTTCTTTTTTTTTTTTTTTTTGCTTCCTGTTTTTTTAAGCTCTAAACCCCTGGCACCAGCAGCCCATATTTTCAAAGTCATACTTGCTTTGTCCAAATAGTTGGCATCTTTCCGTCCAGTCATACATCAGATATTCTTCTATCTGTCTTTCATCAAAATCCAGACACTACCCAATGAATATGCCTAAGAACTTCAACCCATTTATCTAGCAGTGGTATATTTATATAGAAACATTTTAACATTATGAGACGTGAAGATAATTTAAACGGAACTGCTACAAATAACAGTTCCCGTGCTTTTCAAGATTATAGATACAACAATTGGATATGCCTGAATACCTCTATACCAGAAACCAAGATAAACAGAACAATAATGTACATAGCTAGATGATTTGAGCATGTGATTACCTCCTTTGTACTAAGCGATCTCAATGGGATTCTATCTCGAGCACAGGAAACAACTTTCTGTAAAATCTGCATGTTTAGAGCATAAAAATAGGACATCATGAACCAAAGGAATTCATCCATAAATAGCAACATTTTCATATTCAAAAATGTTGGGAAGAAAAGTTTAAATCTAAAATTGCATATCTTCCTGACACTGAGTGTAAAAATTCATGAATAGCTACAGGATCAAGATAATAAAAGCACAATGATTTGCTGTAAACTCAGACTCTGTCCATACCAGTGATTCAAAAAATCTCATACTGCAACAGATACCTAATTTCAGCAACTTTTGTCTACATCAGAAAGTATTTCCTTTTTGTTAACTATACTTGTTACACATTCGTATACCCAATTCCAGTTTTCAAAGCCTTAATTCTTCAATTTCTAAGGATTAAGTCATCACTTCCTAGTTAACCAATATACAAATTATCCTCAAGACTTGTCTTATATCATCACCACTTCAGTTCAATCCATAATTTGATCATTGGATGTATGAGAGTCCATTTTAGAAAACAATTGCAACAAGAGAGTTTTCTGTGGGCTTCTAGTCCATCAAAATCATGCAGGATAAAACCCTTTCATATGCACTAGCGAATTACCTTACGGAAAGACTCTGGTCCCATTTGCTTTTCCAGCATTTGAAGGATCGCCACCTTTGAATGACCAGTCAGTCAGTTTAAAGGAAACAAATAAGATTTATTTAAGTAGAAATCAGAATTAAAAATGAACTCACAGATTTCCAAGACCGTATCTTTCCATACAAACCAATGCAATTAGTTCCGAGCAGATCCTTACAAGAAGCAGATGAACTCAAAACAGTTGCACCACTATCATCTGCTTTGCAAATAGCACAATTAGCCTGCACTTCCAAAAATTTTTGTGTTATTTTCTCGTTGATTTTCACAGGATATGATCTTTCTATGATTTCCAGATATTATGAAAAATGACAAAATTCCCACCAAGCTGGGTTTAAATATACTACTCATCCTCAAAACTCATTCTTTTAAAGATAAAGCAGACTCATCATCTGGACCAATTGCACCACTGTAAAACCTTAGGAACAAATTGTTGGATTCCAAATGTTGAACAAGAGAGCCATTTGTGGATGACCTTAGAGGGGATAAAGTTTAAACAATAATAAGATGAGAATAAACAAAACAAGGTATAAGTTTGGGATGCTTCAAACCAAAATCATCAAAAGGTTCCAAATTAACAAAAACTTTTCAGAAATGTAACCGACTCTGCATATAATTCAACGATAATAGTTAACATATAAGGTATGAGAGCCAAATTTTAGAGACACCATATTTTCCATTCACAAATGCACCTATGTCAGAGCAGATAGCCTCCAAAGTGAATGTTGGTATTGTGACCTGTTAGCAATGACTCCTCGGTTTGCAGGAGACTATTGATAAAAGATCCTTATTGTTAGAAGAAGATCAAGCAATCTCAAATAGATAAATCAGCTTCAAGCACACTTTTCTTTTCTTTTACATGATCTGAGACTTGTGCAGCATGGAAACTGAGTAAAATTAGTAAGTACACAGTTCTTTTTAACCTCATATTATCTGAATTTAATCAAAATCTTACCTGTTGCCAGGTAGCATAAGTTCCACAAGATCATTGGAATTGTTTTCAATTAGTGTCACCCCTCCACACAATGGTATATCTCCAAAATCAAGATGCTCTAAATGTTTAAATTCAAGTAAAGATGGACTAAAGAAGACCTCAATGCATAAAAAGATCTTTCTGAAGTCTAAAGAAAAAGAAAGGGAAATGATGTTCAGAAAAAACCATAGCAATCACGTGAATGATGATAAAAACAAGCATTACAAAGTTCTGTTTTGCTGTTGTCATCCTTCTTGGAAAAGCATATGGCACATTGACGAAATTAGATAGCTCAGTACAAACCTTGTATCTCCTATATCGTGCCTCATTATTTCCTAGAAATTTCTTGATAAATAAGTCTGTTAAAAAACCAGCAAGCCCATCTAGCAGCCATTCTGACATAAGAAATAAGGACGTAATCAATCCAAAAAGCAGCATTTCTCAAAGTTGATCAACCATTCCTCAAATCAGAAAAATGCAAAGCATCATGTTCTAACAGCTTACCATCTTCAGCTTCCTCAGGAGTGACATAGACACCAAACCATTGTTTTGCAAGAGCAGAGGCTAGCTTGATGCTTGTGTCTATGGTCTGCATTAATCAATCAGTATGGTGAATACGGAGAACAAATTTTCAAACTTCCAATGAAAGAAAATTAGTACTTTGGAAAACCTTGGACTTTATTTTCAATTAAAACTGAAACTGTGTCATCCAGTTACATGGCATATGAAGCCATTTGTTATGAAGATTACAAGATCCAAAACAACATCCAATCAGTAACACTACCATACATGCAACGTACATCATTCCTGAACAAATTCAAAAATTAGGGGGAAGATTACAACATGTTCACTAATTCAAGGATACTTATCTGTATGCAATTTGCACTTATATGAGTTTCTAAATTAAAAACAGGATAATGAAAAAGTGAGTAGGAAAACCAAAACACCAAAACAAAAAGAGTGCATAAAAGGGGATCATACACCATAATTGTGACCAAGAACATTCAATTTTCTAAAGAAAAGGCCAATATGATATTCCTACAACATGAAATCCACTTTGGTTGCATGAATCTCACCGCCGTGCCCATGTGTGGGAACAACTTTCCTAGTACGAAAAAGCAGGTCATTCACTTGATTACAAGTTTTGAACATATGCTAAAGCATGTTTCATGTCACATTCTTCAAATGCAAACAATGTATATTAAGTGTTTGCATTATTCGAAATAAGGGTTAACCTTTTCCGTTCGAGAATAACCACTAAATTATTCAAAAAGAATATCAATAAATTTTTTTTAACATATGAAAGACTACTAAAAGCCAGTTAAAGAAGCGGGAAAGATCCCAAATAATATTGTTGCTCCTGCTTCTTGTACTCCTTTATGGCATTTGGTGACTGCGAATTGAGATGCTGTGATTTCTAACGCCTTCTGGGCCTTAGGTGATGGGAGTACGATTAAATTTTGGAAACATAGATGGTTGCCGGGTGTCTCAGAGCCTTTGCTGCATGTAGCTAGTGGGTCTATCGGATACTATGATTGATAAAACTATCTCTTTTTTTGTTACTGATGGTGGAGATTGGAGATGGGACTATTTTTCTTAGTTGCTCCCCACTTCAATTTGGTCTTATATTGCAATTACACTTGTGCCCTCCGATGCTTGTGGTAAGGATTCCCTTCTTTGGGGTCCGTCTTCTTCAGGAGTTTTTACTTTGGGGTCTGCATATGATTTTCTTTCTGAGAATTACATTCCTTCTCATAACTTTCCTTGGAATCTAATTTGGAAGCGGCAAGGCCCTCAAAAAATCATAATGTTTTTTGGGCTTACCCTCAATAATGGAGTCTTAACTAATGATGAAAGAAAACGAAGACACTTAGGTGACTATGGGGATTTGTGATATTTTCAACGACGAACCTGAAACCCTTCTACAAATTCTCCGTGATTGTCATGTTGCTATTCAGTTCTGGAATCCTTTTACTGATTTTAATAGTTTGAGCTCCTTCTTGAATGTTAATTTGGAAGATTGGTTGTTGTTGAATCTGAAAAGCTCCCATCTCTCTCATGATCATCTTAGTTGGCCTACTATTTTCAGCTTAGATTGCTGGAACCTTTAGAAACGAAGGAATGATAGAGTGTTTAATTCTAGTTTTCCTTCCATTTTTAATATCTTGCAGAGTACTATTTCTGAAGCTAAATTGATTCAGGATATCTTCAACAAGTTGCCTTCGGAGAATAATAGTCCTCCGGCTTCAAGGTTAAGTTTTTGGAAATGTCCTTATTCCCCTTTTATGAAGCTCAACACTGATGCTTCTTTGGCTACCTCAACGGGGATTGCTACAGGTGGAGGTTTGATGCGTGATCATAATGGTCTATGGAAACATAGGTTTGCTTTCAAGACGGGTCGTTGTTCTATTCTTCGTGCTGAGTTGTGGGCTCTTTATTATGGTATTCAATTCACATATAATCTTGCCTATTTGGATGTTCTTGTAGAAAGTGATAATTAGATTGCTATCAAGATGTTGACCAGTGGTGTCCAAGCAAATACAGGTTGTTTATCTCTTATTGATAGAATTCTAGACTTCTGAAGGGCTTCAATAATGTGAAACTCACTCACATTTACATAGAAGGGAACTTTGCTGCTGACTCCCTTTCCCAACTTGCTTTTGATTTTTCTCCTGGTTTTCATGCTTTGGGGCAAGTCCCCCCTAGTGTTGGTAGATGGATTGATCATGGTTTAATAGGGGTGTCTTATGTTAGGTAGTTTTTTGCTTTTGTGAGCTTTGCTTACTTCTTTTTTACCCAAAAAAAAAAAAAGAAGCGGGAAAGAGAAGGAGACCATAATTCTTCAAACAACTATAATTTGCAAAACAAATAAAATCAGAAACGTAGGTATCAATAGCAGCACTTTTTGCCACTCACCAGTCACAACTTCTTTCCATAATGTTGAATTACTTTTCCCCATCAGCCACAACCAACAAGTTTTCAATTGACCATGAAGTCCTCTATACTAAGGTCTTAAAATCATTTGAAACCTCACCTTCCATTTCTCTCCTTTTTCAGCCGCATTGTAATTAACTAATTGTAGGTGGGCTACCATCTCATCTATACACTGCTCTACTCTCAATAGGCATAAATTCAGGGTATTGATTATATAATTCATATGGAATAATAGCCATCGGTAGTTGAAGATGATAGATAAACCTAAAATTTGCTTCAACAAAGAGGAACATAAATCAAAAGCTTAACGATGATGAAGAGGAAGGAAAATTAGAATTTAAGCTGAGAGAGAAGAATCAAGGGGGGCATTGATAACCTAACAGGAAGGCAATGCAAGAAAACAACCGATGGATTTCATCTCATTCACTTGTGAGGAGCTTGCGATACGTTCCTGTTCCGGTTGAAAAGGGGGAAAAGACATGAAAACTGGCCAGTAAATTGGCAGCTGGCTTTTTAGACTCTTTCAGTAATAAAGGATTGAACCCATAAGAATTTGTTTATGTTTCATTTTATTTTAATTTTCCTAGTTAGGCAGGTTTTCTTGTCCAGCAAGAAAAAGAAATAAGTTAGCTTTAGAAAAGGATTTCAGTCAATCCTTTTCACACTAGAATTAGGACCCTCATGTGCCACTTTAGGGGTATAAAACGGAGGATTAACAGATGTTTTGGGGGACCAAAAACATTGCCTTTAATAAAAGCTTCTGCAGGAAATTTTCCTTAGAGAAACTGTCTCTCTCTTGTTGATTAAATCCCAAGTTTTATGCTTGGATTTGGTTCAGAGATTAACCTAAAATCTCTACTTAACTACTTACGCTGTGTCATTCAGACAAGATCATTGAGTGATTTTGGTCAAATCATGATAAAATCTGGCTTTCCATATACTGATTGTTATTGACTACAATTAGAGAGAGGTGAAACTTGCTTTGGAGAGAGAGATGGAGCTATAACAACAAAACAAAAACAAAAGCAAAAAAAGAAAACGGCAATAACAGGTGCTCATCAAAAAAGATGGAAAACACGACAATAAAGTCAGTGATCATTGGAAAACACAGTGACAATGATGTTGGTACTCACCAAAGCAAGAACAAACAGAGGACAGAGATGGTCACCAGAAAAAGGGAAGAAATGCTCAGCTGCAGTTAAAGTAGAAGAAGAAAGAACAGAACTAAACACCGCTGAAGAAGAAGAAGCTTGACGACATCAAAAATGTGGACAGAACATGAAACAAAGGCACCAGCAATAAGTACAGCAACAAGTAACAAGTTCAGCAACCATGCTCACAAGCAATAGATTCATGTAACTGTGGTGACACAAAGATTAGAAGGAGAACGCCAATAGCTGTGATTCCAGTACCATTTTTTACTAGGACATTATTACAGAATCAATGATTTAAATCAAGAGAAGAAATGGAGTTTAGTATAAGAAGAAAAGACAGGTTAGGTTGGGGCTCCACAAGTTCTAGATAAGAACCTGACTCTGTTACCATTTGAAATTAGCTCTAATACCATGTGAAAGCAGAGGTGGAGAAAGAAAAATAAGAGACAAGGATATGGTTTTACATGGTTTAGCATAAGGCCTAAAGATCACAAAGATACTGAAATATTTTTATAACGGATTTTTAAATCACATACAATAGAACAATAAAAAATTTTCCACAAGTTAAAATTATATTTCTAAATAATATCTAAACTACTCCATTAAAATACACAGAATATTAACTAGTCAATACAAAATCTCTAATGGCTTCAACATCTACAAAAGTTAAAATTACTTAAACACTGTGATGTTCTTAAGTATTGATATAACCTCCGACTTTATGAACTAAAAGATGGAATAACTAAAAAAGGGCCTATTAGTAAGCCACATAACACAGCACTCACTCATCAAAATAATACAGTCACTCCATGATGTAGGGAGCAACAAATTTTCAACAAGTTAAAACTAGAAGTTGGGTAATTGTTACTATAACAGATGTGGAACTTTGGGTTTACAAAAACTTTTTTTGTTAAAATTTTTACATAAACCGCTTTATCTAAAAACTACCCATTTTGTACTGTTTGAAGCAGAAATCCTAATGGTAATAACAAAGATAACTCTTACTTAGAAACTATAAAGCATAAATCATGATAACCTGTGCGGTATTCCAGCTTTGTTATCTAAAGTGTGTAATGACCTATATGGACTAGGAAAATGAGCATGTTCGTGTCCATTCCAATGAGCACAATATGTTCTAACCAATTTAGGCATCCCACTTGTTGACAACGAGAAAATACATAAATCGCAGATTGACATAAGACAATTGCCAAGTTAAGATTTTCCAAAAGAATGAAACTGAGTGAAAAAGTTAAAAAAGCTCCTATCAGACTTAATTATCAATCATGAGCTGATTCTTTTAGTCTTTTGCCGTATTTCATTTCCTTGTCTAATTTCCTTTTCTCTATCTAGCCTATGGGTCAGCCTAATGCAAACTTCATTCCTTGACACCCCATTGCCATTTGTTAGTAATGTAAGAGACATGCTGGGAAAAGGGATATACATCTAATGAAAATTTATTCTGTCAAAGTGACATTAGGATGGTCAATCAAATTACCAAGTCACAATTTTGGACTTTCAGCCCCAATACTGTTGTTAACATAACACATATATCGTGCTTCAACCAAGCTGCCTTTATATATCTAATTGAACACTATGTTCATAAATCTAGAGTTAACATACTAAGGATACATAGACATTAACATTAAACTTGGGAAAGAAGAATACCTGATCAATAATATTCTCTTCATATAAAAGTTGTGAGCTGAAAAGGCTCATGGAAGCTCCTAAACTTGATGAGCACACTGCTACCTCAGGAGCTAAAAATACTTGCGTGTATGACCCAAATGGGAACTTTGCATCAAGATATTCTTCATAATGACTGTTGAAATTAGTTGCATGAGCAAGAGACAACTAATCCCAAATTTGTGCAAAAGAGTAAGCAGAAGTCAGTAGTCCATATAGAGAAGGAACAAACCTGAATGCCTTATGAAAAAACTCAACAGTATTCTGTAGCTTCACAAAACTATCTGACAAGCACATGTGAGATATGAAACCAACATGGGGATCAGGTAGGATTTCAAATGGTGCTACAACCAATGATATCCATCGAGCAGCAACAGGGACATCTAATCTGTAGACAAATGTCTTCCGAGGTGGATCATCCTTGCTCATGACCTGCCAATATAGGCATCCATACTGAGTTCTCAAACCAATAAGAACTAAAAGGATAAATAATTGGTAGTCTGGGTAGCTTATACAATTAATCCCAATTCCCTACATATGGTACTACATAAATTTCACCTTAATAGCACCACAGAGTTCCAGGATTCACATATTATCATACTTCCATTTAATAGCAAATGCTTGTGCTCTGCAATGATAACAGATAGCATGTGGAAGATATGTCCATTTTATAAACAAGTAGCAGATCCTGCATTCCTTAAGGTTCCAAGCCAAAAAATTGAGAAATGATGAAGTTGGTAGTCAGAGGTAGTTTAGAGAGCCTTTTCTCTAATAGCCTTCAACTTTGTATTGAGACAGATGAGAAGTATCACTTTCATCTCCAAATTGCAGGAAGTTCACATTGAAATTTATGAACTGAATATGGTAAAATTAAAAAAGTCTACCCGCACAAGTCAACATAAAAGACTACCTAGGGGACATTCAAAAGTTTAGTTGGTGAATGTTCAATAACAACCAACTGAGCCTACTTAGATTCAACATTAAGGCATGTCGCTACTAATTAAGAAATCATAAAGGCAGGCTACAGTAATCATATCATATTCCACAATATCCTTTCTTGCAGTACATAATATCTGCTTTCAACAATCACCTCACAGCATCAAAATGAGATCCTGAGTTTAAAGCTAATCTAATTCATATTTCACCTGGTATAATCAAGTATAAATCTACCTATAGTTCCCAACCACCTACCATTCAGTGCTCCATCGAGTTCTGGTGCAATACGCATCATTCAGAGGTTAACATACAATTAGATAGCTTTGTTATATAATAGCTTTTGCAATACTCACATCAAAGATTTTGCAACAGACCCTTATGTCAAATGTATCTGCATCAATAGTTTTATTTTCTTTAATTCCCTCTACCAGAATTCTTGTCATTTGAAATACAATGATCAAAGGATGTAACAACCATGAGGTTTCATATAACCGGGTTGATGACAAACAATTGTGCCAGCAACCACTTGTTCAAAATTGCATAAGAAGAGTATAAGAACTCAGGAATGGAGTAAATTTTTTTCATGAAGTAGAAAAAAAGCATTTAATTCTAATTTTGGCAATCAAAAATCATTCAATCAATTGAATGATGAATACAAAGATATCTAAATAGAATCCACACCTATGGCCAGAAAATATCACTTTAAGAAACAGCTGGTGTTCAATTGTTCAAACAATGAAGACAGTATGTCATTTATCTTACCTGGTATAGTAAGTTTCCAGTACTGACAGCTATGAGATTGTGAGCAACAGTAAACTCCAGATCAAAACTGAATAACAAGTAACTAAAATCAGAAGATCCTGATAGCAAAGACAAAAAGCTGTAAAGAACATGATTAGACTTGAGCCACACCAGCAACGCTGAAAACCTTCATCCATGCAAGGGAACCAGCATCGGGCACGCCTTATCTGGTTGTCAGTATGAACCACATTACCATCAAAGTGAATCCCAGTATCTGCTTTCTCCACCCAATAATCAATTCGAATCAGTTTCACATTCTGCATCCAACATCAACCTACATGAGAAACCAAAAGTATATAAAAACTCGCTATGATGAACCATGATCATAATCAAAGCATTATTGAACATCAAAAAAGATCATAGTTTAACAAGAATAGATTGCAAAAACATGAAGTCAACTTTGAAATTTTCTCCAAAAAGTGTTACTGCCTTCTCTGACATGCACTGATCAATGCACCTTCTCATAAAGCATGCTGACATAGTTAGAGAAAATATACAATAAAATATGCCAAAAGTGACTGAAGTAGTTTGCTTAACATCAGAATCCTCATCTACATCAGATTTATTGTGTGAGATGGTGTCAACATTTGCATGCGTTAGAACACACACCCATTTATACAGAATGGTAAAGGGGCTTCTACAGGATAAGAACAACCAACAGACCGAAAAGAATAATAAAAATGGGGGAAAACCGCACCAATAAGTAGTTAGCAGTAAATCGCATTGAAAAACAAAAGAGTTGTTGTACTTTCACACAAAATCAAATTTGAACTTTATATAGCCACTTTAACCTCCTTGGGTTCGACGGGAGACTGCGAGGAATTATCAGTAATGTGGTCCTGTGGATCAGATAGGGGAACCCTAAATGCTTTGCAACAATTGATGAGTAGGTTGGGAACCAGTTCCCTCCGCAGTGCGGACGCATAGGAAGAGGCCGCAGCATCAGCCGCAGAAGTAGGAGTCAACACAGAAGAGCTCCATCTCCTCTCGCAGTCAGTAGCAATTGGCTGGCAAGGATAGTACTCAAACTCCGCAGCCTCACCGTCAACAAACACATTCTCTATACCTAAATTCTCCGCGTATAAACCAACTATCTCAATCTCCGGCACTATTATTTCCAATTCGGTGTATCTGAACATTGAAAGAAGCAAAAACTTTATTAAAGAAAATCAAATGAAACAACGAGTAAGCAAACCACACATAAACAGAGAGGGTGTGTGCAACAGCATTTAAAGGGAAATCACCCGTAAACTTGGCGCTTATCGACGTCTATGGAGAGGCACAGCTTCTGGTGGCGTACTACGGCTCCAGAGCTATCTGGTTTCGCGCCCTCGTTCTTCGGCTTCCGCGCTTTCGCCATGCCTCCTTTAGTTCAACCAACGTTCCTCTTCTCCTTCGTATATTTATAGACCTACTTGGGCTTTCCTGCTTTTTGCTTCTTCTGCTCATCTCCATCCTACACGTGGCCATACCATCATCCGATGGAGAATTGACGCCCGAGCCCGTGTGGTTTATCCGCACCATTACACTTCCATTTTTCATTATTATGAAATTGCAATCATAAATTAGAATTAATAATGATATTATTCATATTTGCTTATTATGTCAATTGTATTTTGATATTTTAATACTAAATGTAAAATCTTTTGAATAATTACCATTAAGATGAAATTATGATGAGATAATAATGATGAGATTTAACTTTCATTATATATTATTTTTAAACTATTCCTAATTGTAGTTTTATCAAGACAAGATATTAATAAAATGGTAAAACTAGCACATTTTATTTTTTTGAAGAAACTAATTGATTTTATAAATAAAATATAAAGATATTTAAACAAATATGTGGGTGCTTATTAGAAAGTAAATTCACTAAGCTGATCTAATTATGATAATCTCAAATAGAATAGTACTTATGTGTTTGAAGATTTTCTTATTATGATAGTTATATAATTGATCTTTATACCTGAGATTACCAAGGTCTTTCATGTGGGAATTATTAGGTTTTTGATACTACTTTTAACCTATTTTATTTATGATAGTTTAATTGGTAGTACTTAGATATAGTATGAACTGTATGAGATAGATGAGAAAAATAAAATATTCTTTACTCTAAAGTAATTAGAGATAATGTTTCATTGTTATTGATTAGTATTGATTAAAGGAATTATACGATCAGAGTTAACATTTGAAAAGGTATTTTCAAATATTAAGTATAAATCAATTACTAATTAGCAAAGATAAAAACAATTGGATTTAAAAAGAGTAAACACTAGATACATACTCTATATCCAATGGAAATATTGGATGGCAAAATGATTAAATTATGCATAATAATCATACATTGACAGATTAAGTCAAATCATTTTGATATTCCTAATATTTAGGTATTTATGATATTTTAGTAGATGTCAATCTTGATTTATAATTATAAACTGTTTAATTAGAGAATTAAAGATGAATTCAAATTAAAAAACTAATAGGTCATACATAAAGAGTAATTAAAAAGAGAAATTTAAATTTAAATTAAGTTGGACTTAATTTTGAGGTTTAAGAAACTTTAGAGATCAAAATAATTATAATTTAAATTAAAATTAATAAAATGAAACTCTAATATTTTCCTCTATTTATAGGAATAAGCATAAAGGAGCTAACACTTTTGCTTATTTCCATTGTTTTAAAAATTAGATCAGACATCGAACCGGTCAAAAAATGTTTAAGGTTTAAAGGTTCAACTAGTATTAAACCGTTCTAAAATTGGTATATAAAAAATAAAAAATAAAAATTATAAGAGTAGGATCTTACACTTGCTTCCTAGGATTGGGATTCCATACATCTGGATTCAAGCTCTTAACTGGGCTATTAGTAACTCTCAGAAAGGTAAGCTTGTTGGGAAATCGGGTCCGGATCTAATCCGACCGCAGCAGAATAATCACAAAACTTTTTCGTGACTTTTGATTTCCCGAAAACCAAGATCTATTTAATTCTATAAAATGATTAACACAAATCAAAATAAAGCGGAAATTTAATTCGTACCTTATTCCGAAGCTCGATTTTTGTCTTGATGCATCATTTGAACTATTTCCGAAACTGATCCATCTCAACCACCGTAGCCGCACAAGTGTCCGGCCTCTAACGGTATCCACAGAACAGGTTAAGAGAACTCTGTAACTTTTATAGGGAGGGTTAAGCATGAAGTGCTAGCTTCACAGAGCTCAAGCCTATTTATAATAAGCTTAGAACGATTTAGTAATTTGATTGAAATTAAATATTAATTTCAATTAAACTTTAATTGTTGGACCCCGATTTTTAAGTAGAATTTAGAAATAATAATTGAAAAAGAAATGAGTGTTTTTTGTGTATATATTATGGTATAGATGTTTTTATACTTAAAGGAAAGTGATGAAAAAAAAAGAATTGTTGATTTTGATAAATTTGGGATTTGAATAAATTTGTATGAGTTATGAAAAAGTTAAAGTGAATGAGAGGATTGAAATGGAAGTTGGAAATCAAGAAATAAAGAAAAAAAGTATGAAAATTTGAAGAATTAAGAAAGTTGACTTTGTATATAGAAAGTTTGATTTGAGAGTTGACTTTTTGATTTAAGCAGAAGTTGAGAAAATGATCTTCAGGAAACTTGTAGCTCCTGTTGAGAGCTTTCTATCGCCATAAAGTCTGTTATTTTTCGATATCAGGAGTGAAAGTTATGGTCAGTCAAAGTAAGATTATTTTACTTTGACTTTGAAAATGTGTTTAAGTGTAGTATTGTGTATGCTGTGCTTTGAGGCAAATCGCCTCATTGATGTGGTCTGAATTGGAGTAAATAGTCTACATGAAAGTTGTAGCTTATATTCCCAACTTTTTATCGCCATAAAGTATGCAATTTTTCGATATCGAGGCTAAGAGTTATGATCGACTAAAATTTGGAAGTTGTTTAGGAAAAGTTGATTTTGGACAAAAAATTTGAGTGAAAATTTGACTTCCTTAGAGGCCAAATTGATTTCTCTGTCTTTCATAAAAGTTGTAGGTGTCTTTTTGATCTTTGCATATAAAATATGACATGTTTGGACATTAGAGTTGAAAGATAGAAATTTTCAAAGTTGAGTCTTTGTTTAGGGATTTACTAATTGGACAGAATGTTCGAATGGATTTTTGATCCGTTTAGAGATGGAATTAGTTTTCTAGTTCTTCATGGAAGTTGTAGAGCTTCCTTCTATCTTTCTTTTGATACTAAATTTGTCAAATTTGGAATTCGGGATCAAGAGTTATGAATTTTGAAAATTTCGGTTATTTGTATGTCATTTTGATTCCTTCTATTTTGTTATTTCGTTCCCAATCCGACCCTTTTTCAATCTTTTGCTTATAATTTCTCCGTCCGACATCCGATAAATTTTATTTTCGAAGCGTTGGATTTCTAAAACAATTATCTACATCATGATGGAAAATTATGATTTTTCTGAGATTAAATTGAAAGAGATTGATTTAATCAAATTGAGTTGAAAATTTTCTGAACATAGATCAGTATTTTGAGAAATTCTTGATCTGTGGAGATCCGATTGAGTTGATTCTTAAGGCAAAATAAAATTGAGACATGGGGCTACAAGTTGTATGAAGAAAGTGAATTTCAATTTAGCCCCTAAGATTAGCAATTTCTGACTTGAAGTTCATATTAGTGTTCAGTCATGGATTAGTAAGATCTGAAGGTATTTTGGACATAACTTTTGTTATAGTAGTCCAAATGAGATGATTTTTGATTTGGATTAAACTAGAGAAATGGGGCTACAATTTTTATGGATGACTTGAGTTTCAATTTTGTCTTTAAGAATATCAATTTTCGGATCGAAATAAAGTGCTGGAAAATATTTTAGCATATGAATAACCCAAAATGTTTGGATCATAACTTTTGACGTAGT
>JANIJH010000007.1:6883534-6894768 GCA_024520975.1 Erythroxylum areolatum | reverse complement strand
GGGTGGGGTGGGGCTACTCACTACCCGCTGGTCTAAAAAATCTTAAAGCGAAACGAACAGAAGAGAAGAGACCGGTAGTTCCGCTCGTGTGCGTGTCCCAACTAACCGTACATCATCTTTTGTCTGTTTATAAAATAACAGTGAAAATAAAACAAGAGAGAGGGAGAGAGGGAGGGAGAGAACCTGGTAAAGAACATTGTACGCAAAATGATATCTTCGTTTGTTTTTCTGTTCTTTTTGACGTAAAATATTGGAGATTAGATGCGACCGTCAACGTTGGAGAATCTGGTTGAATATGAAAGGAGGAACAAGCTCTGCTTCTTCCCACTCACATTCCAAGAAACCCTTATGTCATTTCTCGCTTCTCTTCTCTGTCTCCTCCTCTTTGTTATGGCTCTGCATTTTTCTATATCCTGTGATTCAGCTACCCAAATCAATGATTTGGTTGTCCAATGCCTTCTTCATATTTGCTAGCGTTATTTTATTTGATTGCTTTTTGTGGGTCATTTTGGATTTGCATGTCATTGTAAGATTCTTGTCACATTATCAAAATTTCCGGCTGTGTTTGATTGATGAGGTTCTGCTTTCTGCAGATTCAAGGTTCACACAGCAAGAGCTTCCTGCTTGCAAACCCATCTTAACACCGGGATGGGTATGCTTTCGTTAATGTTCTTACTGTTGTTCTAATTCCGCTCCGTGCTATCTGTAATTCCAAATCATGGATTGCAGGTCATCACTGCACTCATATTTGTTGGCGTTGTCTTCATCCCAGTTGGCCTTGCTACCTTCTCTGCATCTGAACGTGTAACATAATCTTCCCTCCTTGTTTGTTGGTACAGTTCATTAAATGGAAGACATCAGTCGACTGAAATCAAGCTTGGTTTTTGTTCTTTTTGTGGGATGTTTAGGTGGTAGAAATAGTGGACCGGTATGACATAGAGTGCATCCCTCCTGATTTTAGAAATGGTAGTCTCCAATACATCCAAAACAGCCAAACCAACAAGACCTGTATCAGAAGCTTGAAAGTCAGTTTCTTCCATTTTAAAGGAGTTCTGATTCTATTTGTGCATACTTTTCGTACAATATAGATAGAAGTGCTAAATATGTTTTCTGCAGAACAGTACAGCATTAACTGAAGATTTTTCCAGGTCTCAAAGCAAATGAATGGACCTGTTTTTGTCTATTATGAACTTGAGAACTTCTATCAGAACCACCGCCGGTAAGCAGAACCCGAATCACATTTCCTTTTTGTCTAAGGGGTGCTGATTTGGTTATATATTTTATATCAAAAACATGGAACTTATACCCATATACAATTTCTTTAATTTTTAAAATTTTAAACTTTAAAGCATTTGTATGTACTTAGCTTTCACTTTTCTCATGCATATAACGGAAGTACTGCTCCTGAATTTGTTTTTAGCCTTGGTGACTTGTGCCTTCATGAATAGTTGAGGCACTTTGATAATATTGTAGTCTCTGTAAATGAAGTATCATTCTCTTTGTGATGAAGCATGAAATCTTTTGAAATGACGCTTGTGATAGGAATTGGTGGGTTTGGAAGTTTCAAACTTCAGATGAGCTTTCAGGATTAATACTTGCATAAAGTACTTTTCTATTAAATGAGCAAGGCTCCATCCAAATTCACAGTATTCAGAATTTTGTTTATTCGTCAAATTCCCTGCGGTGTTCTTAAGGAACTTTGTTTTGTTGATTTTCTTCCCTTAAACTATCCAGATTTCGATTTTCTGCCCATTTTTTCATGTTCTTTCCTCAATTTTCCTGTTTCTACTTTCGTTGGAGAATCTTGAACTAGCCTGTTGTCTGAATGCCCATATCGTTGCCTTTTTTCTTAACATGCTACTAAAAACTTATTTGCTCAAATTACAATCTCATCATCCTATGCTTCTTAACTGAGGTTGTTTACAGAAAAATTTAACCAAATGACATGTCAAAATCTGCTTCCAGATACGTAAAAAGTCGAAACAATAAACAGTTGCGGAGCAGGGCATTCGAGAGTGATACAACTGATTGTGAACCTGAAGCCGTCACGTCAAATAAAGCTCCTATTGTTCCTTGTGGCCTCATAGCTTGGAGTCTCTTCAACGATACATACTTGTTTTCAGTTCAAAACAAGGTTCTAGACATCAGCAAAAAGAATATTGCATGGAAAAGTGACCAAAACCACAAGTTTGGATCTGATGTCTATCCTAAGAACTTCCAGAGTGAAGGATTGATTGGAGGTGCTAAACTCAATTCAAGCATCCCGGTACATTTCTTTATCTTTCTTGTCTGTACCACTTATTATGTCTTTAAAATTACTTGGAAGAATAGGCTCATTCCACCTGCTTTCATTTTTGTTTTCTTTTTAAAAATTTATGTCCTGATAGAAGGATTTGCTCTGCTTCTATAACCATTCTCCATCTCTCCTTTAACAGTTGAGCGACCAAATCGATCTCATTGTTTGGATGCGTACCGCAGCATTGCCAACATTCAGAAAACTTTACGGGAAACTAGATGTTGACCTTCAAGTTAATGATGAAGTTGTAGTTACTATCCAGAACAATTACAATACTTACAGTTTTGAAGGCAAAAAGAAGCTTGTTCTTTCAACAACTAGTTGGATAGGTGGAAAGAATGACTTTCTCGGCAGAGCTTATCTTACAGTTGGTGGCTTGTGTTTGTTCTTTGCAGTAGGCTTCATTGTCATATATTTGGTGAAGCCAAGGTAAGTACCAGATAGCAAATTCTAATTTCTTAACGTGCTTGAATGAATAAATCTCCGATGTTTCTATGTTACTAAAGTAGTGTATCTGTTCCATTAAAAGTAGTTTATCTGTCACCATTGGCTGGTTGGCAGAGAAAGTTTAAAGCATCCTCCACCAGAGTTTGATATGCGAAATAAACAAGCGAAGTATTTGACTCTGGAAATACCATTACAGCCTTGTTTCTTGAGATGGTTATTTTTTTTTCTTTTCATGCAGGCCACTTGGTGATCCATCTTACTTGTCTTGGAATACGAATCCGGCAATATTCTGAATCAAAACATGTTTGGCTACATGATTATTTGCAGATATGGAGGGGAGTTTTTCAACCTCATATCAACTTGAGTTGTATCCTTCCATATCATCTATTAATCTAGAGTCTATTGCATTCAACTGGTCTTATTAATTGTTGTCAGTATTCTTATCATTATTTGGATGTAAATGCAGGCCATATCCAAAACTCCCCTTACGCCACCCAATTTTTTAAGGTTGTGATAAAATTTCTAAGGATATGTGAAAACATAATCTCAATGCCCTTAGACTTGTGTGAAAACAAAGTTTCACTTTAGTTAGACTTTTTATTCTAGCCTATAAATAGCTTGTTAAGGATTTTATAAGGAGATACTTATTGTCATACCTCTCCTTATATTGTCTTTCGTAGTAATAACAGAAATTTATTCTATTTCTTGTGGACGTAGGTGGCCTGTTGGCTGAACCGTATTTTTTATTCTCTTATTTTCTTCCTATGTTGCTACTGTTTGTGCACATTTGATGTTAGAGCAATTTGTATCTTAACAATTAGTATCAAAACTAATATTTTACTTCAAGATGTCTTTTTCACAAGTGTGTTACTAAGAAATCCAATGAATTGAATAATTTCACCATATGGATGGTGAAGATGAGGATGGTTCTTGTTTAGTAGACATGAGCAACAATGTTGGAAGGATAAAATTAACTAGAGAATTTGGGAGCATGGAAAAAGGAAGATTTTCTATCAAAGGCTCACAATGTAGTACTATTGAGTTTTAGAGACGAGATCTTGAAAGAGAGGTGGTTAATAAACAATTGTTGCTTCGTTATGAAAATGAGTTGGAAGTATGTAATAGGAGAAATCACCTACAAATCGCTTATATAAAGAATGGTGTTTGTATACCTTGATGATGACAAAAAGTACATGTGAAAAATCACATTTATAATTTTAATCAAATCTTTTTTAATTTCCAAAGTATTGGGGTTAAAATTAAGGATAAGCATCAAGCCATAATCTTTTTGTATTTCTTGTCTAATTCATATACAAACTTTATTGATATCATATTGATTGGGAGAAAGACTATTTCCTTAATGATGTGAAAGATGCCTTGCAGTCCAAAGAATTGTAGAAAAAGTCTTTGTCACATATAAAGATGGATTGAGTCTACTTGTTAGCAAAGGAAGGAAAAAGGAAAATGATACCGAAAATAAGAGTAAGTCACATTCTAAATTGAAGGCTAATGCTTTAACAGTTCAAAGAAACAACAATTGAAAAGAGACTATCCACAATAGATAAAGGAAAACAAGAAAAAGAAAATCTTTGAAAGAGAGTATTGTTATAGTTTCAGGAGAGCTCTAATGAAGAAAATGAAAGAGAGTAATATTTTGATTATCAATAATTCTTATTCTACAAATTAGTGGGTGATAAACATTGATATATCATATCGCATGATCCTTAATAAGGAGAAGTTATATTCTTTAAAGAATAGAATGGTATTGTAGATTATGTGGTGGAGAAGTTATATTCTTTAAAAAATAGAATGGTATTGTAGATTATGTGATGGAGAAATTATATTCTTTAAAGAATAGAATGGTATTGTAGATTATTTGATGATGGAGAGTATATAGCTAAAGACAATGAGTCAATGGAGATCCAAATGCATAATTCAAAAGAATCTTATTTCTATCAGTACTTTTAAAAGTCAAAAAAAAATTTGTGACCCTGGAAAGTTGAAAGTGTTAAGGAACATTATGACTATAATGAAAAGCAAATTACAATATAGAATTTATGTCTTAATAGATAAGACAATAATAAGATCGATTGCTGAATCACAATCATCAAAGTAGAATAATGGTAGCACAATATTGTGGCATTGTAGATTGGGTCATATAAGTGTGTAGGGACTTATTATATTGAGTAAGAAAGGGTGTTTTTGGCTACAGTTGTGACAGGGAAGATGAAGTTCTATGTCTTTTTATCTTCGCAAGTATCATAAGATCAAATTCTTTTCCAACAAGCATACTTCCACTAACATCCTTAATTATATTCATTTAGATTTATGGGGATAAAGCATACAATTATTTTGTTATATTCATTAATGATTAATCGAGAAACATACGAGATTACTTTCCAAAATCAAAGGATGAAGTGTTTGAATAATTCAAAAAGTGGAAGGTAATGGTTGGAATACTTACCTGAAGAAAGGTTAAGGCACACAAAATAGAAAATATGTTGAACTTTTGTAATAAACCATTTTATAATTTTTACAAGAAGGTATAATGAAACACCACACTATATATCATACACTCCAGTAAAATATAATTGCAGAATAGATAAACTAAACACTCACTCAGCATGCTTGTTATATGTAGATAAATGTTAAACTCTCAAAGTATTTTTAAGCTAAAGTAGTTAATACTACTATTTATCTAGTGAATAAATTGACATCGACTTCAATAAATTTTAGGATTCCTTAAGACGTTTGATTCACTACTCCTTCTAATTATTCTCGTATGCAAATATTTGATTGCCCCACTTATGCTCATGTAATGATGATAAACTAAAGCCTAGGGTAATGAAGTGCATATTTCTATGGTGCACTAGAAGGATAAAATTTCATGATTTGTGAGATGAATCTACTATTTTTGATCAGAAAGAGTAGCTTGGTGATCTTTTAAGTAAAAATGATTAGGGTACTAACTAGAAGGTAAGGCTTGAAATTGAAACTCTAAGCAGAATAGTGCAAAATAAATTTTTGGATATGTAGGAAGTATAACCACAAAGTATAGTAGTAAAGAAGATAATGAGAAAAATAACGGATTTTGCTAAGTATTTAGCTTATGTTGATGTCATTAAAACTAATCTTATAACATACGTTTTGGTAGTAGTTAAAAATATAGATGGTAATAAACTAAATAGATGGTAATAAACTAAGGACTTATATAAAGGTAGTGAATAGTAAAGAAGTATCAGAATGGTTGATTTATATGAACGAGGAGAAGTAGACTTTGTACAATGGTGTAAAGCAAAGGGGATAAGAATGAGTCTTTAAGAAAAAAGAAGGTATCTTTTGAGTTGAGTCAACTAGGTTCACAACTAGTGGAATATGTCTTTTACAAATGAGAGAATTGACTATCTTGAGGTGTTCTCACCAGTTGTAAAGCATAAGACAATAAGATTTCTTTTAGCCATAGTAAGTACATTTGATTTTAAATTCGAACAACTTAATGTTAAAACTACATTTTTGCATGGAAACCTAGAATAATGTATTGATATGTTACACATAAGGGGATTTCTTGACTCTAAGAAGAAGGACCATGTATAATTACTTAAAAATTATACAATTTTGAATAGTTACTAAGACAATGTTATAAGAGGTTTAATGCATTCATATTGTCTCATGATTTTGTCCACAATTATTTTAACAATTATATTTCCTATAGGAAATTATTAGATGGTTCATAGATTGTTATAACTTGATGACATATTAATTATAACTAAAAATAAAATTGAAATTAATTATTCAAAGAGCTTATTGTGTAGTGACTTTGAGATGAAGGATTTGGGTACAACTAAGAAAATATTGATAATGAAGCTCTAGAAGGTATTATAGAATTTTCAAATGAATTAGTCAAACCCAATTTATACTCCCTTGTAAACTCATTTTAAACTTGATGTTGGTACTTTACCTAATTCAGATGTAGAGAAGGAATACAAATTCCTTACACTAGTATAGTTAGGAGTTTGATGTATATCATAATATGTATAAGACTAAATCTAATACATGAAGCTAGTGCGATAAGCATGTTTATGAGTAATTATGAGAAAGCTCACAAAAAATTTATTAAGTGGTTTATGCAATATTTAAAAGGTATGAGCAATACTTGGTAGTTTATGGTGATATAACTAATGACATTGTTAGACACAAATTCTGATTACGGTGAAGATCTCTTGAGAAAAAGATTATTGACATGTTATATCTTTACCCCCATTTCAATATGTTGTTAGTTGAAAAAAAATATTTCAGTCGATAAATGCTTTAGTTACAATAGAAGCATAATACATGTTATTGACAAAAGAGGTTAATAAAGGTATATCATTGCGTGATCTAGTAAATATTCTAGGTATAGACATGCAAAACTTTATTATTTACTATGATAGTTAGAGTACTGTAGTATTTCTAACTAAAAAAAATCCTATTTATCATGAGCATATTGATATTAGGTTGAATTTTATTAAAGATATGGTGATTTTATATAGAAAATATCCATAGTTGAGAACCCAACAGATATATTAACAAAACTGCTACTACAAAAAATATTCAAGAATAGCTTAGATTTGATGAATATTTGCATAGTTTGAAGTCTTGTGAGCTTGTATAACATGGATCAATTCTTAGTTAGATATTATATGATTCAAATCAAGGTAGAGAATTATGAGATATATCTTGAATTTTGGTGAATTAAGAAGTTAGAAGCAAACTAATATCATACTTATGGCACAATTTCCAAAGACTCATGAAAATAAAATTTATGACTTTAGGCTTATGTGAAAATAGAGTTTAATTTACCTTAGACTTATGCAGATATAAAGTTTCATTATACTTAAACTTCATAGATATAAATCTAATTTATAAGGAGATTGATAAGGATTTTGTAAGTTGGTGGTTATTGTCATACTTGTCCTTGTACTGTCTTTTTCATAGTAATACAATAATTCTATACTCTTGCCCATGTATGTAGGTCACTTACTGATCAAACCATGTAAATTTTGTATTTTTCTTTTTTATTTTCTTATCTTACTTTTGTTTGCAACAATTAGTATCAAAATAATTCGTATCTCAACACTTTTGCTATAAAAAGGAATGATTATATAACTTTTTATCATTGTATGTTTGTCTAATGGTATTTAGCTTATATATTTGAAGTTATTTTACATAATTTTATATTTGGAGACTATTCTTAATTCAAAATAAAAACAATTGTTTGTTGAACTTGGACTTATAACGATTTTACATTTAGAAACACGAACCAATTCTTATTTGGAGTTACCGTCGACACAAAATGTAGTTGAGTTTGAGTAAATGGAATTGAAAAATCAAATATGTATCAGGCAGAGAAAAGCATAGCTATATATGCATGGTGGAAAGTGTGATCATTTGCAAACTGGCAATTTGGGTTCCAATGGAGTAGAGATGTCCCTTTCGCACATGCTTCCATCAATGTTTACAACGCCTTCTGCCTGAAGATGTAATATCATATCCGTTTTCTGATATAATATTGAATCCTAAATATATATATATATATATAATACAAGTGAAGACAGCTTACTTACCTTTGCAATGTTTCTAAAGTATGTTGTTGTATAATTTCCTGTTGGAAATAGAACTTCAATAAGATCAGCTAAAACCAATTGCGGTTGTGATACTGCACCGTCATACCAGTCTTTAAAAGCAAATATGATATCCAAGTCAGTAAGTAGATTTTAAAGTTGATAAGAGAAGGAGGAAAAAAAAAAAGAAGGAGACCTCACCTAGAATGGTTGAATTATGGAGTCTCTTATCGTATCTCCATAAACTCTGGTTTGATAAGAAAGCGAAGCATGAATTATCTTCAACTCCTATGTGTTGGAGGAATGTTGTTCGATTGTAAGCCGCCGGATCAGGAGTTTGGGTTCCGTCCACCACCACATCCACAGTCTATATCGAAAGATGGACATTGGTAATTAAGAGAATAGCATTAATTAAGGAATCGTCTTCAATTCAAACACAAACTTACACAAAGAATTGCATGTAAAGCCTCCACGTCGTCAGGATTTGAGATATTGTAAGAAACCTTGTTGATGGAGTCGTCCAGATTTTCTCCCCCAGCGTCTTCCACATACTGTAATATAATTGTGTAAGCAAAGGGAAGAAGAAGAAGAAATGACTGATGAGACGATCAATACCTTCAACTTGTACACTTCCTTTGTAAAAGACCATGAACCCTGCATGCAGACCAACCCGACACATAACGTTAACATTAAATTCAATTTTTCCTATTCGGAAAGTAAGTAATACTCACATCATAATACTCCATCCATGCGACAACTGGCTTCAAAGATCTTGTCGTGTTTGTTGCCATCTTACTTAGACACATATAGTTGTCTTTCACCTGCATGAACAAGTACTTCTATCCTAAATGATGACCAAGCTATTTTTAAGAGAAACTAATATGAGGGAAATACTAAATACGGTTGGAAGGAAAATTGGAAGGTTGAAAGTTAGTAGAACTCACTGAATTATAGATGTTGTTTGCTCTGGTCTCGAGGTTTTCGAAAACTCCTAAGAACTTTATCCACTCTGCACGCTGTCAGGCAAGAATCGTGTTAATCAATCCAGCCTGATTTGTATGTCTATGTAAGAACACAACATCATAGTTTGACATGTATGCAAAAACATTGAAATACCCCAATAGTTTATCCTTTTTTTGATAATAAATTGATTTTTCAACCATTGATCACTAAAATTAAGATAAGATCCACCTTGATAATACTTTGTCTTAAAAGCTATCTGCATTGAATTATTCATAAAACAGGTGGTGTTTAGGCGTACCTGAAGAGGAGTATCTTCTCCAAAAGGAATAAAATCAGCAAAATTGCAGGCTTGTTCTTGATCAGAATCGCTAATAAAGTGAGTTGAAAATTGAGTGAATTGTTGAGAATCATTTCTATCAATAAGCTTTATATCCCCTTTGTCCACCATCTTCAACACGCATTCTGATGCTACAGACTCTGATGTTATACCCTTCATACTAGGCAATATGCCCAGCAGCTGCAACAACACACAATTATTAAGGCTTTTACTTTATCTTCTTCTTCTTCTTCTTCTTTTCCCCATAACACAGAATAATTAAGTTAGGCTAACAAAATTGAAGAGATGCATACATAAATATGATAGCTTTAACTAAATCTCAAGTCGTACGATAGTTAAGTATCATTAATCGAAATAAGGCAACATTCTTTTGTAAGATATTAATGTCGTATGAATTTACATGTACAACATATCAGCAGTTCATAGTTTGGTAGTTCACAATAAATGTTTAGTCAAATATCTTAGAAAATGAAGTTATACAGGACTGGATAAAATGTTACAATGAAGTAATTTGTTAATGATACCATTCAATATAACCAGCTTCGTATTAGTCCATTTAAAACTTTTTTTTTTTGCTGTGGGTTATTAAGTACATTTTCTTTAAAAGGATATATAAATGTTAACTGGTGGAGTTATTGAGTATTGTACTTAGATACAAGTATATATGTGTGTGTGTATATATATATGTACACTAGTATTTATTTATGTACACTATTTGAGATTATTTTAGAATAATAATTATAAATCTTTTTGTTTTGTAATAATTCTACTGATTTATTTTTGTTAATCTACTTTTCTTATTTAAGTATAAGACATCGTGTATAGATAAAAGTTTATTCTAGTAAAGTAAAAAAAAATATTACAAAATATCTTTTTACTTTATTCACTTTGATATCAAAACCTACTTATATTTATTGTTACTGCTAAAATTACGTGTGTTGAACTAAGGAAGAATTTGATCCATGTTTTGATGATGACAAAATATATAAATACTACTAATGGATTTGTTATCTTGATGAGAAGCTATATAAGAACAAGATGTAGCTTTGCATAACTTGAGAAGAAGATACAAAAAAGTTAAAGTTTGCAACCTTCAAAGTGAAGATCAAGTCAAGAACAAAAGAAGATAAAGGCATATTAAGGTCATTTATACTTTATATCGTTAATTGTAATCTTATTTTATTAATTAGACTAGGTTGTATTGAGACCTTAGATGGGTTAGAATGAATAGAAGTTTGTGTGTTTTCCATTCCATGGCTTCTCTCTAAGTTTTCCCTCTCGTGAAAACTTGACTCTTAAATAATGTAGTCTTGGTTATACAAACAAACAAGTATGCTTTACACTTGCCTAGGATCCTGTATATTAGAAAGTCTTAGACTATGGATCCTATATGAGGTTGCTAAAACGGAGATATTGAAAGTGTAAGATTCCTAAGATGCAAGCCTTGAGATTTTGTGCTCACAAAGAGAAAGGGCTTTTGTATCTCAACTAGTATACCTGGAATTTACACTGCAATGTTGGACCCCGAACTTTTGATGATAATTAGAAATATTACAATGAATATTAATGAGAAAGAAATTGGTGAGACAAG
>JANIJH010000007.1:6855519-6883434 GCA_024520975.1 Erythroxylum areolatum | reverse complement strand
AAGAAATGAGTTTGAAGATTTATATGATTGTATAAGAAATGATTAAGATGAATTAAGTGAATTGAAATTGGTGAGGATGAGTTTCCAAAAAGGGAATTGTATGGAATGGTTATGTTTTGAATGAGACTGATTAAAGAGAAAAGGAATGAATAAGAGGAAAAAAAAATATATACCGGATTTCGGATATGTCTTAGTTTAGATTTCCAACGCGACGCTTTTCTTTGTCCTTTCTGTTCGGATGTCGGATCCACTTGGTTCAGTTTTTGTTTCGCTTTCGTATATTTGATTTGTTCTGATGCGATCCTCTTCCGTTTCGATTATTTGAATTGGCTTCCGTATTGTGTTTCCGCCGTATTCGATTTCGATTCGATGCGATTCCGCTTTTGTTTTGTATTTCGCTTTGTTATCTGTGTCCTTTGCCTTTCATTTTTCGGTTGGGATCCGGTGTTCCGGATCGGGTCTCAACAGCAATCTCGCTTTGTTTTCTATGATCTCCGATGAATGGTCTGTTCCTAATCACTTGATCTGGTATTTCTCGAGTCCTTGGTGGCCCTATTGGTAAGAGGTGTAAGATTCCTAAGAGGCAAGCCTTGAGATTTTATGCTCGTAGAAAAATGATTTGTGTATCTCGGCTAGCATACTTGGAATTTACACTCTGATCTTACTTTGTTTTCCCTGATCTCCGATAGATGATATGTTCTTAAGCACTAGATCTAGTATTTTCTGAGCCCTTTGACTAGGGGTGGCCTCGTTGGTATCAGAGCCATAAGTGTTATTGACCGTAACTATAATATTCTTGATAAGAGTGAGTAGGGAGGTATCATAAGCCGTGAATTCGATACCAAATGATCTTGTTCATCTTTCTTCAACCCTTTATATAGCCAATCTTTCTTTTATCTAATCGTTTAGAAAATCTTGTAGAAATAACCCATCTCCCTGAAGAAAACCATGTTTCTAATACTTCTTTACCTTTGCTTAGTCCCTACAGCATATATTCTTGCGATCATTCTTGGACAAAGAGTATAGGCACTATCGTCTCCACACACAGTCCCAAAGTAAAAGAAATCATTCAAAGTTCTCATTTAGAATAGCGCAGTTTGCAAGCAACTTTAGCATAATAGTACGTTAAGCTCAAGAGCTTAAATACGCTCATCTCCCTTTGGAGAGAGGAAAACCATACACACCTTCACGTTGGAGCTATTCATCTTGTTCTCACCCTTTAAAGGGAATACAGGATATCTCTTCTAGACACTACCTATACGACGTACCAAAATGCACTAATTGGTACCCTGTTGATAATTCTTAACAATGGAAGTGTCATCCTCACTATTGCCCTTGATTTCAACATCAGGATAGATGATCCCACTTTATCTTAATGATTCCAAGTTCAGATCCAGATCATTGGAGTATAGCAAGATCCTACAACTATTATGGCTACTCTTCACCACCAGATGATCTATCATTTGCAGAATCATGCCATAGATCTCAACTTCCCAAAGTCCACTTCTAATGCCTTATATATGGTAGCAGATAGAGCTTATGAATAGCATCATCTAAATCTCGAAGCAGTTACCACCAGCGAAACTTGAAAAGTTGATGCCGACTAAATGGATCACTAACTACCAAAAAGTGTTCCACGCTCCTCCCAGGCATTCTTTTCACACCACTACTCTATCTATTCTTAAGACCTTATAAGATGGAATTGTGAAATCCATCTACACCATACCCAATGAAGATCAATCAAGACCCTCTCATACATCAAGCCCTACCCTGATGATTCAACCAGTGTTCTCACATAAAGAAGGTAAAGATGGACCTCCAATCTATTATTTTAATCTTAATGGAGAACCAATTTATGTTAGTCATCATCGCGGACATTTTGTGTGAGATGTATATCCATCCATATGCGAACCAAACTGTGAAGTATGTCTGAACCCTATATCGGACAGTGATGATGATGATGATGATGAGCTTTATAATCGACAAAGAAGGAAGGACAAGAACAACAAGGAGGTCTCTACTTATTGGACTACTCGACAGGTTCACTATCACTATGATGATCGTGATGAGTCTAAATCTTAGATTCTCAACCCAATACCAAGCCCAAGACCAAGAACTATTCGTGAAATGTCAAAGTTGTTGACAAGGAATCTTTGTTATATCCACAATCAATCTCCAAACATCCTCAACCAGTTATTCCTTCTATTCTAATTATTCTTTCTATTCTAGTTATTCTTACTCCAACCATTCTGTGCATAATGGTTAATCTTTATGAGGAAGATTTTCCTCCACTGGAGAGACACAGTAATGATCAACAAAGGGTTATCTCTATCCTATATATTCATGCCTCTAGCATAAGTGCTCATGGAACAATGCTTTCAAATCCTATTGATGAAACTCTCAATTAGCAGACTGATAATGCTTTGGTCTATAACAAAGTCCCTCGACGGATTGATTCCAAACTTGACGGTTTGACTCAACAAACACATGCTACACACCAACAAGTTGATATAGTCTTTTCTGAGATTTAGAAACTACACAAATCTTACAAAGCTCCACCTTCTCCACCAAAGCCTCAATTTCCTCCATCTACTGGGAAAGACAAAGCTCCTCAGACAAAGTTCATAGCAACTCTTTCATTAGCATCTGTTCTTACCATATCTGACGATGAATGCCCCTCTGAGCATTCTAACTTAGCAACTCTTGCACTAGCATCTATTATTGAGATATCCAACGGAGAATGCCCCTCTGAGCATTCTAGCATCTCAGAGCAATCATCTACAGTAGCTGAACCATTTGAAGTATCTAATCCATCTTCAGATGAATCTATATAGTTTGCTAACTTGATAGATCTAGCTTTAGTCATAATGACCATGCCTGAACTTACAAAGGTTAAGCCAAATCAATGAAACTGAGTCCACAAAAACTTAACCTTTTAGACCTTCACCACCACCAACACAAGCACCACTGACCAAACCTACTTCAGGTCCCTGATTTACATTTGATAATCTTCCATTTGTAAAACAAAAAGAGTGTCTCCATAAATTCGATGCTTGGATTGATTTACAAATGACTCAATCGCATCATCCTTTAAGGAATATTTTATCTGAGTTTACTTCTCGTTTTATTGGTACATTACGAGACTAGTGGCAAAGTCTTGATGAATATTGTAGACTTCAGTTCGTACAAGTCACATTTGTTGGATTACTTCTTGGAGCAATTCATAAAGAATTCATTGGTGACTTTCATCTCATCGCCAAATAGGTCAAACAATAATACTTTGAGTCTAGAAAGAAGAGATTTGCAGAAACATTTCCAATGTATGACATGATGTTATTATCTACTCAATGGATTCAATGATGCTCTTCCAGAATAATTACAACCTGAGTTACAAAGGACTGTGATGCACTTCAAAGAGTTATGAAAGATATATCTCTTAGAGAGATTTATCAGCTCACATTAGTTTCTCTTAATAAGCTATGTGATCAACAACTGTTCTTCAAGAACATGATTAAAAGCGGTCCTCTGTTAAAGAAAGCGTGTAAAAAGCCATATTTGGCAATCAAGTGTAAGGAGAAAAAAGATTATGATTGTCACACAAAGAATAAACATCATCATAAGAAATTCACCTACAAGAAGTTCCACAAATTAAATATGTCTCCTAAAGAAGGTTATAAGCCCTTCAGAAGAAAGAAACATTGATGATTTGTCTGTTTCTTCAAAAGGAGAAATCATCAAGAAAAACCACCAGATCGTTATTTTCTTTGTGAAAAATTAGGGCATTTTGCTCAACAATATCCTCATAAGACAAAAAGGGATATCAAACTTCTGGATTCCATTGAAGCTATTTTTCCAATCCATAATGATCATAAAAACATTGAAGATGTCATAGAAGAACAATCCAGTGTGGATGAAAACATAAAGTTTGTTGTTCCCATTAATTTCTCTAATAAGGATGATGACTCCTATAATATTTCTATTTCTGAAGATGACATGCTCTACATGTTATAACAACAAAAACCTTTTCTCAAGCTTGTCCCTAGGCCTATTCCTCGTCCCTATGTTCACATCTAGTTATTGTTCCAAGATAAGTAAGATCAATCCATTAAAGCTATTTGGTATATGGATATTGGATCTAGCAAAACCATTATGAAGCCCAATATTTTAACTCTTGATACATGGAAGTCCTATGAAGAGTATTTCACTGCGACTAATGGAAATACTTTTAACTATTAAGCTTATTTCTAAAAGGAAAATAGGATTTGTTTCTTCCCTAACTATGTGGCATGGACTAAAGTTCTTGACAATAATCTACCTAGCTAAATATTCATGTTAGAATGGGTGTCTATTTCTACCCACAAGAATCAGATGTCACGCCAACTTTAGTTCTTACACTGATATCAGGAATGTATTTGAGCTTACTCAAGTACCACCAACATATAAAGCCTTAAGAGATCAATTTTTGGACTACTATCTTGAGTCTCATACACAGTTTTCTCATTCAAATCCTTTATGGAAGAATCCTAATTTCTTCATTCGTCTTCCTTTCAAGAAGAATGAAGATGTCAATCCTACCAAGGCTACTCATCTGGGTATATGATCTGAAACTAGCACATGAAGAATGTGTTATCCTTCTTCAGCAAGGACTAATTGAGCCCACTAAATCTGATTGGGCTTGTCAGGTTGAATAGAAAAGAGGAAAAAAGAGGTTAGTCATTAACTATAAACCTCTAAATGCTTTCCTACATGATGATAAATTCCCACTACCAAAGATTAGTGTGCAGGTACTATTTTTGAAGGAAACTACCATCTTCTCCAAGTTTGATCTCAAAGCAGGATTTTGGCAACTAGGAACAGATCCTTAAGACAAATACAAAACAATGTTTTACATTCCTAACGCCTAATACCAATGAACTGTTATGTCATTTGGACTTAAGGTTTCCCCTTCACTATTTCAATAGGCCATGACAAAGAAATATGAGCCCATTCTCTATAGTGTTTTGATGATATCTTGTTATATATACTCTAAAACCTATAAAGAATATCAAGCTTTAATCCAATCCTTCTTGGATCTCACGAAGCAATATGGAATTATGCTCTCAATAAAAGAGAGACATCTCAGGATAGCCTAAATAGAATTTTTTAAGTATGCATTTTCACATTAGATTCTATCAGCCTAATCTACATATTGCTTGTGAACTACTACATTTTCCTGATGATAATCTCATAATTAAACAGATACAATAATTCATTGGAATTGTCAGTTATATCAAAGATTTCATCCCTCATGTGGCTGATTATACATCATCCCTGTCAAAGGTGCTATAAAAGAATCCATCACTATGGGGAAAAGAGCAAATTAGAGCCATACAACATTTAAAGCAAGTCTGTCAACATCCATCAGCTTTGAAGATTCTTGACAAAGGATAGCTAATCCTATAACATAATGCAAGTGATCAATATTATGACCATGTACCCAAAAAGAAGATACTACTATACAATTAGTTGTTTCAATAGCAAAAATGGTTCTTATCCTATAAATTCACCTTTTGTCATTCCAAAGGTAACTTAAATGTCCCAGCTAATTTCCTATCTCTTCCTATTAGATTGATCACTACCTTGAACCATATCCCTCTCCTCTCCATGGTTGACCTACCCACTACTGCTAAAATAAAGAACTTCTTTCCTCCGATTGCTAGTACACCCACTATTGTTACAGAAGTTGCATCTATTGCTCGATTAAGCCTATTTTACTACCAACATCTCTTCCTTAGCCAAACCAACTCACTTTGCAGACCCTCTTTGTTGAACCTCAGAGAACCATACCTCAATGTATTCTTTCTTAATGGTCCACTCTTACAGAATGCATTATGGTATCTCTAGGCTCTCTCTGCCCTTTACGCCTGTGCTGTCACCTTACCTCCTCTACAGGTCTACCAATATATCTATGACCAAGACAATGAAAGTTCCTTGTTATGGACTTTCCTTGAGTGGTATCAACCACTAGAATAATGGAGAAAACAACTTTCCATAGTCATTGAACAGTACCGATTTTGGGAAACACCTTTAAAGAAACACAATCTGCATAATGTTTCTTTATTCTCCACTGCCCATATCTCACAACATGTACTGGTGCAATCTATTTCAATAATCAAGTCTTTTTCTGTCACATGTCACTCAATTGGCCAAGGTACAAGGAAAATGTGTTTAAATCTTTTCAAAGTTTTCTTAAGGATATCAACCATTTTCCTCAGCATACACCTGTCATCTCTACTTCTCTTGGACCCTACCAAGAAGAATTTATTGCTGGTGAACCTAAAGTGCTAGGAGTAGACATAATAGACCCAAACAACCTAATATATTATGAATCTGATGATATGACACCAGTCCAAGTTTCCTTGGACACTACAGGACTTTCACAACCTTCGACTTCCTTCTTATAAGATGCACAAGATCCCAATGATGATATTTTCATCCCTGATGAAGAACTTAACCAATTCATATGAAGGCTCCGTATAGACAATGCCAGTCCCAATAAAAGACAAAGGACCTACAGAGCTTATTCTGACATTGAAAGCTCAAGTGACAGAGCTTCGCCATCCGATCTCTAGTTGTGGCAATAACCAATTCAACGTGATTGATGACTAGGATTCCACTTTTTATTGTAGGATCCTTATATTAATTGTCTTTATAATTATGTGTGTCTTTTCTAATGTGTCATTATATTTGTAAAAGAATCTTTGAGATCTACATCCTTTTTAAAGATTCTTCCTTATCTCTTAGGAATATTTGGGACCCATATGTTTCCCACTTTTCACTTTTCACTATTTTCTTTTTTAAAGTTTTGTGAATAATTGTACCCAAGGAATCTTTTACTTAAAGTTGTTTGTTTTATTCCCTTATTTAGACTATAAAAGTAAGGCCTCTCTATCGCTGTACTTAGACTTTTCTTAAGAGCTTGATCAATGAAAAATATGGTGTGTTTTTATCATATGACTTCTCTCTAAGTTCTTTGTCTACTGAAAGCTTGATTCTTGAATAATGTAGTCTTTGTCAGATAGAAAGACAAATATGCTCTACACTTGCCCCGTTATAAAGATCTTGTGTATTAGAAAGTCCTAGACCCTAGATCCTGTTTAAGGTCATTAAAATGGGGAGAGATTGGAGGTGTAAGATTCCTAATAGGAAAGCCTTAAGATTTTGTTCCCGTAGAGAGAAAGTGCTTATGTATCGTGACCAGCATACTTGCAATTTACACTATGATCTTGCTTTGTTGTCCCTGATCTCTGATGGATGGTCTGTTCTTAAGCACTAGATCAGGTATTCCCCGAGTACCAACAAAGCTTGGATATCTTAGAAGCTTATAGTCAATGACTAACCTCTTTTTTCCTCTTTTTTGGTCAACCTAACAAGTCCAATCAGATTTAGTGGGCTCAATTAGTCCTTACTGAAGAAGGATAACACATTCTTCTTGTGTTAGTTTCAGATCATCAGGGTTTATACTTGGATGCATAGCTTTGGTAAGATTGATATCTTCCTTCTTTTTGAAAGGAAGATGAATGAAGAAATTAGGATTCTTCTATAGAGGATTGAAATGGGAGAATTGTGCATGAGACATAGGACAGTAGTCCAAAAATTGATCTCTCAAGGCTTCATATAATGGTGGTACTTGATTAAGCTCAAATACATTCCTAATGTCAGTGTAAGGACTGAAGTTAGCATGACATTTGATTCCTGTCGGTTGAATATGTAATAGAGATGCCTGACAATAGACATCCATTCCGATAAGAATATTTAGGCCAGATAGATTATTATCAAGAACCTTGGTCTGTACCATACAGATAGGGAAGAAACGAATCCCTATTTTTGTTTTAGTAATAGGCCCGGTCTTGAAAGTATTTCCATCAGTAGCAGTGAAATACTATTCATGGGAACTCCATGCATCAAGAGGTAAAATGTTGGGTTTCATAATTTTTCCCCTAGATCTAGTATCCATGTACCCGATATCTTTAATAGGCCAATCATGCTTATCTTGGAACATTAACTGGATTTGAGCATAGGGATGAGGAATAGGCTTAGGGACAAGCTTGGGACATGGTTATTATTGCTGTAACATGAAGAGCATGTCATCTTCAAAAATGGAAATATCAAAAGAGTCATTATCCACATCAGAGGAATCAAAGGGAACAACAAACTTGATGTTTTCATCCTCACTAGATTGTTCTTCTATGAGATCTTCAACGTTTCCATGATCATCATGGATTGGCATAATAACTTCAATGGAATCTAGGAGTTTGATATCCCTTTTCATCTGACTAAAATATTAACGAGTAAAATATCTTGATTTACCATAGAGAAAATAACAGTCTAGTGGTTTTCTTGAGGATTTCTCCTTTTGAAGAAGCATACAAATCATCAGCGTTTCTTTCTTATGAAGGGCTTGTAACCTTCTTTAGAAGACATGTGGGATCTATGGAACTTCTTATAAGAGAACTTCTTGTGATGATGTTTCATCTTTGTGTGACAATTATAATCTTTTTCTCCTTACCTTTGATCGTCAAATATGGCTTTTTACACGTTTTCTTTAATAGAGCATCACCTTTAATCATGTTCTTAAAGAATAGTTGTTGATCATATAACTTATCAAGAGAAGTTAAGGCGAGCTGATAAATCTCTCTAAGAGATGTATCTTTCATATCTCTTCGAAGTGCAGCAATTGTCCTTTGTAACTCAGGTTGTAATTCTTTTGGAAGAGAGGAAATGAATGTATAATGAAGAGTAGCATTGTTGAATCCATTGAGAAGATAATAAAGTTCCGTCATACACTAGAAATGATTTTATAAGTCTCTTCTGTCTAGAGAACAACACTTCATCTCAAAGTATTCTTGTCTGACCTGTTTGTCGATGAGCTAAAAGTCACTAATGAATTCTTTATGAATTACTCTAAAAAGTAATCTAGTATATATGAATTGTACAAATTGAAGTCTATAATATTCATCAAGACTTTGCCACCATTATGGTAATGTACTAGTAAAATAAGAAGTAAACTCAGACAAAATATCCTTTAAAGGATGATTCAGTCGAGTCATTTGTAAATTAATCCAAGAAACGAAATCATAGAGATGCTCTCTCCATTTTCTAAGTAAAAGATCATTAAATGTAAACTAGGGACCTGAAGTAGGTTTGGTGGTGGTAAAGGTCTAAAAGATTTAGTTCCTATAGACTCAGCTTCACCAATTTATGGCTCAACTTTTGTAGGTTGAGCCATGGTCATCATAACTTGAGCTAGATCTATCAAGTTAGCAAACTGTGCAGATTCATTTAAGGATGATTCAGATACTTCAAATGGTTCAGCTACTGCAGATGATTGCTCAGAGATGCTAGAATGCTCAGAGGGGAATTCTTCATCAGATATCTCAAGAATAGATGATGGTACAATAGTTGCTAAGTTAGAATACTCAAAGGGGCATTCATTGTCAAATATGGTAGGAACACATGCTGGTGTAAGAGTTGCTATGAACTCTATCTAAGGAGCTTTGTCTTTTCCAGTAGATGAAGCAGGTTGAGGCTTTAGTGAAGAAGAAAGTGGAATGTGAATCTGTAAGGGCTTATTCCACGTATCAGCTGGTTTAAGATATGGATCAGCAGGTTTAGTATAAGAAGGTGATGGTTCAGCAGGCTTTTCAGGCTTAGGCTTTTATTTGGTCTATTTAGGCTTAGTGGTGGTAGGATGGATATACTGCCTGATCAAAGAATAATTAAACTTGAATACCTTTTCATAGTCAACTTCTCCAGGGTGTGAAGGTGGAAAATAGATTGGTGGGGTAGGAAATGTTGGTAAAAGATAGATCGATTGGTTAACTAGAAATGATGTAGGATAGGCTCCATAAACTTAAACTGTTCTTTCCACATGCCAGCTTCCATAATTTGAAGAATTTCTTTCACCTTTCTAAGTTCTTGCTCTTTGATAGTAAAATCAAAGCTAAAATAATGAGTATTAATATAGCGTCGATGAGTCGTATCAAGTTGGGCTATTTGAGGTTTGTAAGATTTATACAGTTTTTGAATCTCTGCAGAGACTATATCAACTCATTGGTGTGTAGCCAATGTTTGTTGAGTCAAACCATCAAGCTTAGAATTAACCCATTGAAGGACTTTGTTCTGGGTCAAAGCATTATTAATCTGATAGTTGAGAGTTTCAACAACAGGATTTGAATGTATTGTTCCATGAGTACTTATTCTAGAGGAATGAATATATGGGTTAAAGATAATCCTTTGTTAATCATTAGAGATAACCCTTAATTGATCATCACTACATCTCTCAAATGGAGGAAAATCTTCCTCATAAGGATTAACCATCATGCACAGAATGGTTGGAATAGGAACAAATGGAATAAAAGGACTAACTTCCCCGAGCCCTCTGACCCGGGTTGGCCTTGTTGGTATTAGAGCTATAAGTGTTATTGACTATGACTATAGTATTCTTGATAAGAGTAAGTAGGGAGGTATCATAAATCATGAATCTATTACCAAATGACCATGTTCATCTTCCTTCAACCCTCTCTATAGCCAATCTTCCTTTTAGTATGAAATGTACTTTATCTAATCGTATAGAATACCTTGTCGAAATAATTGATCTCTCTGAAGAAAATCATGTTTCTAATAGTTCTTTACCTTTGCTTAGTCCACACAGTAGATATTCTCATGACCGTTCTTAGATTAAGAGTATATGCACTATCCTCTCCACACAACATCCCAAAGTAAAAGAAATTATCTAGAGTTCTTGTTTAAAACACTGTGGTTTGTAAGCAACTTCAATAGAATAGTACGTGAAGCTCGAAATCCCAAAGGAGCTCATCTATCTTTGGAGAGAGCAGAAACATAAACACCTTCATGTTGGAGCTATTTGTTTTGTTCTCACCCTCCATGGAAGAAATGGAATACCTACTACAGCCAAGATATCTCTTCTAGATACTACTTATACAACATACCAAAATGCACTAATTGGTACCTTGTTGACAACTCTCAACAATAGAAGCGTCATCCTCACCTTCGCCCCTGATTTCAATATTAGGCTAGATGATCCCACTTTATCTGAATGACTCTAAGCTCAAATCTAGATCATTGAAGTAAAGCAAGATCTTACAACCATTATGGCTACTCTTCATCACCATATGATCTATCGTTTGCAAAATCATGCCATAGATCTCAACTTCCCAAACTCCACTTTTGATGCCTTATACATGGTAGTAGACAGAGCTCATAATCATACTACCATCATCAAGATCCCAAAGCAGTTACCGCTAGTAAAGCTTGAAAAGTTGATGCTGATTAAATGGATCACTAACTACCAAAAAGTAGTATATGCTCTTCACGGGCATTCTTTGCACACCACTACTCCATCTATTCTTAAGACCTTATGAGATGGAATTGTGAAATCCATCTATACCAAGCCCAATGAGATGGACCCTCTTATACATCAGGACTTATCTTGATGATTCAACTTGTGTTCTCACATAAAGAAGGCAAGGATGGACCTCTAATCTATTATTTTAAACCTGATGGAGAACCAGTTTATGTTAGTCATCATTGTAGACATTTTGTTTGGAATATAGATCCCTCTATGTGCAAAATAGGCTTTGAAGTATTTGAACCTTGAATCAGATAGTGATGATGATGATGAGCTATATAATCGACGACGAAGGAAGAAGAAGAACAAAAGAAATAAGATCTCTACTTGTCAGCCTACTCGACAAGTTCACTATCACCATGACGATTATAATGATGATAAATCCAAACCCAAGACCTAGAAGTATTCATGAAATGCTCAAAGCTATTGATAAGGAGCCTTTGTTATATCAAAGTCAATCTCCAAACATCCTCAGTTAAGTATTCCTAACAGTGATGATGATGATGAGTTGTATAATCGACAACAAAGGAAGAAGAAGAAAAAAAGAAAGGAGAACTCTACTTGTCAGCCTACTAGGATTGGTGTTATATCATTGGATTCAAAATATATTAGACAGTTTGGGCCTAGTACGTCTACTTCTATTGCTTCAGGTTTACAATGAATAAATTCTTCTTTGTAGGGTCAAAGAGAAGCAGAGATGATATGTGTATGCTAAGGAAAATGGTTGATATCCTTAAGAAAACTACAAAGAGATTTAAGGACATTTTCCTTATACCTTGGCCAATAGAGTGACATGTGATGGAAAAAGACTCTTTTTTTGGAATAAATTACATCAGTACGTGCTATAAGATATAAGCAGTAGAGAATAAAGAAACTTTATGTAGATTGTTTCTTTAAAGGCATTTCCCATAATCGATGTTGTTCAATGACTATGGAAAGTTGTTTTCTCCATTGTTCCAAAGGTTGATACGACTTAAGGAAAGTCCATAATAAAGAACTTTCATTGTCTTGGTCATAGATATATTGGTAGACCTGTAGAGGAGGTAAGGTCACAGCACAAGCGTAAAGGGTAGAGAGAGCCTAGAGATACAATAATGCATTCTCTAAAGGTGCTCTGAGGTTAAACAAGAAGGGGCTGCAAGTTGTGTTGGGTTGGTTGAGGAAGAGGAGTAGGTAATAAACTAGGCATAATCAGGCAAAAGATGCAACTTCTATAACAGTAGTGGGTGTACTAGCAATCGAAGGAAAGAACTTCTTTATTTTGGTAGTAGTGGGTAGGTCAGCTATGGAAAGGAGGGGAGGGATATAGATTAAGCTAGTGATCAAACTGATAGCAAGAGATAGGTAATCAATCGGGATGATTAAGTTACCTTTAGAAAGGTGAATGGTGAATTTATAGGATGAGAACCATTTTTGCTACGGAAGGAACTGATTGTATGGTAGTATCTTCTTTTTGTATGCATGGTCGTAGTATTGATCATTTGCATTAGGTTGTAGGATTAACTGTCTTTTGTTAGGAATCTTTAAAGTTGATAGATCATGATAGGTTTGCTTTAAATGTTGTATGGCTCTGACTTGCTCTTTTCCCTGTAGTGGTGGATTCTTCTGTAGTAACTTTGATAGGGACGATGTATAATCAGCCACGTAAGGGATGAAATCTATGATATAATTGACAATTCCAAAGAATTTTTGTATATGTTTGGTTATGAAATTGTCATCAAGAAAATGCAGTAGTTCACTGGCAATATGTAGACTAAGCTAATAGAATCCATTGTGCAGATGCATACCTAAAAATTCTATTTGGACTATCTCGATATGGCTCTTTTCACCAAAAGCATAATTCCATATTGCTCCATGAGATCCAAGAAGGATTGGAGTAAATCTTGATGTTCTTTATAGGTTTTAGAGTATAATAAGATGTCATCAATGTAGATCAAAGCATTGTAGAGAATGGGCTATGTAGGTCCTTTGTCTTTTGCTAGTCTGGCATCATCTATGTGGAGTCCTTGCAAGAACTGGTTAAGCTCTTCTTCATTAGGGAAGAAAATGTCATCATTGGGATCTTGTTCATCTTGGAAGAAGGAGGCCATAGTTTGTAAAGGTCCTTCAATGTCAAAGGAAACTTGGTGATCATATGGCTTATCAAGAGAAGCTATAGCGAGTTGATAGATCTTTCTAAGAGTTGATAAATCTTTCTAAGAGATATATCTTTTATATCTCTTCGAAGTGCAGCAATAGTTCTTTGTAACTCAAGTTGCAAGTTTTATGGAAGAGAGGAAACGAATGTATAATGGAGAGTAACACCATTGAATCCATTAAGTAGATAAATAACGTTTTATCATATGCTGGAAATGTTTTTGCAAATCTCTTATGTCCAGAGAACAACACTTCATCTCAAAATATTCTTATTTGACCTATTTGTCAATGAGTTAAAGGTCACCAATGAATTCTTTATAAATTACTCCAAGAAATAATCCAATAGATGTGACTTGTACAAACTGAAGTCTACGATATTCATTAAGACTTTGCCACCATTCTCGTAATTTGCTAGTAAAATGAGAAGTAAAATAAAAAAATGTCACTTAAGGGATGATTCGGTCGAGTCATCTATAAATCAATCCAAGCATTAAATTAATGGAGAGACATATTTTCTAGGTGGAAGATCATTGAATGTAAACCAAGGACCTGAAGTACGTTTGGTTAGTGGTTCTTACAATGTTGGTCGTTTAGGTCTAAGAGCTTCAGTTCCGATAGACTTAGCTTCACCAATTTCTAGATCAACTTCTAGATGTTCAGGCATGGTCATCATGACTTGAGCTAGATCTGTTAGGTCAACAAACTATGCAGATTCATATGAAGATGGTTCAAACACTTCAGATGGTATAGTTACTGCAGATGATTGCTTAGAGATTCTATTATTCTCAAAGGGGCATTCTTCAACAGATACCTCAGGAATAGATGCTGATGCAAGAGTTGCTATGAACTCTATCTGAGGAACTTTGTCTTTCCCAGTAGAGTGGAAAGGTTGTGGTTTTAGTGGAGAAGAAGGTGGAGTGTGGTTCTGTAAGGGTTTACTCCATATGTCAACTAGTTTAGGGTATGGATCAGCAGGTTTAATGTATGAAGGCGATGGTTCAGTAAGTTTTTCAGGCTTAGGCTTTGATCTAGTCAATTTGGGCTTAGTGGTGGTAGGATGAATGTACTGCCTGAACAAAGGATAATTGAAATTACATACTTTTTCATAGTCACCTTCTTTAGGGTATAAAGATGAAGAATAGATTGGTGGGATAAGATATGTTGGTGAAGGATAGATCGGTTGGTTAACTGGAAAGGATGTAGGATAGACTCCGTAAACAATCTTAGAATGTACTTTCTGCTTATGTCAAATATTAGTTGTGTCGAAATCGGGCTCGAAAGCAATTATTCAAAATATTTATAAGAATACTTTCATTTATTTCCATATATTTGCTTTGAAATTTAAACACTGATTTCCTTATTCTCCTATAGTACTTTTATGTGCACATATATAAAGAAATTAGTAAACGTAAGATAAAAGTGTGAAAATGCAACTCACAGAAGCAAAAGACACTCACCTCGAAAAAGGAAACTGTAAAAAAAAAGGAAAAATAAATGAGACATTAATTGTAAAATTCATACGTTGAAGAAGTGATGCAATACGAGAAATGAGCTGTGTGTAATACTGTGTCCTCCAAGTCAGGACCATGTTTGTCCGTGTGATATTTCTGTTTTCAATTTCCTTGATTATGTTAAAAAAGAAAAGCTCAAAGGATTTAAAAGCTAGAAGGAAATATGTACCTGGAAAGGAGGACGTGTCTACAGAATAATTAGACAAAGGGATAAGAAAAGATTTGATCCTTGAAGTGCAATATTTGGTCCTTGTTGCCATCCTCGAATCATTCTGGAAATATTACGAAATGAGCCATTCAAGTATAGAATTCTTCATATTATATAATTCTTGAGGAGAGGGCTTTTACGGGAAAAGTTACAGAAAACGAATCAACTCCTAAAGAGGTATTTCACATATTATTAACATAGTTCGTAATATTATGATTTATTTTTAAAATTGATACTTGTAAAAGCCAAAGTTAAAGTTAACGTATTTAATGTACAAGAATCGCTGCTTTACACACTCTCTATTTTTACAAAGACAATGTTTCCGTAATTTGAACGTATGACTTTATAATCACATTAGAACAACCGGTAACGCTAACTCTCTAAACTTGATACTTATAATTATCACATAATTCCTCAAAAGAACTTTACGGGTAAAAGTTGGAAAAAATGTATAAATATTAATATTTCCAAATCAACATATTTGAAATTATAAATTTAAATAAACAATAGACCAAATCCTTTAGGTTGAGAGGGCCTAATTAAATTAGTCAATTTGTATTTGGTTTCCAAATAAATATGTAATTGAAATTGCAATAAGGCATTGAGATAAATTAAATCAAATTAATATTTATTTTAATAAAAATAAAATTCAAAATGATATAATAATCAGTTAGATATTAATTTTTATTTAAATTTGTTTTTATTATAAATTAATTTATTTTTAGAAAAATATTTTTCAATGCGAAAAGATAGTTTCATTTGAAATTTAGATTCTAGAATACTTTATTTATCATATTTTATAGATAATGATATATTTATTATTTTATGTTAACAATAAGTCACATTATCATATATTATTAATAATATATTGACATTACATACATAAAATTTTGTGGCTTTTGATATAAATAATAAGATGTAATATATTCACCAGATCAAATAATAAGAGTTTTTGCAATTTTATTTATTAATAAAATTAATATAATTACTTGTAAGAAATTGATCATCTTATTTATTAATTTATTACATTATAAAATAAGATTTTCATGAAATAATTAATTTATTATTATATTAAATTAATAAATCAATAAATCAATATATATTTTCACAAATAATATATATGGTTGCTAATTTATAATCATCTTTCTATGACATGACTGCATAACTAGTCCGTGAATTCACGTTTGTTTATAAGCATTTAAACTAAAAACAAAGCTCCCTTGGCTACGTCCTCATCATGTGACACCTTATTTAATGATATCAGACCAATATGCTAACCTACTCGTATACTTCCTCTAAACTCAGTGAACGGAGAAGAAGAAAGAACCAGGTGTTAAATATTGATAAAGGAACGTAATTAAGAAATGATTATTCGGCGAAAGGTTTTATATGAAATACATGTTATACTTGTACCCAAGCCAGTCTGAACCCAAACACAAAGAAGGGGAACGAAAAGAAGACAGTTCCTGGACTTAGTTTCAGGTTTCAGAGAAATGCAAGAAGAGAGTACCTGGATGAGAAGGTAACTCTGGCCATCAATGAAATTCTTGATGACTTTGAAGGTTTGACCATAGTAGATATGGAAGTTCTGTGCATCCTCAACTTTTGAAATGTTGCCCACTATCTTATCTGATGAACTTGCAAGACCTGATCCATATGTACTAGTTCTGAAGAGAAGTACCAGAGACAGGAACATGTGCAAGTTCAGCATTTTATGAAATGATAGAGCAGACATTAGTGACCGACGAATATATTGGAACAAGCTCGTTCCCTCTCTTTCTCTCAACTTAAGACTACTAATGCCAGCGCAACTATGTTACAGTTGCCTGTATTTAGAGAACAAATACATAGTGCAGTTGCCTATGTACCAAACCTACAGTAGGACACACACGCCAAGACAGAGAAAGAGAGAGGATTTGCAGCTTTAATTGGTAAGAGAAAGGATTCTAAATCTAAAGTGGGCTAGGCTCTGTAGAGTTCGAACATAAATGTAGTATGTGAATTATTTGGGTGAGAAAAAGTGTTGGTGACCCGTGAACTCTATTTTGATTATTGCCTCATTTGTCATCTTCTTTTCATCACTTTGCTATCCTTTTCTATATTACCATTATATCCACCATGCCATGTGCTCTCTTCCACTGCCACTCACCCACACTTTATGTCACCCTATCTGACAATAAAACCAATATGGTAGAGTTAATTTACAATTTATTAAAAAAGGGATAAGTTAGAGGAGAATTTGCGAGTCACCGAGTATGAACTAAGTGCTCAACCAATGCAATCCCTTACACAAGATCCATAGGAGTTCGTGATAGGAAAATATAGCATCTAAAACACATAGACATTATTTATAATATAAACTACCCGCTTCATCAAATAAAAACAGGACACCCAACATACATTTGTGAGTTAATTATAATATCAAAATGGCCAGTCAATTTCTAGACGATCTATTTATATGACCAGACAAAAAAGAAGAAGAAGAAGATATGTTTAAACTCGAAGGAGGAAGGTGTGACTAAATAATTCAAAGTTACTAATGTCCCATGAAGCTTTGAAACTACTGCAATGCATATTGAACATCATCATAACTTGAATTACCATGAACTTCTAATTAATATTTTTATTTTTTTTATGCAGGTGTTGGTAAATTTTGATTACACAAAAGAAATAGGGACTATAAATATGTTGGAAAAAGATTAAAAAAAGGGATATGGACGTCAATAAATTGAGTATGCACTGTTGAAAGGGTTGTTAAAGGATGAGGGGCATCAAGTGAAGTCAATGTAGCAATGAAAATGGAACAAATAGCCATCAATATATGGATGGTGAGAACATAAGTGTTAATGAAGAAGGGTTATTTTAGGTTGAGGTGAAATAAAATAAGAAAGACATCTTTGTTTTAAAGATGAGTAAATCACAAAGTAAATCATCTAAAGATGAACTTTATGATAAAGCAAACACACACAAGAGAGGGTGAACTATGTGTGACAAACTTTTTTTTTTCCACAAGTTACTTTCAATTCATATAAAAAATAGATCCTAGTTAATGAATAAAAAACAGTAAGAGCCTGTCAGATAATAAAGCTTTTTAAATGATAGGAGCCTGTTAGACAATTGGAGCTTTTTGTGGGATAGGACTCTGCTTAAACGAATGGAGCTTACGGAATGATGAATCCTGTTAAAACAATTTAAAAACAAAAGTTGTTTGTTAAAATTGAACTGAACCGTCAGCAAGTTGAAACAGAAGAACTTATTATAAAAGTGAAGGAGCCTCTTATTGAAATGAACACACACATACATAATATAATTCGAAAATATATAAGATAAGAAGACAAAGAAGAAGGACGTAGTCAATTTATATTGGTCTGGCTTACAACGCAAGCCTACGTCTAGTTCTAAATATCTAACTTGAGTATTTCATTATAAAATCAAGTAATAATTTGGTGAGCCTCTCCAAGCTCACAAGTTAGTTTTTTTTTTAATGTTCTTCAACCTTCTACATTAGTAGTATTTTACTAGCCTATATAAACTCTCAAATAAAAATAGGGTTTGCTTGATATGAGCTTCAGTAATATCTCTCAATAGAATTTCACTTTCTAACATGCAAAAGAATTTTTACAAAAATATCACTTTCAAGAATGTCTATGCTTTTGATGAGTTTTGACAATATAGATTCGCAAACTTCTGTATTATTCAGTTGTTGTTTATAGTTGCATTAACTCTTCCTTAAATAGTCAATTTCTTCAACTAGCCATTGCTTTACTTACATCTTTAATCAACTAGATGGATTTAAATTTGAATAACTTCGATGTCATCTTTGCCAAAATCTTCCAATAATTACAAGGCTAATACATATCCTTCATAATTAGTAGGATCCTTTTGGATAGACCATTTCTAATAAGGTAAGTTCATAATGAAAGTTTTTGTAAGAAAGAAAGCGTATTTTGTATGATTTATTTCCTTTTGAGAATAAGACTGTTAATTATACAAGGAAATGAATCTAAATTAAATTTTGAAATATTATACAGTTATCATCAAAATCGTTAATTTTAAACCTTGAGCTAATAGTCTCCCCCTTTTTAATGATAACAAGCAATCATAGATATATTTTTCAAAATTCAAAGAGATAATAGATGATTTCAAAAAAAAATCCCGTGACTTTTATATGTTCGAACACAATTAGGAGTCTGTCTCTTAAGAAAGGAACCTATTGTTTGTATATCACATATTTTCATAATTTTAACAACATAATCAATCACGTATATAATCGAGGCAACATTGAGAAATATATCATCATATATGTAAAAAATATCCACATAAACTCTCCCCCTTTGTCATTATCCAAAAATAATAAAGTATCGGGAGGAAGTGAGATAAAAAGAATGAAATAGATGAAAAAATTGACGTAGTCAGTGAGGAGTTTTCCTAAGGAGAATTTGCAAATTCATGACTTGGTTTTGGAGGCTGTCAATTTGTTCGCATATTTGATATTGATTTATGCGAATGTCCCTCAATAGTTGTAAAATATCCATATTGTTTATGTCTTGAGAAGGGACAGGAGCCTATTGTTTTGGAGTAAGACCTATAATTTATGGTATCTTTTCAGATCGCTGCTCTGAGGTAGGATCCAAGAAGTTCGCTACACTTTTTGTTTTCTTCTCCACCCAATTATTTTCTTTCAGCTTGTACCCGAACTGGGAGGGGATAGAGAAATGGAACTGGCAGGCTCATATCGCGTCAGATTGTCCAAAGGAACACCAAAATATGCGAAGATCTTAGTTAACAACATTCCATAAGGTAGACCTCCAGTAGTGTTCTTATGACTTCCCTTTTCCACCATAAACTTCAAAATCATTACTAGGAGATTCATTTTGTTACCCTTCAATAGATTATATACTACATAGGTATCCAGAAGACTATATCTTTCTACTAAGCTACCTTTTGGAAAATCTGAAGTAGCCAATATTGATACGAGGCATCTAGGAAGTAGGTCTAGTTTTCTACACATGGGTCTCCCTTCATAGGCATTCTTAGTATGCAGACATATGAAGTCCACAATCTTTACCAAGTCAAGATCATTAATGTCCCACATATGATAAGGAAGGTTAGTCTTACCAATGGAAGCCATGTTAAAAATGTTCCTTAATATATCCTTTGTTATTAAGATCTCACATTCCTGCACCTAAGATATAAGGGCTAGCTTTCCATTAATTTCTTCTTTTCACATGTGTGTATAATAACATCTGACTAATTCATCACACTTTGTATCATCCAAATTCAAATAATTCTCCCACCCAATAGTAACAAAGAAAGTAGAGAGAGGAATACCATTATCGTCGAACATGTGAGGAGACACAATGCATCTAGCAACCACTTTTCTTTTCTTGTATTGCATTTTATAACAGGCTTCAACTTCCGTTGATTGAAATGATTTTATTTGTAGTGACAATTTTTTCTTAATGAGTTTCGTGGACCTTTTTGCTCTAGGGATTTCTTCAAACAGATCATGTTCTATAAATAACTCATCCCTAACGATGGCTTCCTCAATGTTATCTTCAAGCATAGGCTCTTTGCCTTTTCTTTTCCCTTTCCTTTTCCTTTTTCTTGACTCATCTTTTTCTTTTTCTGTTGCCTCAATAGTTTCTTTTTATAGAGCTTGTTTTGTAACACTTCCTCTAGTTCATAGTCTTCTTTCCAACTAAGAAGGTTATTCATCTTAACGATCATCATTTATTGTCCAGTGCACTTTAGACACTTTCCTCTCTTTTGGATCAGGATTAGGAATTACGAAAGTTTTTGGAGAGGGAATTGGTAGGGAGAGAATAGATAATGGAATCTCACATTTTTAGTAACTCCCCCTTACTGAAAGTCTCTTCTTCTTCTTCACTTTCTTCTTTCTTTTCTTCTCCCTTTTCTTCTTCTTTTGAGTCAGAAGTATATTGTTTTTTGATTGTTTCTTCTTTGTCATCAGAAAAGGAATTAGGATAATATAGAGATAACGTAGCAACAATCTTCCTTTTCCTATCTTTTGGGGTCTCCTTATTGGGGTATTTTTGAAGTTTGGATGTTTGACAAGACATAAATAGGTTTGCTAGTAGTGTCCAGAGAACCTACTATAGGAGACAAAGATGAGGAATCAGAAACAAAGGTTTGTTCATGAGGAGGTGTTTCGTCATGGCTAGAAGTTGAGGCCAAAATTTTCTTCTATCCTTTTGATTTTGTTCTTGTCATTGTAGGTAAACTTTGCTTGAGAGAGAAAGTAGAGGCAATGCAAAGAGTGCAAAAAGAATAACAGAGAAGACAAGAGAAGTTTGCTTAGGGTATACTGAGTGATTCTTAAGCATTGATCTCATGAGAAATGAGTAAACATATAAACTAGAAGAAGAAACGTAATCAGTTACGTATCTTCTGACAAATACGAATGTAGATTTGTCAAACTGCATACGCATTTTAAAAGTTAAAACGATGTCATTAGTGACTTCCTATTTTAGGACACGTGTAATCTTGTTCTAATAAACTAAGAGGAGCCTTCTAAAACAAAGTGGTCGTCTAAATTCTAAGGAGCTACCAAACTAGGAGAGCGTTTCTAAGGAATCAGAATAGAAGGAGCCTGCTAAACGAAATGCAAGGACAAGTAATAGAGAATATTCATGCAGGAAAAGAAGTTCTAGATTGAATTTCGTTACCATTTCTTAGAGTCATTGCACTCACATTCTCCTTACGATTCACCACTATTTAGGAAGGTAATTTCCCCGATGCTTGTGCTTCCAATTTACTTACCAAGGTGGCTAATTGAGTGATTTGATTTATTAAGTTTTGAAGGCTTACCCTTGTTTCCAGTTGAAATTTTTGAGCATTATTAGCAAGCGCCTTAACAATTTCATCTAAAGACATACCTGAATTTGAAGATTGAGGTTAAGCATATGTAAGAGTTTGAAGTTGTTTAAAAATGTGAGGTTGATATTGTTATTGGCTTCCTTGATTTCCATAGCTTAAATTTGGATGATCTCTCCATTTTGGATTGTAGTAATTGGAATAAGGTTCAAATTTTTGTTGAGGTTGACCAAGAAAGCCCCTATTATGTTAGTTTCTTGAAGAGAGTCTTTTTGCAATGTAGGGCATATATCCGTAGGATGTCCAGAGAATAAGCATATTCTCACACTCTTACTGATTGCAATTGACTTACAACCATTTGACGAACTACAGCAGTTAAAGCAGAAATTTTATCCTAAAGGTTCGTGTTACTTATCTCATTCATACACTTAATAACTCCATCCATCATTATCCTAAAATTTTGAGAATTTTTGACCATAATTGATATCAATTATTTGGTTGCATCAGGCGTTTTGTTTACCAGAGCTCCTCCACTAACTGCATCAACCATACTTCGATCTATTGACAATAGTCCTTCATAAAAGTATTGACTGAGAAGTTGATCGGAAATTTGACGATTTGGATAGCTAGGACATAGCTCCTTAAACCTTTCCTAATATTCATATAATGTTTCTCCTATAATTGTCTTATCCCACATATCTCCTTTTATGATATTCGCTGCTCTTGATGTAGGAAAGAACTTCTCCAGAAACATTCTTTTTATCTCGTTCCATGTTGTTACTGAGCTAGGAGGAAGATAATATAGCCAATCTTTTTCCTTATCTTTCAATGAGAATAGAAAGGCCCTGAGATTAATTTGTTCTTCTGTCACCCCTTGTGGTTTCATTCCAGAACAGAGAACATGAAATTATTTTAGGTGTTAATGTGGATCTTCATTTGCAAGACCACAAAAAATAGGCAGTAAGAGAATCAAACCAGATTTCAATTTGAAATCTACCTCAACATCTAGAAATTGAATACATAAAGATTGTGATTGATACACATAAGGTGATAAGGGAACTTCAGAATATAAAAGATTTAAAAAATACCCTTGATTTAAATGCTCAGGCTACTACTCAACATAAGGATATTGACGATTCTAAAGAAAATAGTGATGGGTATACTAAACAGGAGGAGAACACTTTGGAAAAGGAAGAGGAAAAGGAATTTATCACTAACTCCAAAAGAAAATTTGCTAGAGGACAAGGAAAAAACAAAAAGAAAGGGGATCAACCCCTTAATAAATATGAAAATATTGATTTGAAATGTTAAAGGGCTAAATAACCCTTTAAAAGGCAAACTGTTAGAGAGGTCATATTGGAAAAGAAGCCTTGATTTTTTTAGGACTTATTAAAACTAAAATAAAGTAGTCTCATGTATAGAATTGCGTCAAATTTTTGGAAGCTGAATGAAAAATCCTCTCATGTTATGCTTACCATTATAATGGAAGGATAATATGTGTTTACAATCTAGATAAAGTTATAGCTCAAGTAACCTGGGAATTAGATCAAAATTTACATCTAAAATGCCAACTTTATGGAATGCATACAAAGTTTGAACTGCCTGTAATTTATGTTTCAAACTTCTTGTTTCAAAGAGCTAAACTCTGGGAAGATATTAAAACCATACATGCTAGAATAACTAATCCTTAGGTGATAACTGGGGACTTTAACTACATCTCATCTCCCTTGGAAGTAGAAGGAGGCAAAAATTATCATGTGGACATATATAAGGAACTTATAGATTTAGTGCCAAAAGTTAGTCTAGTGGATCTAAGCATTACAAGTCAAATTTTCACTTAGAAAAATAAATAACAAGGAGATTTATTAATCGAAAAGAAGATAGACAGAGTGATGGTAAATCAATATGGGCTTAAACAATTCTCACATTCTTATTCTCATTTTGGTGATAACATAAGTTCTAATCATTCTTGGATAAAAATTTCAAGTTTTTATCCCTGTAAAACATCATAAGCTCTTTTTAGATCTTTCAATGGCTTAACACAAAGAGTAGGCTTCTAGGAATTGGTGCTTGCAAAATGGAATGAAGAAGTGAAAGGATATAAAGCTTTTTAGCTTATGATGATACTCAAACTTGTTAAGGCTGCAATCAAGGAATTTGCTAAAGAACATACTAAAAGAGCATCAGTGGCAAAAAACAATATGAGACATGCTCAAGAGAATTATTATAAGCATCCTTATAACAATTTTATGAGAATATTAAAAAGTTAGAGAATGAAGGAGTGCCAAGAAGCTCTATACTTGCACGATTCAATTTTAAAACAAAAATTAAGGATCAATTAGTTAAGGGATGGAGACACTAACACAAAATTCTTCCACTCTTCCATCATATCCAGAAGAAGCAGAAATAAGATAACTAAGCTACAATATAATTACGGAGTTATATATATTAATCATAGCAAGATGCAAGAAATAGCAGTGGATTTCTTCACTAATATGATTTGATATAAAGACAGCAATATCCCTAGGGAATTCAACACCAATAGATTCTTTAAGAGATCAATCGGACAGGAGATGAAGAAAAACATGGTTCCACCCATCAAACAACAGGAGATTAAAGAAGTTCATTTGGTTTGCACCCCTCCAAAGCACCTGGACCTTATGGATATTCTACTTATTTCTTCCAGGATACTTAGGATATCAATAGTAAAGTATTCACTGAAGTTGTGCAGGAATTTTTTGCTTTATCAAATATGCTAAAAGAAATGAACAAAACCTTTATATGTCTTATTCCGAAGAAGCAAAATCCCTCATCCATGATGGGCCTATATTTTATTGTAATACTATTTGTAAAGTAATCGTAAAGAGTCTAGCAAATAGATTGAAGCTAGCTTTGAAGGATGTCATTAATCCAGCTCAAAGTGTATTCATAACCATGAGATCAATAAAAGACAACATATTGCTCATATAGGAACTAATGGAAGACTACACCTCAAAAAGAGCCATCAAAAGTTATGCATTCAAAATTGATTTCTTCAAAGCCTTTGACACAATCAGATGGGAGTTTTATTAATTATTTCTTACTATCTCTTGGATTCCCAGAACAGTTCTTCAAAAGGATAATGGAATGCATCACAACTAATTCTTTTAGCCTTTTAATAAATGGAGCTCCTGTCCTTTAGCATTCTAATAAATGGAGCTCCTGTTCAAATCTTTAGAAATACCAAAGGAATGAGGAAAAGGGATCCTTTTTACCTTTACTTATTCACACTGGCTATGGAAGCCTTATCCAGGATGCTCAACAAAATCATCTCTTATAATGACATTTTCTAATACCATCCAAGATGTAGAGAGCTGAGGATCACACATTTCATATTTTTTAATGATCTTAAGTTGTTATATGATCCTAATTTGTAATCCACTGAAATAATCTTAGGTATTCTGGAGTTATTCTCAGCTTGTTTTGGATTAAAGGTCAATGCTATCAAAAGTAATATGTTCATTTCTTCTGATGTGAGGAATAAATCTAAGTTGAGAAGGAGAATTGGCTAAAGAATTCAAACACCACCATTCAGATATCTTATAATTCCTATTACCACAGCTATGAAAAAATTTAGAGACTACATTCCACTTATTGAATTATACAAAGCAAGAATCAATGCTTAGTAAAACATGTTTTTATCCTTTACTGCTAGGTTGACTCTAATCAATTTTATCATAAACAGTGCCATATGCAATGGAGTACTCACTTAATTCTTCCTAAGAGAGTCATCAAGGAGATTGAGAGAAGTATCTAAGCTTTCTTATAGTCTGGTAAGGCAGAAAATTCGAAAGGGGAAAAGATTAAATGGGAAGAGAAATCCATCCCAAGGAAGATAAGTAGGGTAGAGAATTGTCCCTATCTCTCTTATGCAAAAAGTCATTTTAAGTGAAAGGATCTAGAGATTATACATTGATAAAGGAGCATTATGGATCAAATGATTTAATGAATTTTTCCTAAAAAATAGCTAGAAATAAATAGGAACACTCTTGTTACTTCTCACATATGTTGAAATTAAGAAACCTTTTACAACTGTGGATTAAGTATAAATTGGGGAATGGTGAAAAAAATTTGTTCTAATATGACAACTATAATAATCTCAGTCCATTAAGTATGAGAAATGATCTCTTACACTTAGGGAAAATAATTCCTTTAAATGCTAGAGTTTCTTCACTTACACAATATGAAGTTTGGCATTGCAACTTTTGAGGCTCCTCTTCGTTATCAAAGGATCTACCTCAGCTTCATCATTTACATAAAGAAGACATTATCATTTGGTTAGCCAATACCAATGGGTATTGCACTAATGACCTTGCTACAAAATTTACAGAACTAAATTGGAGAATGTATCATGGTATGAAATACTATGGGAACAAACTTTGAACCCCAAAGCTTCCTTAATTAACTAGCTAGATGTAAAAAACATAATCAAAACTAAAGATAAGTGGTTTGATTCCTATGATCCTATTTATGTCTTATGCAAAGAAGAGGAGGAAAATAGGAATCATGTCTTTTTCCAATGCATGTACTCTAAAGTTATTTGGAATAGAGTGTTGTATCTTCTAATGGAGCACTATCAATCATATCAATGGCACAAAGTATTGACATGGGTTACCAAAAAAGGCTAAGGAACTAAAACAAAATGGAGAGCTACCTAAAATTGCTTTCATTTCAACAATCTATTCAATATAGAGAGAAGGAAACAATAGATTATACAAAGAGGAACCATTGAAAAACATCAATTAGCTAAACAATCTAAACTGGATTAGAGAGATTATGATAGCAAGGAATGAATAAAGAAAGCTCACATTAGAAGTGAAGCTCGGATAGAATCATTAATAACTTTTAACTTTGTTCTCAAGATTATTGTACTAAACAATAGCTAGTTTGTAATAGGTCTCACATTGTGCTGGTGTAATAGCTTTGTTAGTGTCAATAAAATATTTCATTCTATCTTCCAAAATAACTTCAAGGAAAATAATTAGTTATGCTCACTTTTTAGTGAGTGTTGACACCATACCACTATTAACACTTAGGGAAGAAGATTCATTAATTAAAGACATAATCAAGGTATTGTACTAATAGAATTCAACCCTGAAGCAATAGGGTGAATAGTAAGTAACTATGGATAAGAGATTCCAAAGGAGGGACTACTCAAAACTCATATGGCTTGATGATTAACATACTAAAATTCTAGAAGCCACACCTAATAGCCTATATAAAGATAATGAAGTTGGTAAGATAGTTAAAAAGCATGAATTAGCTTCTTCTATGGTTAAGCTAAAGAGAAAGCTTCTGAATCTACTACCAAAAATATGAATCAAACTTCCTTTATTCTCTCTTTTACTCAGAATAATCCTTAGTTTTCTATTACTTAAGAGCCTCCAACAACTTCTTCTATTCTTTCATCTCCTTTGGTGTCTAAAGATCTAAGTAGTGAGGAGTTTAAAACTAGTAATAAGAGGAAACTAGGCAGAAGGAATAGATCTAAGGGATCTGAATGCTCAAACTCCTTATTAAGTCAATAGTATTATAGAATATGAGGGGTGGTATAAATTACCCTAAAAAACTACAAGCCTTAAACGATTTTGTTAGTAATAAAATGTAACATTCCATCACCGATGGGAAGGGTAAAATGGTAATTTAGAATGGGTTACGAGTGTGTAAACGTATCTCGACATGGTCATGCCTAATATGGCCTCCATATATGCATAAATTGAAATTTTTGTATATGCACATGATTGTACATGCATTCATGACATTTCCCGGCATAT
>JANIJH010000007.1:6823392-6843827 GCA_024520975.1 Erythroxylum areolatum | reverse complement strand
GGTGCCCTCCCATCTCTTGCCCACTCTTGAATATGGTATCTTGTGCCTCTAAAAGGTGCAAGAAAACCAGGGCCATTAGTATAGCCAGCATCTACTAAGTAATAATTTCCTATAAGCAAATGACACAATTACTATTGTATAAGTAATGATACGGAAAAAAAATTTAACATACTTCTAACAATTCGTTGCGTACATACCCCTTGGAACTTGCAGTCCATTAGGCCTACTAACAGCATCATGCAGAACCCTGGAATCCGCTACTGAACCCTCCCATCCCGTAAGAACATAAACAAAGTTTAAGTTCTTGTCACACACTCCTAAAATATTAGTGCATATTCTCCCTTTCCTACCTCGATATTTGGGCTTGTCTGCATGGGAAACTATTATGTCTAAATAGGTACCATCGAGAGCACCAAGGCAACCCTTTGTTTAAAATTCCAATAAACAAAAGGTTCTGGTTATTATCATTTCATCAAGCTAAATTCGAAACTGTATTGTGGCTAAATAAATTTACTAACCTTAAACCATTTCCATCTAGTGTCTGTGCAATCCTCAGGAACGGGTATGGGCTTGACCAACAACAGATGTTGAAGCTTGATAACAGCCTTCAACACACTATAGAAGACCTTACTTATTGTCTCTCCTGACCTCATAAACTGCACTTGTGATACTTTATTAGATTCATTTTGTGCTAATATTCTAAGGAATATTAAAACTTTTTCTTCAATTACCACATGACCCGTATTTGTCAACCCACCATTGACCTGAAACATCTCACATAACAATGTAAATGCATTACTGTCCATCCTGATATCCCACTGGGTATTCCTATCCCCCTCATGCAAAATCCTATCTATATTGGCTGACCTATTTGGTACTGTCAATGCCCTACTGCCTCTCGCATTTTCACTTCTACGTCTTTTTTGGTGTATATATACAAGCATATGAGCAAGACCATCCTCATGAGATCTAGTTGCCCTTTCATAATCTTAAACAACGCCAGACACTTAATTATATGATCATGAGCCATTGACTCCAAATGTGAAAAAATAAATTGTCTGCAAACAAAAAACAATTGAATGTTTAAAAACTACTTCTTTATATATGTATAGAATAGTAAGATGTGTAACAAAGAAATTGAAGAAATGCATTGATTCCGTTCTATACTTGTTTTCCTATGCATATATCATTGGCATATTGTATTGTTACTGTCTTATCCATTATATTGTTCTATACTTGTTTTTGTATTGTCATATATCATGACTGCATAATACTTGATAGCCCTATCAATCACCCATCCAACAATTTAGTTTGCTTCTACACTACAAGCCCGTTGTGTTCTTGAACCAAGTCAAAAACTATGGTGTATTATCATATATATGACAATTAAACTTGAGGAGTATGCCTATTTTTCATGTATACAAATCAATGTGGTCCGCACATGGAACTCAGAATCCATGAATCAAACAGGCCCTCACACAATACTGAAATGATTGGATAGTGAGTTTTTCTGTTGGGTGCAGAAAGTAGGTGAACAAGGAATAGTAAGACCAATTGCTATTTTATGTTGCTTTCCAATTTTGGTGAGCCAAACACTGATGCAGGAAAAGCAAGACCAAAAAAGCAGCAAATTTATGCTATCAACCATGGAGAATTACTTGGAGTAACCTACATAAGTTTCTGACTTTTAGGTTAAGTTGAATCAATGAATGATTCAAAAAGATTCAACCAGTTAATCTTGATGGTGTCAGTTTATTAATCACATGATTTACATGGGAAAAGAACTTGGTTGTGTTGGCTACCAAGTTTTTACTTGAAAGGAGTTGAATTTGCTTAAGGACTTGTTGAACAATGCACGATGTTCTGAACTCATCTGATACTAAGATGACTATGCTTTCAACTAATATAGGTTGTTGCTATAAATTAACATGTTCCAAGTTCCGAATACACTGATTTCTATACATGAAAAATAGGCATTACTAAAATCAATTATAGTAATGGATATTATTGTCATAGATATCCATTATATTGTATTTTTATTGGTCCACTACAAGTAGAGCAGCCTCCCAACTGAATAAAATCACTCAACTGAATAGGATCCATGGGGTTTACTTAAGGCATAGGAGGAGGAGGTGGTGGCACTTCATGTTGTACACTAAGTGCCTCATAATCAGGAGTAGAGTGTGTCCCCATATCTTGTGGGACATAAGATTCATCCATGCCCCCTTGGCAAGAGCAAGATCAAGTCATAGCTCCTCGAGTTCTTTTTCAAGGCGGTATAATCACTCCTTCAATTTAAACTATTTAAAAAATTTTAGTTCATATAAAACAATTTCAAATCATGTGAATCAATATAATCATGTAAAACAATGCAGAAACAATGTATGTTGTTCATTTAAAATAATGCATGTTTATTTCATAAATTTAAAACTACCCATTTCATGCCTAAGATACTCCTAAACCTAGTCGCTTTGATACCACAAGATATTAGACCTCATTCCAAAGCCTAACTCCAGAGTCACAAAAATGTCAGCATAGTTAAAACATTGGATTTGGAAGAAAAATTCTCTAGGAGCAATGGTGGGTTTGTCGCAACAAACTAATGTTTCGCCGCCAGAGTCACAAAAACGTAAGCATAGTTGAAAACATTGAATTTGGAAGGAAAATTTTTTTAGGAGTAATGGTAGGTTCACCGTGGCAAACTAATGTTTTGCCACGACAAAAATATAGAAGTATTCTTAATGACCTTTCAGGACAAGTTCGTCGCGGCCGACATTTGGCTTCGCCACAGCAAAGTCTCAAAGTCGAGCAAACTGACCCTTTGAGACAAATATGCTGCAGCGAAAGCCTAGCTTTACCCCGACAAACACCCCTGGTCAAAACCCAGAAATACCCTTCGGGAAAGGTTCGCCATAGCCAAGTTTGGCTTCGTCATGGCGAAACCTTAGAAACCCAGACACCCAAACCCAACTATTAAACACCAAAACTTACACATTAACTCCCCAAAATCCATTAAAAACTCATCCAAAAAATAAATACAAACATATACAAAAGCACTTCTTCCAAATCTTAGTCTCTTGAGAAAGAAATGCGAAACTTGGAAAGTCATGAGCTAAAACACCAATAAAATTCATTAACATCAAAAGAAAAGAGTTTTGCAAAGCTTTAATGGGCATTTCAAGCCATGTTATATCATTTGTCCCATAACCCAAAAATGTCAAAAGCACATGAATGAATCAAACTTGAAATGTGACTAAAGCCTTGTGTTATCCAAAAACTAGCTCAAAATACAACGATATGCAAATTGGAGTGATGCCTTGCCTCTCGTTCACTCGATCTCTTGCTTATCACCTAAAGATGAGGACAGAATGGAGGTGAGTTTAAAAGCTTATAGGTAATAAGTTTATACTCAAGAACAAGCATAGGTAACAAGATATACTCGAGAACAAGCAAAATCATTTAACATCTTCATAACCATAGTAATTCCCCATTAAAATCATAAAATACTTATTTCTCAAATTCTCAACTTATCAAACAATTTATAAACAACATAAGTCATGCATTCATCCAACTTGTCAACACATTCTAAACACATAAGCAAATCAAAATGGTTTGGATAGGTCTATAAGGGAGTTCTTGCAAATCTCCAGAAATAACATAATGTACTAACACAATCCCACATACTGGTCTTATGTAGTTCATAAACGGATCGTACTATCGCAATCTCACATAATAGTTTTGCGTAGTTATGACATAAGAAAGTCCATAAAGGAGCTCCATGTCGCTAGCGGACAGGTGAAAAAAGCCTTTAACAGATTCAATGTGCAGTTGACGTAACAGAATAGAACACCAAAAACCCACACAACATGTATTTCATAACTTATAAACATATTGCCCGAAAGCCACATTTCGGAAACATGATTTCCTAAGCATAATATATTTCCAAAAATCATTTCCATTTTCATTTCATAATTCATCCACAAATTTTATATACAAAACATGTAGCACTTTCTCAAAGTATTTAAAGAACAATAAATGCACATTTACAAGGTAGTTGAAATCATTTAATTCTATTTATTTGAAAGGAACATTAATGGCTTATTAACTCAATTATAAACATGTAACCTACCTTAAATTTCCTTGCTTAAAAATTTACTTAAGGATGCCTCTCCTCTTGCTCCTCTTACCTTCCTTGATTCTCTTTAATATTGGCAAAAATTCTCATTCAATAGGAATGCAAATTGAAAACCCACAAAGCATATTCACTAAAATTGATTCTAAAATACTTAAACTCATGCATTTCCTAAGCTTTATGAACTAAAACCCTTCCAAAAATCTAAAAGATTCGTAATGCACTTACCTTGAATCTCCACCAAATAAAGGGATGTTTGGTTCAAATGAAAGTTCTTCCCTTCTTCTTTCTTTTTTTCTTCTTGAACAATCTCAAAATCTCTCTTGAAAACTAAGAAAAGATTAAACCCTAATTTTCTCCCTTCTTTTCTCTCCAACAATGACACTCTCTCTCCCTTTCTTTCTTATTTTCATTTCTTCTTCTTCTTAGAACAAGAAAACACTTTTCTTCTTCATTTTATACCCTTAATGAGTGTAAAACGTCCACTTTGCCCTTCCTTTAAAGCCTTATAGCTTTTAAACTTAAGTGACTTACCAAAAATGCCCCTTTTTACACTACACTTACTATTTTAATTTAATTAACCAAAGTACTAAAATCTTACCAACATTGGCATACTAATTAACTCCAAAAATATTAATCTATCAAGGCCTCATAATTTAGTTAAATCATGCTTAATAGTAATAAAAAAATATTCAGGGCCAACACTTGTGACTTTATGTAAATGTAAGTTGATGGAATTCGTTAAATTTACTTACCATTACACAATTTTGTTATAACTTACATAAATCCTTAGCTACAGAGAATTGTCCCTTTGAGATTGTTTTGGGATAACAACCTCTTACTCTATTCAAGATAACGTAACAAAGTTGGGAGAAAAATGCCCAGTTCCTTATCGGCTTGAGAGGCAAAAATAGGAATTATTGAACAAAGTTAGGGACATTCTTCGAAAAGCTTCCAAAAGGATGAAGAAGCATGTCTACTAACTAATAATGCCATTTGAATTTGAAATTAGGGATAAGGTACTTCTTAAACTTACTCCTTATAATTGGAAGAAAATTAGTAGCAAATAATTACATTGAGGCTTCGTACCAAAGTTTGGTATGCCATTTGAAATCTTTAGAAAGATTAGCAAAACGGCATATTGACTTAATTTACCCAAAGTGTTAAAAGTGCATCTAAATTTTCATGTTAGTTTCCTTAAACCATATCATAAAGATGCTATACATTCAAGAGTCAAGTAAAAAAGGCTCCACCGATTGTAAGAACAAATTTTGATAACCAAATTAAGAAGATTTTGGATCGTCGAATAATGGGGCAATTCTAGAAGAATCAGAGAACAAAATTGTTCATTTAGTGGTAGAACAAACCAATCTCGAAAGCTGCTTGTGAGGATACAACTTTGTGGCAATTCGAGGATTAGGTAAACAATTACCTTCAATTTGTTTTAACGAGGGCATCAGATTCATCCAGTGAGGTGATTTTTTTATCCCCTTAACATATGAAGGACTATTTTGCTAGTCATTGGTAAGCCCTGGCCAACCTTTAGCAAAGATTAGGCATGATGAAGGCATGTCAAAGGAACCAAGGTGATTTAGCCAAGTGAGATCAAGCATGGTTCAAGTTTTAGCTAACTTTAACTAATCATAGGGCATTGATTGGCTTAACTTGGGTAAATTGGACTTGCATTGGAAGCTCTTAGTGGGACAAAAAATGACTTTGTGCTCAAATGACGGACCATAGACGAACAGACTAAACCATGGGCGTGCACTAGTCGAATCATGTGCATATTGGCCAGGAACTTTGTTGACCTTTACTTTTGGATGAAGATCAAGGGTGATGTGACAAGTTAACGGGTTGAATCATGAAGAAAGTGGGATGATATGGCAACAAACATAGGTAATATACCTTATCTTCATTTATCACGTGTTCTTTTACTTAGAAGTGGATAAGTAGTAAGTTATCTAAACCACCCACTAAAATAGTCTCTAAAGTCGTCGGTGATATTAACTACTAAGTTAGTAGCTTAGTGGCTTTTATGCCTACATTCTTATATGTTTGCCCCACAAATCTTTAAATCCCTATAAATAACTCATTTAACAAAAACTTCATTTATTGAGAAAGTTAGAGCTTTTGTAAATAGAAAGGATAACAATTTTGCTGTAAAACATTTCGCATCTTTCTTTTCTTATTGTTATTCATTTTCTTTTGTTAGCTTAATGAATCAAGTTGGTTTGCTTCAATTTTTGTGGAAAACACTTAAAACACAAGGGAATCAATAAGATGGAGTTGAATTGGGCATGTTTAACTGCCGTAGTTAAGATTTTAGCTCCTTTGTAGTCTGAATATGGAGGTCATTACAAAGTCCCAACAATTGGTATGTCTATATAATTTGCACATACTGGCACTTGTTAGAAATAATCAATACAAGATGATTTCAACTGAAACGTTAAACACAAAAACTGCCCTGAACCGAACATGATAATGTCCCGTTCTGGATCTGATGACTCCACTTATCGTCCGTTTAAAGTTTTGAAACTGTACAGTGCTTAATTTTACTGTCTTTGATTATCTTAAAAACCCAATGATCGTAGGATCTTTCATGTCACCCTATTAAGTCTGGCTCTGGTTTGTGTTTGAGTATCCTTCAATTCCATATTTCTGGCACACAATAACTTGATTTTCCTCCCACCATTCTTTTGCTTGTTTATCTGAAAATCGTTTCCGGCTGCAAACCATAGTCCAAAAGTGTCAGAGAGCTAAATGGAAGAGCAGGCATGCATCACAAGAATGTAACTGCAAATTTTTTTAGCAATTTTCCTAATCATTATCAAATAACAGTAATGTTATAAAAGTAGTATTGGTGATAAGAAATTACCTAAATCTGACTCGCTTCAGCTCAATTGTTCCGCCTGGTGGAATTGTAAGTGTAATGTAGACACCAGGTTCATATTGCTCTACCCATTCAAGTTTTAAGGCTTTAGTCCCAGTGTCCTCTTTCATTTGGGCATCTGAGTTGCCCAATGTCCTGCTGTTTTCGGTAATAGACCTTAACCTATTAGAGAACACGATTGGAGAGCTCGATAAACTATCCGCTTGTCTGTCATTTGGAATTTTAGCTCCATGAGGCAACCGAGTCAAAGCACATGCAGTATGCCCACCCTCAAGCACAGGACTACTGTCATGTGCAGTTGTGAGGTTGGGAAAATTAGTGCATAATCCATCTTTCACTTCTCTTCCACCAGAGACCTTATCAAGCATTGTTTGGAACTCCATTAGTTCATTATTCTGATATGCCAAAAGAACCGAAAAAAGAAAACACTACACAATTATGGAGTCTACGATACTATTCCAAAAAAACAAGAAAAGGAAAGGGAAAATCAAGAAACAGACACCATCTTATAGACAATGATCCAAGAAAAATGACAATTACATGAAAACAGTTAATCCCAAATAATGGAGAGGGCATGCCAGTAAATGCAAATTGATGGACTGAGTTGGCATAATTGAACCTGCCGCCTTGGTCCTACCCAGTTTCAACTTCAAACAGTAAAGTGTTAGTGCCAATATCTAGTGACACCAAGAAAGATGCATTTTATAGTTTTACAACTTATAACAAGCATTGATGCATCTCCTTGTAGCTTCTAATTTCATATTTCTAAAATTAACAATTTAAATTTATAACGGACTTCAAACAGTCAAAGCCGCTTTATCAGAATAAGAAAACAAAGATTACCTTTGATGCTAAAAGCTTTATAATCTCATTAGCTGCTTTACGCTTAGCAGCTTCCTCCCCAGCCATGGCCCACGCTTTTTCTATTGTTTGTTGACATTCTTGAATTTTCTGGTTTCTAGTTTCACATTGCAGTTCAAGGCTCTTAACCTATTCAAATCAAAATGGTTCAACGTAGATGGGTCAAAAAGTATATCAAATTAAAATGAATGAAGACTTGGAAATCACACTTGAATGAATGATATGTGACTGATGATTTAAACACAGCAACATCAGGCTAGACATTCGTTTTATCATGTCCTGGCCATCTATATGCCTAGTCACCAGACACCAGTCAGAATTAGCTGGAAGTAATTACTACATCTGTACCCCTGTTATTGGACTGATTAGCAGTCATGAAATTCCTTAATAGAGTATGTTTAAATGCATTTAAGTGTGTCTTTTTACAAGGTCGAAACAAAACATGAGCTGCAAATGGAAAACAGCACTACACCATGAGATATGAACAAATCCATATTGAATGCTGTATGCAATGAAGGGACTACCTCAGCTTTCAGTTTCTTAACTTCTTCGCGCAGCATCTTGTTTGATTCTGGCGCACATTCCTCCAGATTCAAGCTGCTGGAAACACTACATAATGGTCCCATTGGATGCACTGAACTGTTGTCACAATATGATCTAAATACAACAGGGCAAGGGACTTGCCCCCATCGTGGTAATCCAACTGAAAACAAGTTAGTTTCCAAATGTTCTTTTTCTCCTTGATTTTTCAGCATCTTTTTTTTACTTTGTAGGATTTCTTGGTTATATTGTTGCACCATTGATAGAATATGGCCTCCTGGACTGATGGGTTCTTCATTATCTTGTTTGTCATCATATTTATATTTATTTGGGGATAGAAGCTGCCCTGAACCATGACCTTCTAGCTGTAGCATCCTTTGTGAATTTGTGGTCTTCTGCAAATTCTTGAAACAGGAATCACAAACACGAGAAGGTCTCTTTTTATTGGTTGCTAAAGATGCATTTTCGGACTTCTTATTACTACAAGAATGGCAAAACAAAAGACCGCAATTGTAGCAATTATGTCTCTTCCTCGCAAAACCAAACGGCATCCTACAACCACTACATGTTGATTGATCAGTGACAGAGATAGATTTGTGCAAACAGATTGCTGCAGTTAAATTTGATCCACAAGTGATACTAACAACCTGTCTATCTCGTAGAGCTTCAACAGAAGTTGGTGAGTTTCTGTCCTCAGTGCTGCCTAATCCTAATTGTCCATTTGCTCCCTTCCCCCATGTATATACAGTTCCATCTGCTGTCAAGGCTGCAACATGATATGCTCCGGCCGATATTTCCTTAACAAACTCCTCTATAAGCTTTCCTTCAACTGTAGTTATTGACTTGTACTTGGCCTGTGGATTACCTAACTGCCCATGGACTGCACTTCCCATTGTATAAACCTTACCAGTATTGGTAAGAGCAACCGTCAACATTCTTCCACAAGAAACTTGAACAAAATTATGGTCATCAAGTTGAGCAACACGTGTTGGTAGGAGCTTCTTCCCTGAGTTTGCATGCCCCAGCCTCCCTTTATCGCCATCACCCCATGTAAATAATTTCCCACCAACAGCATTATATTTGAAGCGGTCCACAATAACATCCACGATAGCAGCAGTGTGCCACGAACTGCATGCAACAGATTTCACCCATAAACCTTTAAGATATTCAACTTCTTTAGGATGACAATAACTTTGAAGATTCCCATGCCCAAGAACCCCAAAAGTTCCATCTCCATAAGTAAACAACTGCCCAGAGGATGTCACTATTGCAGTGTGCCATTCTCCACATGCAACATTTACTATGCTGATCCCATCCAGAGGGCCAAAAAGTTTACGCGGCAGCCATGGTGTTTTTCTTCCCACATCACCCACCAAATTAGCACCATATTTATCATCAACCCAAGTATATAACTCACCAGAATGTGTGATAGCACATGTTTGATACTCACCACAAGCCACAGCTTTGGCGTGGTTACCAGCTAGGGACTCCACTAGTTTGGGATGAGTTACATCCATGTTAACTTTGTGTCCAAGTTTGCCCCCACCCTCACCCCAGCAGAAGACTTCCCCTGGTCTTGTGACTATGGCAGCATGTTTCCCTCCTAAAGATATATTTTGTATATCTAGCGTAACTGTTGATTCCAATAACTGTGGCAAAAAAGCGTCAACTCGCATCCCCTTGTGGTTTCCATAACCAATATTTCCTGCCCCTACACCTTCTCCCCAGATCAGAACATCCTTTAAGGTGTCACTCTTTTCTATTTGTGATGAACCATAAGCAGGAGAAGTAAATCGATGAGATGCAATCATTTGGTATTCTGAGCAAGCATAACTAGATCCACACTTTTTCAGATTTGGTTCAACACAAGGGGCATTTTTCATCAGAAATTCAGCCAAATTCTGCTCAAGTGGAAGACTTAATTCTGACAAACAAAAGCTGTCAGAAGAAACAGATAGTCCATCAGAAAAACACCTTTCTGAAAGTGACAGATTAGGACTCGCACATAAGCTGCGCACCTTTAAGAAGGAAAACAGAAAAGTACAAAGAAATTGCATGAGTGCCAATATGTGAAAACTATATTTAAATCTGTTATCACAAAGAATCGACATGACAGCTGACTAGATTAATAGATTATTGTAATGGATATTAGAATGTTAATCAATAATTTCTGCAATGTCTGTAACAGCAAAGTCGCATATATGTAGAAAAGGTACTGCACCAAAGACTCAACAAGTGTCTGCAACCATTGCATGATCCTCATCAGATAGCAATGAAATGCACAATGAGGAGCTTAGGTGTTGGTTCGTAGATGTCATAGATGTCAAGAGACAAATACATAAAGTAATAGTAAGTGCATAAATGAAAATCAATTTGACTACAGTAACATTATTTGTCCACAAACATACATTTTCAGAAAAAGCACATAAGTATACTTCCATCCGTTCCAAAAAACTGCAAAAACTGTAGCATTAGAACCTGTGAAAATTGGACGGTTTCCTCCAAAATTCCCATGTTATGTTTTCTTCTAATATAACCAGCAGGACTGTTGACACAACTTTGCACCCCTATACAGCTTCTTGGTCCAGTAAAAGGCATGGAATGTTGGCACCTGGATATTATGGCTCTTAAGCCTATAAACCAAGAATTAGCCTGCACTTTGTCCTTGAATATCTACGTGAAACAAAATTTAATCAAAAACTTATGAAAATAATACACAAAATGCCTTAACATATTTCTTGTTTTTGTGAGAACAATTGCTCACCAAATCTAGTGAGCCCTTGCCACCAGCATAGATAAGCGAAAGGGACTGATGCTCCTTGTCGGGCTGAATTTGTCTTTGAAAATTAGCCTATGAAGTTCATCATTAACAAAAGGGATAGAAACAATAATTAGATACAGATTAAGCAATTTTACTCAATATCAAATGTATCCATGATTACATACTGTCCTCTGTCCAGTGATAACTTTCGTGACCAAGCTCAAGTTTAATAGTCTTTCGTCATGTCCTGAGTACCATATCAAATACTTCTCATCCTGAAATTAACAAATATGGACCAAAACTTGGGTTATCCACCATTGCAGCAGAAAAATTAAATGGTGAAGATGTAATCAAATCAGAGTAAATATTAAGAATCATAAATTCCTAATCCAGTATGCAAAGGACAACTGATTTCAAATCATTTATAACAAAATGCCAAGGGGACCAAGTTACAAATGTTAAACGAATAACCAACAAAGACATGGGAGTCAACAAAAGTAATGATAATACTTGAGAAGGCTGGCCTAACAGACAACAATTCAGTTAACATACTTGTAGTATGCTTGCGAGAATACTTGAGACGTATTTGAATTCTACACTGGAATAGCTCTAGCATGTCTTAATTGCCAAACTAAACAGTTTCCCAAATCAGAAAAGGCAGTTTTATATTGCATAGACAATGATTTGTCAATTTCAGAATCTGACAGTCAGAGAATTTATGAAAATTGCTTGCTTTTCTTTCCCCTGAGCTTCAAAACATCACTTGGCTACTGAACAGAGAGGTAATCATTATTGCATTGATAGTCATACATGTGTGTTCATTTAACCTACCATTGAAAGCCTGAAAGGACAGACTTTTGGTTTCCCCCGTCTTCCACACTTCAAGAGATGTGCACCCTTCTTCATAGCCAAAATTGCCTGCATTTTAATTTCTACAAGTTTCAGCAGTCTCATATATTTACACTGCCCTCAAATCCCAAAATGAAACAAACATAAGTTATTCGATAAAATAAAACAGAGATTAAAGATGACAGAACTGGTCACCGGTTTTTTTACTGTAAATTTTCACGTCTTATGGTGACATTACAAAGTTGATGCCGTTTAATGTAAATAATGATTTATTGGCTTTACATCAATATACATAAAAATGATCAAAGACAAGATTAAGGTGAGGACACGTGAGGCATTAAACACTTTACTAATTTAGAAAAAGGAGAGGAAGTAAAAATAAACTGTCAGCTAATGAAGTAACGAGAACAGGATGGCGAATTCTTATCAGAATTGAATTGCTAACTGGCAGAACAAATGAAAAGCTACGACTTTGTAAGATTCTAATAGAGATCCCATTTGCGTGTAAAGAGGTCATTAAAAACAACCCTCGAATCAGAAAATTCTTTGTTGAATCAAGGAAAGTAGATGTACACAATGGAAATGGTTATTAAAGTGAATAGGCCACCCACTCTTTGGCAGATAAGAACATTAACACAAGACATGTAACATGTTTCTTACTTGTCCTTGAGCAAAAAAATGTTAAAGAAAAAGGAGATTTTAGTCTACTCCACAGCATCTCTAATCGGGAGAAAAACTAAATGATCATAAGAGCAAAGAATGACTAATGCAAGCTTAATGGAACAACCCATAAACCAGCTCTTGTTCCTCGGCGTAAGCCAGTCAAATTCCATAACTTCTTTGATATTCTGCTCAATGTAAACAGTTGTCAAGTGGGAAATGAATCTGACATGTATGCAATGTAAAACTAAGAAGAAGAAAACGAGAATATACCTGTTCAATAGTTCTGTCAGAAGGGGATGTTGGCAAAGGTTCTTCGCACATTTTGTGAGGAGATAACAAAGCAACATACACTGACAACCGAAAAGAGAAGGAAGGAACCAAGTTGAGAAGTTAGGTATTCCCTTCCCAGGAGAGTACCAGCTTTAAGAGAGAGAAGCAAGTCCAAGCAAGCAAGCAAGAAGTACTTGTCTTGTAAATTGTAATACTCCTAGTAGTCCTGCTCTAGAGTAAGAGAGCATGTGGCACAGAGAAGTAAAATATACATGAAAGGTGAAACTAAAACATTCTATTCTGTATTGATCTTTGTCTTTGTGAGTAATAGTAATGTGGGTGAGTATTGTGGCGAGCTTCTGTCAGGATCTCTAAATAGCAACTAGTACTAGTAGCGTGGCAGACAGAGAGAGGAAAAGGGGTGGGGGAAGAGGTTAATGCTAGCTCTAGCTAGTGAGTGTAGGTTGACATTGTAAGTCGTGCACACAGAAAAGAAACTGGGAGACGAAGAGGCAGAGTCTCTGAAGTGAACCCACTGAGTGCACGTGTACGCCGTAACATATGCGGTTTCTTCTGTTATTTCTTTCTCTTTTCAGGTTAAGTTAGCCCCATGCTATGTTGTCTTATTATTCATTTTTTAACAATGTCATAACATTTATTAAGGCAATAAAGAAGTGTAGGCGTAATCTCGTAAAATCGAATATAGTGGGTTGAATGATTTTGGGTTGATTGTCAGAAAACTTGCCATGGTCATTTATGATTTGATTCAAGCAACTGATTTATTGGGATTTTTAACGATCAAACTATCAAGACGCCGGGCATACCATTCTGAAGATTTGTTACCAATGCTTGTCTCGATCTTCCATTTTAGTGGCTAGGGTGAAGATGGATATGTAGGAATGGTACAAGAAGGTTTGCATGGTAGGGCAGGAAATGTCAGTAATGAAATCCTCAGGTCGGTTTTAATCAAAGACCTCAACAATGACAATGGACAAAAACCATTTGGGTCACTGTAGTAAAACTGCATGGCCAGTGGCTACCACCACCTGTCGTTAGGCTGTTGATTTGTATAACACATACAGCTGCTACTCCTCTATAGGTCGTCCCTCTTGCCTACAAGTAGTCTGCGGCTAGCTAGAATGACAACTATTTGCTTTCAAGATTTGTTGGATTATGTCTTACAAATAATTAACTAATTATAATTTTAATGATATAAAAAATAATGATAAGGTCGTAATTATAAAATTCTTAGTATATTTATGTATTGTTATTAAATTATCCTCTACCATTATTTTATTAAAAATATACAATAACATAATATAAAAAATATTAGAACACGTTTTATTTAAAAAAAAAAGTTATAAAGACATTTAAATAAATATGTGAATGTTTGATAAAAAAAACTTCTTCGAAATTGAGGTACATGAGAACTTCATTTCCAGTATGTCTATTAAATTTATTATTATAATAATTATATAGATAATTATTTGACTTGAGATCTCTAATTGTTAATACTACTTATGATTTGTTATTGTCAAAGATATCACAATTAGTAATTATCGGATATAGTGTGAATTATATGAAAATAATTGAGTAATCAATAGAAGATTCATCACTTTAAAATAACTAGAAATAATATTATATTATTATCAATTGGTATTGATTTGAGAAATGCTTGGTAGAATGACACTTTAAAAAAAGTTTTGAAATGTTATTAATAGAATCAATTACTAATAGTATAACATTAATATAATTAAGTGTTGTAAGAATTCTAACCAATTAAAATATGTTTTATTCTTATTTTAGTGTCCTTTTCCTTGTAAAAGTTTAGATATGAGACGAATTAAATATTTGGTAAAAATGTTTCATTAATTTTTAGAATATGTGACAAAAGTACCTAAATTTATACAAAATAGTAAAGAAAAATGGTCACATTTTATAAAATCAAAATAGTATAAAGAAGATTTTGGTATATTTATCCAATTAAACTATTTATCAAATAAAAACTAGTATAAAGCAAAGGTTTTTCTACTATAGAAAAATATTTTAAAATAATAATTAACAAAATTTATAATTTATGTAAAACAATGTATGTAATTAATTATTATAAAAATAAAAGTACATGGGATTAGTCTAGCTCCAAAAAGATACAAATATATAACTAAAAAATCACTCATTGTACTATTAAATAATATACAAGAGATATTAATAAACTAAGCTTTTTCAATATTGATTTGAAAATAATTATGTATGAATACATTAAAATGTGACTAAAAATTAAACAATCAAAGCAATTAAAAAATGTAAACATTTATAACATTACAAAACACATAAGCACATAAAAGACCAAAAAACTTGTCAAATATGAAAGAAAAATTTTTGGATTTGGTTGAGTTATCTTTATTCTTTTAGACAATTCAAACTCCTTAATATTTTTGAGCTTATTTTAAGTTAAAATGCAAATATAATATTCTTAAAATATAAATCTTAAAATTTGAATTTAACCTATCAAACTTTATAAACTAATCCACTTTATCCAAGTGTTAATGTAAACATAGATAACTTATATTCTCTTACAAAAATATCATAAATTTTGCTTTTAGTGTACTTAATTATATTGTTAGGCATATAATTTTTAAGTTAGGGGAACTTTATGAGAAACCAAATCAAGTTTAACTCATTGTAGAGAAACCAGATCAAGTTTTTAAGTCATTTTACATTTTAATGATGGCATCTTTCAATTATAAACTACAAGCAAAGACTTATGATGAGTCTATATTTGTATATATCACCTTTCTCTTTATATATTTGCTTTTATGATATAACTCTTATAAAGAATTTTTAACACACCCCTTTTGCAAAATAAGTGTGATACATTGATTTAGTTCCCTTTTGACTAAAAAGTTAAGTCATTTATACCACCTAATAAATCACAATTCATTATAATCAATTAGATAAGTCTCTATTTATTATGTTGTACCAACCTAACTCTTATTTTACTATTAAGTTGAGTCAATTTCTTTCAATTTAAAACTAATAAGACACCATTTTAGCCACTCATTGAATTATCTTTTATCAAATTCAAATTCAAAAATATCAATTTATCATATTTCACCAAGCTAAACTCTAATACTAATATTAAATCATCACTCCATGAATCCCTATTTGAGTATAAATCTATTAATATCTATTCATTGAGTTTTGGTAAATTAAGTCTAATATTAATATTCAACTTTCAATATGCCCCAGAAGAAAATGGTTCAAGCTTCAATTTAATAATCTTAAGACATTAAATTATATGTCCTATATTTATATATGTCAATTCCCTCTTATGTTTCTTTCTAATATGGACAGCCTCACTAATGAATATCTAACATGTAATATAATATTCATAAGTTTATAGTTTTGTATGAAGTAATTAGTTATCAAGATTACATAATATAAACATATAGCCAACATTACATTATGATAAAAACAAACAAACCTTTCGATCTATAATCTACATATATACACACTAAAGAATAACTCCTTAGATCTAAAGTAACTTAAAAAGGTTGAATTAGGTGTTGAAATGATTAAGACTTTCTCTAAGATTTTATTCAACACTTAAAGCTCTTATATGGGTGCAATTCTTTAGATGATGCGATTTGATGGATTTCATCTAACCAACTCTATTAAGTATAATAAATAATAAACATAAAAATGATAGAAAGAGAGAGGGATACATTACAAATTTTATAACTTTGGTCTATCTTAAGCTTACATCCTTTTGACAATTCACACTTGAGATCGAATCTATTAAGTAACAAATTTGAATGATTGAAAAAGGAAAAAAAATCACTAAAATCTTAGCAAAACCCTATTAAATAATTTATTCATTTCTTATGGAAACTATTTACTAAGTTGGTACTAGTATCTTCTTTAGTTTCTTGTTATCTAATTACAATTGACAATGTTAGATAGTGAACTATTATAAGACTTCTAAAAACTCTATACTTATTTCTTATTTCTTGAATTTCTCCATAACTTAATAATAATCAACTCATGTTCTCAATTTTGTAAAGATTTTTTTCTTATTTATATCCTTAATAATGTTTGTCATGATACTATAATTTTTACACACTAATAAACATATTGTTATCATTAAAACATAATTTTGAACTTCATTGATTCAACAATATTTTTTTTCTTATAATGACAAAGAATTATAATATATAATTGATAATCGAATTAATAGTAAAGGAAAATATTACCTAGAATAGCTCATAGCGTTTAGGATTCTCCCTCAGTATGCATGGTAACATACAACGTTGCACAAGTATACTAATGTCACTCAAATTATTATATTTCAAATTATCATACTTTATCAAGATTAATTTCGTTAAAACAATATCATATTACTAAACAATATAATTAAAATTTTCACATAAAAGAAAGAAACAAGGAAATTCCATATTAATTTTTTTTTAAAAAAAGAACAGTCTTGTATTAATAGGAAATAAGATGCAAACAAAGCTTTACACAAGCAATATAATAAATCATAAGGAAAATGTTAGACAAATACAAGTTACTGCTAACTATGAACTAATAAAGTAGCATGACAAGCAAACTTTCATTAGAAATAGTCTTTATACCAGTTAGAGATAAGGTTACATACTACAGGACCTCTCCAGACCTGTGTCAGCAAGACTTTTGCTGCGTTGTTATTATTGACAATTAAACTTGCAACCAAGATAAATATTATAAACAAATGTGAATTAGGCAAGGTTATAAGCTTTTAAGTTTTCCTCAGTGATATGGTTTATCATCTCATGTATAAGCTATTGTCTGGTCCTTTACTTACCTTGAACAATTCTCAAGTTCCTCTCTTTCCAAATAAAGTAAATGATATTACTTAAATAGATTCTAAAGTTGATAATGAAATTATCCCTACATCTCCATCTAAATCTAGTGATTTAACTAAAATTTACCAATAAAGAAAGATTGTAAGGCATTTGTATCCTTTTCCAAATAAAGCTAGTGAACTCATATTGGAAGAATAAATACCCAATGGATTTATAGTCTTTATAACAAAGTAAGCGAAAGGGAGATATAATAGTTGAGCCTTGGAACTTGTTTTAGTAGAAAGTTTCCCTATTATTGCTGGCCACAAAATGAAAGCAATTGTTAAAGAAGCGTACTTGTAAGAAACAAGTTGATATCAAGAAATTTTAGGAGTATTAATTCTTATTAATTCCCTGTAGGATTTTTGGTGAAGGGCCTCGAAGAACACCTTAGGCAAATAGATTTATCTTTACTACTTAAAGAGGGATAAAAGGTTAAAGCAATCCTAAGCAAATTATCCAAGCAATCCTGACTCAGTTATAAAATTTTCATGTAAAACTTCTCTAATAATGGTTAGTTTATGTACGAAGCTCCTCAAAGATAAAAATTTTCCATTATTTACAAAAACCCCCAAAGAACTCTAATTATCATGCCAAAATTTGATAATAGCTCCATTACATATATTTCTTTTGCTCAACGATCTCATATGCTCCCTAAGTTTAAAAATATTGAACATAACCCAAGAGTTATGTAATTTCAGAGTGACTTTTACTTAAAATAAAAAATTTACGACTTTTAATGTGATGCCCTAATACCCCCTAGGAGGATATGGGGACGCCACGCAGAAATCGTAACATACATACGTACAAAACCGGAGCAAAATCAAAACATACGAAACATTCATCATGCAATCTCAATAGCTCCAAAACAAAAGCAATTCGGAGAAAACATATATCATAAAACCCTGAGCTTAAATACAACTTGTTCTAAACTAGAATCAGCCTGAATTAAGATTATTACAAACCTTTAAATAAATCCAAAGTCATATACATGAAAGGCAAGCCAAAAACAACTCCAAAAATACAATTTTAACAAAACAAGACTCAGATTCCATTGGCCACTGCGGTTGACTTGTCCCAGTCCTTATGTCCTGCTCTCTGAACCTACAGGGGGCAAATCCACCGTGCTAAGCATATAGCTTAGTGAGGAATAACTAATCTATGCTTAAACTGACAACTAAATATACATAATCATGATATATCAGAAGCATGCATTAACAATTTATCGGAACGAACAATTCAACATATTATATTGAATCTCAAACAGATTGTACAGAAAATAGAACTGAGTCTCTAGAGAAGGTATAAACCCTTCAAAATCATAACACAATTTCTTGCTTATATCAGAGTCAACTAGAAATCAGAATATAAAACCATATACTATTAAATCCATTTATGGAAATAGGTAACGGGACTTATACAAGAGATACCATGATTGGTATTAGCAGGAGAGACATATGTCTCAATATCAGGAGACATCGAGTGTCGATATAGGAGACACCGAGGTGTCAATAACAGGAGCAGCTGCAGACCCTTCTCGACATGCCTATTTACCCACAACTAGGACTCAACAGTTTTAAAACAAAACAAGGTCATTTCAGACATTACATGTGCAAAGCAAGTAGTCATTCATATTCACATGAAAAAGTACTTCAATATCTTAAACATCAATCAGTACCTCGGACATTCATGTCTGGAATCAGTACACAATTCAGTACATATTCATCAATATCAATTTTAGGTTACTCACAAAATTTACCGTTTAAATTACTTACACAATATTCTGTCTAAGATTACTTACTAGAGCTCCCTTATTGTTTATTGCCTCGAAGTCCCGGGAATATCTGGAATCGGTTGCTCGATGTGTTCCTCTATAACATTCAATACAAACATATATTACTATTGTGCACAATTATGAATTCAGTTATGCACACTCATGAATACTGAATATGTATGATGCATGTTCATGACAAAAATCTAAGTTTCTTATCCTTAATCTTATCACATTATCAATCATATGAAACCAAACTCAATTCTTCAATCCAGATTTATTTTACACTCAACTTTCGGATCCACATTGCTCCATTATTCTCATCATGTAGTTGAAGTAATTAGGTAATACTTCCTTCTATAAAGTTGTCCCTCTTTGTGTTAGGTTTCTAATGATACCAAGCTCATCCAATTTGGTTTAGTATACTGAAAGTTATACTCAAAAGGTTTCAGGATGTTCTTGAGCTTCATCAAAATTCCTATCTCAACTTAAAATCAAATTATAAAATTCTTAGAGGTAGAATTAGAACTCGATTTCTTAAGAAAAAATGTAGCCCTATGTTTCTAGTTTACTCCAAATTAAAAATCACTCCATTTGGATAACTATAGAGAACGTTATGCCTAAAATACCAAAGTATATGCAAAAGTTTTCCGCGGCGAGCCAGAAGTTTGCCGTGGCGAACTGATAAAAGTTTTCCGTGGTGAACCAAGAGTTGGCTGCGGCGAACTTCAGTCATCTTCTTCTTCTCTCTGCTGTAACTTTTCCAGAACTCACTCTCACTTCAATCTAACTCCAATACTTGCAACCAACTCCTC
>JANIJH010000007.1:6809870-6823292 GCA_024520975.1 Erythroxylum areolatum | reverse complement strand
TGTTCTTGAGCTTCATCAAAATTCCTATCTCAACTTCCAATCAAATTATGAAATTCTTAGAGGCAGAATTAGAACTCTATTTCTTCAGACAAATTATATCCCTATGTCTCTAGTTTACTCTAAATAAAAAATCACTCCATTCAGATAACTACAGAAAAAGTTATACCTAAAATACCAAAGTATATGCAAGCTATCAGGAAACTTCGCCGCGGCGAACTTTCCAGATAACAGGATTCTTCGACCTTTTCATAAAAGTTTGCCGCGGCGAGCTAGAAGTTCACCGTGGCGAACTTATAAAAGTTTGCCGCGGTGAACCAAGAGTTGGACGTGGCAAACTTCAATCATCTTCTTCTTCTCTCTACTGTAACTTTTCCAGAACCCACTCTCACTTCAATCTAACTCCAATACTTGCAACCAACTCCTCTAACTCATTTTCTTAACTCATCAGTACACACACACAATTCAAGAATCCAAGACTCATGCTTAACCATCAAACTTCATTTTTACTGATAAACAACAGATGCAATGTAAGCATGTACCATTTCGGTTCTCTCAAAACCAGGATAGAGTATATACATATTTTCCAATCCAGAGTCCATACAACACAGTGTTAATCAATTCCTAATTTTCAAATCAATCATCTAATTTATTCAACACCAAAACCTCAAATCTCTAACCCATGCATGCATGTATATTTTACATCATAAACTATCATCAAGTTACTTACTTGATTGAACTCTTCCAGCAGTGAGAATGAAATCCAATGTACATAGAACATAACAGTTGTTAATCGGTGAAGAAGAATCTGGTGAAGAACATAAGCTATAGTTATCTTTTCCTAAACCCAACAAAAGCCACTCGTAAACATAAGCTACGTATAGGCTTGCCTGCCTTCCACTTGTAATCACACAAACACGCCATTTGTCACTTATATAAGACTGCCACATGTTACTATTTCATTGGTCTATTTGTTTCTTATTTTTCTTAGTCTAAAAATACTCAAAATTTTTAGAAAATTTTTAAAATTCACCGAAAATTCCAAAATACCCGAAATACTCCAAAATGACCAAAACACAATTTAATCACAGTAACAACTCAATCGTACCTGGAAAATGTCATGAATACATGCACAATAATTGAATGAATCCATAAATGTATAGGCACAAAGAAGCAAATATTCAAATATGCAAAGTATACAATGTCCTGAATTTTCTTAATATTCTAACCCTAATATGGGGTGTTACATTTAAGATATGAAACAATACAATTTGTTTGATTTCAACTAACTAATATGATCAAAGGAAATAATTGAATAATATATAAAAAAAGAGAAAGTAAGATACATACAACATTGATTTCATATCTCCTAAACCTACGTGTACTATTCAAGTCGCACATAAATTTTGAAGCTACTATATAATCTGTTCTTCAATGATTAAACAGAAAATGCTACCAACAGTTTCAAGAGCTATAAAGGACTCATTAATAATGTGATCAAATTCTCATTGGGTAATTCATTATACCTTAAGAAAGTTAGACTAATGAAAACTGTTAACAACAATTTATCTTAATTATCACAACACAATATCAATTTTACTGTTTTTTTTCTTGCTTCTTCTATCTCTTTCCTCACATTGTTCCCAAAATGGTGTTCCAACCCTTGTCAACATTTTTAGGTGGGTCTTACATAAATGTGTGGATGGAATTAATTGACATAAGGTTGGAATTGGTTAATAGGAACAGAGGATCTGATCCCCTCTTTCCTTGGTATTTTTCTATATCTCTAGCTCGTTAAGGGTGCAAGAGAGCATATTTATGCTTTTTTTCCTCGCCAAAGAGTCCTTACATAAAGCATGTCCTTCATTGTTTATCAAAATATGACCTTATGAATCTATCTATACAATTGATGGATACAATTTACTAATCGTCCATAAGTGTTTTGGAGTCTCTTGTGTTAGTACTTATTAGTTGATTGACTAATACCTTATTTGTTTATATGTTCTTTTCTCCTTAACGACTAGTCTAAAACATTTAAAAGCTTTACTTTTACTTCTTAATTCTTTAAGAAGTTTTTCTTTACTTCCCATCTTCCATGACAATTAGTTTATGTCATAAAGTGATGCTTAACTTCTCATCTTGCCTTTATATCATCAACGATGTTTGTCTTGATATTCTCATTTTCTACACTCCAACAACATGGTAATAAATATCTTATTATCATAAAATTTTAATTTAAAACATGTTTAATTTAATAACTCTATTTAGTAACTATATATTTCTAATCAATTAAAAAAAGTAGATTAAAGAACATATACATAAATTATGATTCATAAATCTCTTTATAAACATGTAAAAAACAGAAAAAAGAAATATACTATTTATGCTAACTTTGGAAATTAAGATAATGGAATAACTCATTTCATAATCTTTCTATTTATGCTGTTTTTTATTCTCCTATTTTAAATATGTGTATTTTCCTTGTATTGTTGAGAAAAAATCAGGTAGTTAGAATAAAAATAACTTTCACAAGTTTTTCTATTATTTTCTATTAAAAACATCTAATTTAATGCTGTTTTTTTTCATTTTGATCCCTTTATTAGTAGAAATGTTATGTTAACGTTAGATGAATGAAAAAAATTAATAGATATCTTAAGTAAATTAATAATAAAGACTTTGTTGAGACATTGAAATAATTAAAAAGATTGAAATATGTAAAATCAAAGAAAAGTTGAACATTAAAGTAACTAGTAAAGTTTGCTCATTTGTGACTAGAATGTCACAAGTTTGAGTAATGGAAACAAAATTTTTGTAAAAATATAAAGAGAAGGTTGTGTATAATGATGACCCTTCTCCGACTTTCTCAAAACTAGGAGCCTTGTGCACTGAGATACGTTACGTTGAGTTGAGTTGTAAAGAGATGTTATCGAAATAAAAGGTCAGTATAATTATCACAAGAGTAGTTATAGAAAATGATAGCCTAGCTAACAATAAGCAGCTAAAATTAAAGAGATGTTACTTGAAATGAAAAGGATAGTTTAAGAGATGAGTAACAAAGTTGGACCCCCTAAGAGCATAAAATTAGTAGGTTTCAAGAATTGTGTTTCTCGTGTATACATTGAATTCTTCTTGCTAGGTCCAAAATCCGAGAGCTTATTTACTTTTTTTATAATATTAGGCCAACAACTTTAGTGCTTCTAAAAGAAATATCACTCTGAATACAAAATTAAGAAAAAGAATGATACAAATGGTCTGATTCGTGATTTCTTAAGAATTCATTTAATAAAATCTCATATTTCATATATCAACATAAAAACGAATGATCTATTAGATTCGGGATTATCCTCTAATAATGAATCATATCTTATCACACACTATAAGAGAAGTAAGAATTATCGACGACAAATTACCGACAGGAAATAAGCTGATAAAAATTAGCTACGAAAATAGGGTTTTTTAACTAATCGATTAAATATACAAACAGCATCCACAAAGCATATGAATAAACAACGAAACATAGAACATTTAACATGGATGCGCCTAAGCTACGTATGCAAAACCCTTTTCACATGGAAGTTTGGGAGTAGACCATAGCTGTAGGTGTCTTGAGTTGGACATTTCGAGGGTATATTGAGAAGCTTATCAAATTGATTCATGCGAAGACAGAATATTCACCTAACATATATATGTTTAGGTCGATATGTTACATCTAAAATGAAAAGCCGATGAATTTAGACACCTCAAAATTAGCAGAAAATTGAATTATTGTTCTTAGCAACCATCCATATCTCTTGCTTATTCCAATAATTGATGGTTCAGTGTATAACAATTGCGTGTTTTTATGATCACTTGCAGACTTGAGGACTGACAAACAACTAATCCATACAAACTGATTCTTCTTTATAACTTCACATATTTGTCATCTTCGCTCCTTTTACTAGTTCGTCTATCTAATCCATTAAAAACCAGGCGGTTGAGTAATGAATCGGTAACAATTTTTTTGTTTTGTTTGCAATCATGACCGCTAATAATAATATATTAACTTCTCCGATTTTGGGGTAAATGTAGATAAGCTTGTTGTGGTTCTAATCATCAGCAGGATACTCAATAATGCACATTTAGGTAGTTTTAGTTTAGATGTATCACCAAGTACGCATTTTGCAAAAGGGTTTTTACATTGATAAAGTTTGACCAATATTCTTGATCGGTAATGCAATGCCAAAGGCATATACGACCATCATTATCATTAGGCCCTACAACGAATGAATAATGAATAAGTTGTTTGGACTCGCGAAGTCCTTCCCTAAATTAACTAATATGGAATACAGATACATCATCTTTGAGATGTCACCTCACTCTTAATGGACGTCGATTAAAAAACTCATAGATTAAGGCAGGAGTCTTTAATCTGGACTATACAAGTAGTTTTGGAGCATGTGAATGGCCTGTTTCAGAGGAACATATGACGAGTACATTAAATATAAGTGAGAGGGAAATCTGGGACATGTAGGTCACATTGCGATGAAGGGACTTGTCACAGCCAAAGCGCACAAGAGGACATGGGACGCATGATGTCTTACGAAATCAAAGGACTGCATGGATGTTCATGTTTGAAGGCATATATCCATTTTCATTGATTTGTTTGCCTTTACAAAAACAAAGAGCTCTTCATGTCCACATGCCTTTGGAAGATGCTTACAAAACATTGGCATTTCTGTTCCTGACAAGAGGTTGGAGACATGTTCATAAAGTTGCTTCTCCTTAGCCATAATAAACCAACCTACTTAGTAGCAGGGGTAGGAGGGGGGCCATACCACCGCTAGCTTCTTACGTCCCAACCTAGTGTAGATGCTTACTTCCAAGTTCCGAGTCGTAATCATCCACTGTTATAATTTATCACTAAATGGGATACGTAGATATAATTTCTTTTAATATTCATGATTTCTAGTATCATAAAATAAAAATTTCAGTATATTTATTATAATAAATTTTGTTCATAGTTCATGATATTTTATAAAGTTTAACCATTATGAATTTAATCTACTCATGATATTATTCATTGACATGGTAGAATATATTAAAAATGCATATTACATTAAATTCAGTCGAAGTATTACAAATATCTGATCTCATGGCTATGTAATAATAAAAAAGTAAATATAAAAATTTTAAAGAAATTTGGATAATAAGCATTCCATAAATTTAGTTAATAACTTCTATATTAGAGTTTGGGATTTTAAATTTGTCTAAGATTTTTAAAGTTATTTAAAGACTTTAAATTCATATGGATTTGTTTACCATTGAATTTTACAATTTTATATAAAATCAAAAGAGTCAGTGACATTGCCAATTATATATTTATCAAACGAATAATGTTTATGTAAGATAAATAAAAAAGTTAAGTCAACGTACTCAGTACACAAGACTTCTATTTTTAGAGATCTAGAAAGGGTTATAATATAAGCAACTTTTTTTGTATTTTTATAAAAAAACTATTTATGTCATTTAAATTTATAACTTTGTGGTCACAAAGGAGTAATTTTACTAAAGTATAATTAAGGATTACCTAATTGATGATTTACCTTTCAGATCCTAACCAAGAAAGGTACCCAGGTGTGTATTCCATTCGTCCTCTTCCTATTCTTCATACTCTCTTTTATCTAGTGCCCTTTTTTCTTTCTCCAAATGCAATTTGTGCTTTTCCTAACTCAGTAACATTTGCACACATGATACCACTCCATATTTGGAGCAAAGTAATTATTACAGATTTGCATAACCACAAGTAGAGTGGTCCACTCAAATGACTGATTGAAGAAGATTTACGATATCTCACGCTTTGCATGGTTGGTTGACTAAGCATTAAGCTTTCTTATTCAAACTTCCTTTTGGCGATTTACTCTTCCATCTTCCTTTAATTACTTTACTTTTGACATCTCAAAAGTATCTCTAAAAGGTATCTTTAACGATTCAAAAGTGATCTAATAACCTGAGTTAACACCTTACTAATAATGTCCTAAGATTAAAACCAATTGAAATAACTTGATGCAGGGCTATAATTAGGCATGTGGGGTTACTAACCAATATTAGTTATTGTTGACATTTTCCCATGTTTAAAAGAGAGATGAGATCGAATACCAAAAATAAAAGTTTGAATAAAATTGCCTCTCCAATTTATTGGTTAAAAATTGACAAAAAAACTTAAGGAAAAAGACAATAAAGATGTTTAACTAAAAAAATTAAGTTTGCACGCTGAATTATGAAATAAGAAAAGAATTAAATACTTTTTTTATCTAGCTAAATGGATACTTAAGTATGAAATGTAAAATATACATATAAATTCCTTAGATTTTTGCTTTATTTTCTGCTTAAATTATCTTAGTTTACTCACTTTATGTTATATTTGTAAGTAATTTTGAAGGTGTTGCCTTGTGATGAACTTTATTAAGAATTGAAGAAGATTTCAAGTGAAAAATATGAAAAGAAAAACACAATTCTTGGTTGAACATGGCCTAATACATAGTTATATGTTAGCCCTTATCCCTTATATAGACCATATGTAGATAAAAATATGACTTAAAATACAACTTGTAAGGAGACTGCGCGGCAAAGATAATTTTTATAAAGTAGCATAACTTGAGATACACCCGTGTATATACCTAAAAAAGTTACACAGAATTCATCTACAACCTAGGATATGGGCATGTAAGAGCTCGTGTCTCTTCCTAGAAAGATACAAAGAGATCCATGACATAGGACATCGTCGTATGTGAGACTCTGTCTCAGGTAGACAAAACATATTTAAAGCATTAAAACCCTAATTTTAAGGAAGTTAGTCATTATTTGATCAATATTTATTTTAAATCTAGATTAGTTACGGCGGGCTCCAAAAACCCTTAATAGATCAATTTCAAAGACGTTTTGATAGAGAAGAGGAATAAAAATCATCTTAACGGGTCAAAGCTAATTGAAGTAAGAAAATTTCATCTAGAATTCTTTCTACCTTGATGTCTTTTTATTTTATCTCTTTTATTTTTGTTGGTGTGGCTAAGTGTTTTATATGTTTAGATAACGAAAATCTTAATTGTGGTATTTGTTATGACTAATTCAATGTTAATTATGAAATATTGGAGTTTAATTTTGTGAAGTATCTTTGAATATTCTTAACATGGATTTAATTATGCTAACAATTAGATCTGATATTAGTTGAGTATGGAAGAATTTGAGAGAACATGCATGTGAATAGACCACGAATTAAATATTAGGAGTTGTATAAGGCACTAGAGAAACTTAAATAAAACCATTTATGGAAAATCATTAAACATTGTGCATTATTAGGGTTTACAATTGAATAAAGGTAATAGTTAATCAACTTGAGAATAAGTGATTATATCTCAAGATAAAGCAATTTTATAGTTAAAATTTTTTGTTTGGTCTAGATATAAGTACCTTCTAAATTTCTTAAATCATAATTGTAAACTAAGGGAAGTACTTATCTAGCCATAATTCATATTCGAATTTTTTCCTTGACTACTTAATTTAATTTTATCTTCGTGGCTAATACTTTGTTTAGGTTTATTTTATTTCGATTTATCAATTATCCATTAATCAATCAATCTATCTTTACTTCTTTAACTAATTAATAGTAGGAGAGTGCTTTTAAATCCTTATAGCTTCTTTGTAGGATCGATATCCCATTTATCACTATATTAGTTATCAACCATAACTACACTTGTATTAGGTTATGAGTAAATATTTTATAAAAGATAGAAAATTTTAGTAGTAGCAACGTAAATTAAATTGTTTTGGTGACATTACTAAGGAAGTAATTAATGCTTAGGATACTCAAGAATTATTACTGCTTAGGATACTCAAGAATTATTACTCCATTCATTTTTTGTTTATCTTCTTTATTTATTAATTTTTTGTTTGTTCTCTTTGTTGGTCTACTTTTATTTTAGGCATTCATTTGGAGTATAAAAAGGAGTTAAACACTAATTTTATTAAAGAAGATCTAGAGTTCAAAAGAACACTTTATTAGAGAAAAAGTGAACCGACTAAGTAAAATCCCTAAGATATACAACCTAATAAAATGGAAGAATAACAAAAAAAACCTTGTTAGAATGTGTGAAAACATCTCCAGTGGGCACGTAATTCAATATTACAAGACTAAAAACAGATATAAACTACTTTGACATTAAGCCGAATGTGGTTCAAATGCCATAACAATATGTTTAGTTTAATGTCTTACTAGATGAAGATCTTAACACGCACATGACTAATTTCTTAGAGATTTATGAGATATTTAAGGTTAATGATGCCACTAAAAATATACGAAGACTAAAGTTGTTCCTATTTTCATCAAAGGATTGAGCTAAAAAATGGTTTCAAGCATTACCTGCATCCTCAATTATAACACAGGGGAACCTAAAGAAGAAATTCTTAGCTAAATATTTTCTGTTTGAAGAGATTGCAAAGCTAAGGAAAAAAAATCTCTACCTACTTGCAGTTTCATTATCCCTATAAGCAACATAGAAGAGATATAAAGATCGTTGAGGAAGTTCCCATATTGTAGACTAACAATATGGATGCAATATCAAATATTATATAATAATCTAATCTATTCCACAAAGTAGATGATTAAAACAGTAGTTGGTGGAACACTTAATAATAAGACTCTAAAGTTAGTTTTTGAACTTATTGAACAAATGGATTTTAATACCTACTAGTGGGAATTAGGGAGGGAAAGAACCTATAAACCAATAAGTATGCATAATATGGATATAATGACTACTTTGGTAGCTCAAGTAGAGGCCTTAATAAGAAAACTTGAGAACTTAATTATATCAATAAGATCAGCTCTAGTGATGAGTTATAAGTCAAGTGAGGGATTACATCATAACAATAATTATTAAAATGAAAACCTATGACTAAACTAATGAGGAAAGTTAACCATAAGTGGAGTTTCTAGAAACAAAATATCCTATACAATAAAACTCATAATCATAGATAAAGGAATCATCCATATTTCTTTTAAAGTAATCAACATCCCAAAGGCAACCTCTACCTAGATTTTAATAAACTTAGGATCATGAGAAAAAATCGAGCCCAGAGGGCTTATTACAATTTTTTTTTACTATATCTAAATCTTAATTCCAAAATCATGAGGCTTCAAGTTAAAACTTGGAAACTTATATTGATCAACTAATAGAGTATGTAACTAAAAGACCTTAAAAGGACACTGCCTAGTGACACAAAGTCAAAACCTAGAGAACTTGTGTAAGCATCACTCTAAGGAATGGGAAGAAAAAACAAGAACAACAACAGCAATACGTAGTGAGAGTCCTATTAAAACACGAGATTTAGGGAGGTCAGTAATACATAACCTTACCCCTACCTAGTAAAGAGGTTATTTCCAATAGACTCACATGCAATACAAAATAATGATAATAAAAATATAAATAAATATGATAAATAAAAATATAAAATATAGAATATATAATACCTACATATAAAACATTTTAAAAATTAAAAATAATGGGTAAAATAATTAAATAAATACACAAACCAAAAAACCAAAAGTATAATAGTAAGAAATGGAAAGAAGTTGACCAACAATATAAATGAAGAAGCTAACATACATGATGCAAATAAGGAAGGGACAAAGGATGAAGTTTATAAGGAAAAACTATTAAAATATAACTAGATGAAAGTGACACTAATATGCTCAAGACACTCCACCATTAAAGTTTAAAGATTTATGGAGTTTTACTATCTCTTGTTATTAAAGATTTATGGAGTTTTACTATCTCTTGTTATATTATTGCGTCTTTATAAATAAGGGATAAGTGGATTTAAGGTCCAGTATTAATCTAATGTCTTATATGATGCTTAATAAATTAGTAATGGAATGATAATGCAATTTACAATTAAATTGATTTCACATCTTAAAGGTACTAGAAAGAATTTTTTGATTAAGATTGATAGGTTTACATTCCTAATTGATCTCTATATCCTTGACTTAGAAGAGGTTAATGAAGAACCCCCAATCTTAGCTAGACTTGTTCTTATAATTAGTATAATTATAAATTTTATGAAAGGTAAATTTTAGAGATGAAAAGTCTCTCTTCTCAATCTTGGATGATAATAAATAGTTATGGTTAATAGTGAAACACCTATCTATTCACTCTAATCTTAGGTAGGAAGTCAAAACATATGGAATTAAGGTTCCAAGAAAAGAATGAAAAAAAATGAGAAAAAAATAGAGCCTTTACTTCATATTTTCAGTGGTTATAAAGAAGGGAGCAATAAGCACATTGCTCTAATGATTAAACAAACTTAAGAATACATTTTTACTTAAAAATTTCTAAAGAAGTTATTTTCAAAAGGTAATATAAAATGTAGAGTGATTTCACTAATGAACATTTAGGCTTGATTGTTACTTTTACTATTAGTATATTTCATTTAGGTTATAGGTTTATATTTTGTTATAGTTGTTTTTTGTAGTTTTGTGCTTGTGTTTCCGTAGTTAGGAAGCAAGGCAAGGTAAACATAAGCTTAAGGAGCGAATTAAAAGAGCATTGGGATTGAAAATTCAAAGACCATACCAAAGGAAAACATTTATATCAAATATATGTTGAACTTAAATGAAGAACATGGCATAGGACATGACCAATTTCCAAATCGTATTTATGTCATAATATGAAAAATAATTATAGAAAAATCCATGGCCTGGGACAAAACCGTGTTCACATGTAAACTTTACAGAAAGATTTATAGCCTACGATATGTCCATATCACAGAGTATGACCATAAGTAAACTTTAGAAAGATCCATGATTGTGTCCTAAAAAATATTATAAGGGCCACATCATGCTATATCCATCTTTCACGTAACTTTTACGACTCTCTCGCATTTTCTCTCAATCTCTCACTAACCCACTCCTCAAAATCACTCTCCCTATAGAAACCATTTAATTCTTATTAGTCCCAATCCATTTTGACTAACATCAATCCATTTTTTCATCCATAAGATATCCATTTTGCAATCTTGTTCTCCATTCTTCATATATTTTAGTATTTTTGCATTCTTAATTATTTTTTACTCCAAATCCCTATCAAAAATTGCAAATCCATCCGCAAAATGAGTTCAAAGTTTTAATCAAGCAAAAGGAAGGTCTAACCAATATGGGATACCTCTAATAGTTTCCAATATGTTAACATTTAATCCTAAAATGAATATTTAGTGTTTGTTTTAACTTCACCTAAACCATTCCAAAAGGTATGCATAAATTAAATTTCGTCTTTATGATTTTAATAAATGTGTTAATTAGTTTGGATTAGACATAATAGGATTGGAAGAAGATGTTTGGATGTACATAGAGAATGTATGACGGATAATATTTTTTTTAAGTTAGCAAATGTGCCTATAAGGAACCTATTTTTAGAAATCTTAACTATTTTTAAGGTCATTAGGCATACTAAATTAGATAATGAGAATGTCATTCAATTTAGACTTGGAGGGAATAAAGTAGAATTATCTTTCGATAATTTTAAAGTATAATAGGGGTTCTTTACTCCAAAGTATATAGAGATAAAATAGTAAAGAAATGCCATATTAGAATTCCGAATTGAGTTAATTGTTTGTTCCCTTAAGGAATTTTAGAGATCTATATCAAAGAGAATAAACTATGACCCTTAGAAGACTAAGAATAACCATATTATATCCCCATCCCTTCTATAGTTACATAAGGTAATTGCCTATATAATTTTAAGAAAGGAGGAGAGCAAATGTGTGGTTACACTTAGGGGTCTATTCTATCTCTGATATATAATAGCGAAGAGATTATATAACCTATATTAGTGCTTTATCATATACTTAAAGAAGGGAGGTATAAGGAAAAAGAAATCCATCTGTTGAGGATCATGTTTGACAAGGTTAGCAAAGAACTTAGGTATATTCCCCATACTCCTAGGCTTGACATTAGGTTTTGTTATGTATATTTTCAACCTTGACATGATATAATATATGGAATTAGTTATAGAGGTGACCAAAGCATATGCATTAGTAGGAGAGTGAAAGACCATGTAGGGGATGTTGCCCCTATAGAAGAGGCAATATATATAGAAAATTGCTACTTCAATATCTTATGAGGGGAAGAATTTGAATGGAGAGGCAACATATACCTTTGCATAATATGCAGTAGGAGCACTTCCAATAAATGAAATAGATAGAAGATATCCTAGTTCTATATTTTTATCATATTGTATTCATCACACTACGTAGACCCTTTCCACCACCTTCTTCATTACATCAACCACTAATGGTGCCTGTTGCTAACAGCGATGATGAAGAGGTTTACAATTGAGCTAGTGATTTTTCTCATTAGCTCCTATATCATTTTTATTAGTTTTTCTTTTTCATTTGTACTTTATGATCTTTATTTTATTTCACTTTTATTGTTTTACCTCTATTAAATGCTTGTTAAGTTTCATTTTGATTTCAGTTCTCTTTGCATTTTATAGTTTTGTTTTTGTTAGCATTTATGAAAGGTATAATTGACTTCTATATGTCTATCATATTAGCATTGCACAATAGGCAACAGGCTAAAAAATTTGTCTTTCGTATTTAATTTCATTTTATCTTTTATATTTTAATGTACCTTATATTTTGCATTATGCTTATCATTGGCAAACTGAGTATAATTTGTAACTCAAGTGTAGTGAGGGATTACTTTTATTGTATTTTGAGCTTAGTTTTTAAGGAACTTGATCTAATTTAAATTAGCTTAATAGTTGAAGAGTTAAAAAAAATTAAATAAGGAAAGAAAGATGATTAAGAAGAATAGAAGTTGTTGGGCCCGGGCCCCGGATCCCTATTCCCGAGGTGGCCCCTCGGGCTGCGCCCGGGTCGGGCGGCCCAAAATGTCAGACCCGATTCCAACATCCATACAAATCGATTCGCTCATGCAATTCACATTTTCATACTCATATCAATCTAACTATGGAATTCATGCCATTGTAAATCGGAAGAAACGCAACAAAGATTTTCAATCCATACATAATACAATATAAGTCTAAATCCCAAAATATATAAAATATGCTCCATGATGGTATGCCTGGAGGGCCAACTAAAGTACTAACTTAATACAAAGTTCCTAAAGGTCTTGAAGTTTCCTATGCCTTGCAAGATCAACAGTCCTCCTGTTCTGCACCTGAGGAGTGGGAGATAAGAGGGTGAGCTGCGAAGCCCAGTGGCATATACATTTATAGCCATTGGCAACGAGCCACACAATCAAGCATAAAAACATATATACATAGGCATACAGCAAGTCATAAATTCATTCATGTAATCATCTGAAGGATATGATTGTATAATGCAACAATTCATCATGTATCATGCTCAACAACAAATCCATAATGAATGCAC
>JANIJH010000007.1:6685622-6697734 GCA_024520975.1 Erythroxylum areolatum | reverse complement strand
AAGATGAGAGGGAGGCTTCGGTTTTCATTTGGAAAATTGGGGGGAGCAGAAATTAATTACGTGGACAAGGCCTTCCCCGACGTCTATTTCTCCAAAACGACGTTTATTCTATTTTGGGACGTCTTTCTACCAAAACGACGTTAAACACTTCCTTTATCCCCGACGTCTTAATACAACGTCGCAGAATATTCCATCTTTTCTTGACGTCTTACCAGACGTCGTGAAAGCCTCAGACCATTCACGACGTCTACTTTAAAAACGACGCTAAATGTGTTGTTTTGTTGTAGTGTCTTTCTTTAATAAATGGGATAACCGTTCATCGATGTTTTTAAATTTATAATTTTATTTGACTACCTGTGTGAATTATAAAATTTGAAGAGTTTTTTAGTTTAGACATATAAAGACTAACGAGCCAAGTATCCCTAATTTAATTGTATTAATGTCCTCCTAACATTATTTTACAGCGACATGTAAACACACTCCAGTAGAAAATCGACGTATGTAAAGTTGGAGGACACAGCTTTCTTTGGGTCAAATTCAACCAGGAAATAGGAACAAGTATTCAATTCAATTGTTCAGGGAATTTTCAGAGTAAGATCAACTATTCCATTCAACTGTTCAAGGAATTTTCAGAGTAAGATCTCTCATCTTTGACAAGGATGATGCTCTAGTATTTGCTGTTTCATTTGAATTTTCGCTCACTAATTGGAAAACGAACTCTTTTTTACTTTGAATGTGGACCATAGCTTCATGATAATGAGCGCTGATGCAACGAAGATTTTAATATACTAATTGCAGGATATGCATCACACGTTTCATGTACGTTTGCAGTGTTTAAGCACTAACTTTATAAGTTAATGTTCCTAACTAAGAGCAGATAAAATCATTTGGAAATACAAAGCATAAGTAAATGACTGGTTCCTCTAAAAACTATTATGTTAACGCATGAGAAACCTGTTAGGTATGCGCATGCGGATTTCGCAGGAGGAAGTGGTGAGAATTCTGAAATTGTTATTGTAAACTGTTCATGCTTGTCCATCTAATTATCCATTGAAATCTCAGTTAACCGTTTAAATTTATTTACAATCGTGATTAAGACTTCTATCTCCTTCTTCGTTTTCCTAAACATTACATAATAGTAGTAATAGTCAAAGAAGAGTTTTGGGACAAAAGTTAGAAAGAAAAAAAAAAGAAGATATATATGATACCCAAGACAAAGTCAAAATGTTTAGTTTTATTATCATTTAGCTTATACATCAGCATTGAAGTTGAAGATTACAGAAAGCGAGTTCCCCGAACAAGACCATAAAACCATTGGAGTATGGTGGGGAGCATAGTCTGAGCATCCCATGCACGCACTCCCGAGACTAGTTACTTAGTCCAAGTAAACGCTAGCGTAGTCAAATTGGAAAAGTTGTATATCATAGTATATGATATGAATCAAGAAAATTTGTTGGTGGCAGTTGTCACTTGTCACCAGTAAATGGAATTGTTTGGAAACCACTCAATAAGAGCCCCCACCAAATAGTAAGAAAGTTTGAATGAAACGAACTTGCGAAGAAAAGGGCTTGCTTTATTGACTTTTATCTGTTCCTTGTTCTTCATTCTGAATTGTGGTTAATAAGGTGGAACTTTAGTGAGTTCAGACATTCTATCTCGAGGGGATTATGTTACTTATCATTTTGTAAATGCTTTTTTGCAATCATGAGTGCTTTCTTTCATCGCGAAAATTTGTTTCTATTGCCTCGACTTTGTATTCTCATGGATAATTATTAGGTAGAAGAGTTAGATGAAAGCATGATTCATTAGATGTTAGACGTTTTATCATTAAGGATGTGGTTTCTCCCCAAAGCGTTGAGAAAGCTAACATCTAACTCTTAATTTGGTCGCACGATTATGAGAACATAAGGTTTATGGTAAACCTACAAACTTAGTTCTATCTTAGTGGATTTGAAAAAAGGGTCAACCTAAGTTATGTGATAATACTACCTCTACTTGTCTATTTATCAAAATAGTGGTGTGGTGGGTGATAGAATCGAAGTCTGCAAAAGTAAATGACAATTGTCATGGACTAGCTGATAACACTGTGCTTTAATGGACTAGTCCTTATATTCAATTTCAAATTTCTTTCAGGTTATATTTGCACCTTTATGTTAGTGTTGGACTACATTCCATAGTTTTGAATTCTCCAAGCTTATACTTCAATCCATGCCAATTTTTTTTCCTTTGAACTTATTCAACTTTGATTTACTTGAAAGACACGTAAAGCATTATTTTCATGTTTTGGTTAAGCTTGTTAAACTAAAATTTACAAGCCATAACACTTGCAATATAGAAACTCCCTTGTAACGATAGATAAATATGTTTCTAAGTCGACTACCTTCTTCTGTGACGAAAAATGTATTAATTATACTTAATCCCGTTTTAATTATTAGTAAATATTTAGAATGCTAGGAGTTTTTTTTTTCCTCACGAAGTATCCTAGGAGGATTCCAATTATAAGAAGGTACCTTTAAGTCATCTACACCCAAACTAATTCATGCTCGAGTCAGGTAGGTATCTTACGAGAGGTAAAACTCTGACCTCAAATTTTAAACGACTACATATATAAGGGACATTTGAACCTATGATCTTACTTAAATCAAGAGAACACTTTATTAATTTACCTGCGCCCTAGGATTATACCAGGAGTTAACTCCATATTAAACAAAAAAGTAGACATATACTTTTTACGCGCTTTATTCAGAGACATACATGGAGAGTTGTGTCATCTACTGGACGAGAACTATTTACAGCCCAAGTGCGTGCAGAAGTGCAGGGTACGTTCCATCAATGCAAATGCTATGAACCTACGATGACAGATGTCATGTTTCTTTATAATGCGAAAATGGTCATGCTGGGAAAAGTTGGCAGCCAGGAAACTTCGCTTTGGAATGCATCATAAGTTCACTTGTAAGTTTTTAATTATACTTTAACAGTTGATGATAATGAAAGTTCACACCTTTTAAAACCATCGCGTGTGTCCTTTTATCATCACTAGCTTTCCCTAACACTTTTCGAAGCCTTAAATTAGATTTTGAAGCTGTTAAGAATAAACTTGGATAAGTTTAAATTGCATAATATTTGAGGATTTAATTTGACACGTGTTTAGCTATTAATTCAATAATTTGATATGTATTTAGCTTAAAATTGTATTAATTATTTGTGTTTTAAGGGTTAGAACAAGTATTTCAGCTTAAATATTATGTTTTTTAGATATCTTGATATGCTTGTTAGTATTTTAAGGTCAATAACGAAGAATGAAGAAGATTCAAAGACATTTGAGCCAAAATAACGGCCTACAATCGTAGTACAATAGGCCATAATTGTGACAGAAGTACCAGCGTTGACCCACGATCATGACAGAAATACAAGACATGGCCCACGATTGTAGCCATGCCATGATCGTAACAAAAGGCTCGGATGTGACCCACGATTGTAGCCTACAAGACCACAGTCGTGGTCTGCACCTGGCAAACGTGCAGACACTAAAAAAACATCAAGTTTTATGAGATTTTTCAGACTTTTTGAACCCCAGAAAATCCTAGTGCTACTTAGAATACAAAGGATATTTAAAAAATAAGACAAAGAGGCAAAGGAGCTTTTGTATCAGCCACTTTTGAGAAACCCTAAGGAGAATTCATTGAGAGATTGAAAAAGAGAAGAAGGAAAAAAGAAGTGGAGAAGAAGTTGACCCAACGTACTTCTCGGATCAGGAGTTTCCCAATGCCGCTGCCTCCCATCATTCATTCAGATCGTATTTCTTATTTATTTTCAGTTTTATTATTATATAGAATTGAAATAACAGTTGATAATAGGAATTTTGAATGTTGAAGATGTTTGAAACTCATCTTTGGAGTTTTATTCTTGAATTAATGAAATCTGATTATTTATGGTTTATTTGGATTTGTTGTGACTTAATTATGTGATTGCATAATTTGATAATAAACTTAACGGTGAATCAAATAAAAAGTGATTAAATTGGGCTTATGAGAGTTAGGTGATTTAATAGAAATTAGAATTAAATCAAATCGATAAATTGTGCAAATAGAGGTCTTACATAGGTTTCCAGTAGAATATTAGAGAACTTCAAAATTAGTTAGGGTTTTGGATAGGTTATTAATTAAGAGATTGCAACTTTCATAATCTGATTAGAGTTTATAATTTAGGGTTAATTGTTATAACTCGAGAGAGAGTAATCAACTCTAGGATCATCTAGAACCAACAATCCGTTAATTCATAATCAGTTAGGTTAGCATTAAGGATAGGTAAAATTCCCTTTATCTCAATTGGTAATTTCCTTAGGTTGATTCTTAGGTGTATGTTGCAACTGTTGAGTAATTAATATTTTTATGTTCGATTCTTTATTTGATTGAATGAATTAAATTCTCGTTTTTAGTTTTGAACATTTTGAAATTCTATGAATTGTTTCTGGTCTTAGATTTTAGGATTAGATTATCTCTCCTCGTGAGATCGACACCTTAGGTATTACGTTAACGAACCATGTGCTTGTAGATTGTTGAGAGTATTATTAAAACTTACATACATCAACACTCGATCAAAGTATCTTTTTGATAATAATTAAACCACCATCAAAACACCTTCAACTTTAACTTCAGTCATGAAAAAAAGTATAAAATAGGATACAAATACTATAAGTAAAAAACTAGCATCAAAGATGCCTAAAACAAAATTTGAAGAATGTACACCATCTCAAAGAAAGTTAAAACTTTGTGACATTTTTCAAAGAGAACTATAGTATTATTATTAGAGAAGAAAGTCATAAAATTAGAATTTATAATAAATTATATATATATATATATATATATATATGACCAATAAAAATATTTTCCAATAAATAAGATAAAAAAACTTAAAATTAGGGTAAAAATTGTTAATTCTTAAGTTAATGTGCCAAATGATCATCTTAAGTAAAGAATTTATCAACTAGAAAATCTTAAACTAGTGTAAGATGTGTACTTTATAAGTTAATTATTAAAATACTAATTATTGAAATTTCAACCATTCGATAAGAAAAAACAACAACTTTGAGATTGCATGTCATCACATTTTCCATACTTGCATTAATAAAATAATTTGTATGCTTTTTTAAAAAGAAATTTTAATTGATAAAATTATTATTTAACCATTTGGTAATTTGAAGTAGTTAAAGTATAAGAATTCAAATTATTTCTTCAGTAATTTCAAAAACCTAGGCAATGACTAGAGAGATATTCTCATCCTTCTCTCTAGAATAGGGAGCTTCTTCTTATGTTGATGCTCTCTACTTATTCCAATAGCCTCCTTGTCAGCTAGTTTTACTTATTATTGACTTCTTACACCACCTTTGAGTTTGCTAACTTATTCTAGAATATATTTGTCTCCTACTTTTAACCAATCTCTGCCTATTTTTCCCTTCATTGCTCCATCTTCCCCACTTTAATCTAACTTTACCTAAGTGTCCATTGTAGTCTTCTATTTTACCCTCTTCTTGCCCTACCCATTTGTTTTCCTTAATAAGTTGAGTTAGTCCAACTCCCTTTTAGCCATCCTAGTTCTTGGAGTCCTTTTAGTGAGAGTTTAGTCATCTCTTCCTTAACTTAAAATTCTCTCCTTGTAGTAGTTACTATTTTAAGTAACAGTTTTTTAACTTTCACCTGCCTTATTATACTACATATCCTTTTAAAGATATGGATGACAAAGTTGTTGGAAAAACCCAAATATCCAAGATCAAGTTACCTTTCCACCCCTTCCTATAAAAAAAACTTCAATTAGAGATTCCTCATGTATAAGTAAGGATGGGAAGAAAGAGGAAAGATCTTTGATAGTTGCCATCTCTTAAATGAATTAGAGGAAGATTGTTAAGGAAACCTTTAATATGTCTTTCCACTACTATCCACCTACCATGAATAAGGAGGGTAAAGCCATTATGACATCAGACTTGGAAGTATTAAAAGAAGGAGCCAAAAGTGGAACCCTACCTTCGTTGAATTCTTTTTTGAAAAAAGACCTCCTTTCACTGTGGTAAATAATCAGACATTAAACCCAAGGAAAAGGAAAGGGCTAAAATAATTTTTAGATTCTAAAGATAATCTTATGATATTTAATAACACAATGGAAAAGTAGACCAAAAGCATAATTGAGTCATACAATAACCCTATTTTTATTCATGTATGGAGACCACGGAACCAAAATTAAACGTAAGAATGTGTTAATATGAGTCAAACTAAACAATATTCCAGTAGAACATAAGTTCACTAAATGATTAAACTATATAGCTAGGGAAGCCCTTATACATGAATAAAACAATGGCAAGGAGAAAGATAACGGTTTTGTTAGATGTTAGTGTGGAATTAGATAAAGTACTACTTAAATCTATACCATTAATGAGGCTTAAAGAAGATGAAAATCTAATTGAAGATTTAATGTTGAAGTCTTACCACTAAAAACCCTCCTTAAAGCAACAAAGTAAGAGATGGATTACAACAGAAAGGAGATTTGAGAGAGGGGAATTTCTAGAGCTTATGGAGCTAGATAAGCTACAGAAGCAGTATGACACTAATTATCCATAAAAGAAAGAAAAACAAAATATAGAAAACATAAACACAATACAATATGGAAGCACAACTAAGGCTGGCAGGAATGTGATAAGCAAAGAAATAGGCTAGGACCACCCAGAGGTGATCACATTTAGAAATAATCAAAGAAAGGGAAACAATGATGATATGATGGCCTTCCATTAACCTAAAACCTTTATAAGAAAGGTAAAAAAACCTAATCAACCTAGATATTATTAAGAAGATGAAGGACTGCCATAAAGATAAAGAAGTAGATATATGAGACATATCATTTACTTAAGAACGTACAGAGCAAAACCTAGAAGGGTTCTAAAGTGGTAGTAAAAAGAAGGCAAGTTCAAAGGGAAAAAGAACGGGATATAAATCCAAAAATCAATAGTGAATAATGTCTTTAAGGAGCATCAAATACCATAATAAATTAGTAGCATTGAAAGATTTTATTATTGAAACTAAGCCAACGGTGATATGGTTTGCCGTATACAAAAATACAAGAGTAAAATATTCCTAAACTAAAGATTTTGGGAAGGACTAGAAGTTCTTATCTAACCATTAACATCATCATTATGGACGAGTAATAATGGCTTTGAACTATAAGAAAGTATGGTAAATTTTATAGATTCTAATGACCAAATGGTGTATATGTTAGTAAAACTAATAACTACTACAATGTAAGCAAAACCTTTATATATGTTTGTAATTTTTTATGACAAATAAGACCATATTAGGGTAAGATAAAGCAAATTCATTCGATAATACAAAGTCTAGGCTCATTATATAGGACTTTAATAGTATGTTGCATAAAGATGATACCAAGGGACATATAAGTTTAAGGAATTTCAAAAATGACTTTAGAGAATATGTGAAAATATATGAGTAATAGACTTGAAACTACAAGGGTGTTTCTTCACTTGGAGCAACAAATAAGCCTCAAAGTGGCATTTGAGGGGAAAAAAAAACTAGATAGGACATTGGTCAATGTGGAATGGTTAGATATGCTCCATAAAAGAAGAGCAATCTATTTGGAGCCCTTAATTTTAGACCATTATATAGAATGGTTAGATGTGCTCCTTAAAAGTAAGGCAATCTAATAGAGCCCCAAATTTTAGACCATCCCCCTATCATTGTACAAGATATAGTAATCAAAACAGGAGCTAAGTTTCCTTTCATGTTTAATAACTTACTAACAAAGTATCCAGGCTTAAATGAAGCAATCTTTAGAGGAATTTTACTAAAATTATATGGATATAAGGTATTTATCTATATTGTAAGGTAATGTCCGTTAAGCAAGATATGAAAATCCTCAATGTTAAGAGAATGTTACATACTAGTAGGAATGTTGAAAAAGATAGGAAGAAAATGATCTAGGCTTAAAAGGACTTGTACTTGTATCTTAGAGACATTAATTCAAATGAAAACGAAAGAATAATAGTGAAGGATTACAATAAAGCAACATCAAACTATAATTCAATTCTTATGAAAAGAGCTAAAATAAGCTAGATCAAAGAAGGGCATAGAAATAGGACATGCTGATTATCTAAAAGTAACAGAGCAATACTAGCAACCTAGAAGGAGCAAAAAGATGAAGCTTTCATGAAACATCAGCTAGAATCAAATAAATAGTGAATCTGCTAAGGTCTTTTATTAACTACCAATCTACTGTGAAAATGAAGGAGTATTTACCAAGTCCCTTCATAGTTGAAGATGTAGAAATAGTGGTATTTGAGCTTAACCCCTCAAAAGCTTTATATCCAAATTTCCTTAATGGTCACTTTTACTAAAAAGATTGGCCTTTGATAATAAATTTAGTTATAATAACTACTTTAGAGTTACTTGAGAATGGTAAGATCCTTAAGAAAGTTAATAAAACCTTTCTATGCTTGATACCAAAGGTCAAACACCCTAACTCCTTTGGTGACTATAAGCAATTATCATATTACAACTTTCTCTATAAAACCATCTAAAAATTGCTAGCCTTAAGTATGAAAAATGTGATGAGCCGTATGATTAATAAAATATATGGCACATTCTAGGAGGGAAGAAATATTTAGGATGATGTTGTACAAGAAAAAAGTTATTTAGGGGTTAAGGAAGAAGAACTCATTTAAAAATAGTGACCTAAAAATAGAAATTCAAATAACATATGATATAATTAATTAGGACTTTGTTTACAAGCATTATAAGTGTTTAGAGTCTTATAAAGATTTAGGAAATGGTTTAGAGAATGCATAACCACTCCTTTCTTTAGTGTTTTAGTGAATAAGGAATTTACCATCCTATTAAAAGGTAGAAAAGGCTTGAAATAAGAGGATCGTATATCCCTTTATCTATTCAATATATACGTGGAAGTATTGACAAGATTGGTGAGACACAATCTTTCCTTAAACACAAATTTTTTACTAATATAGAAAATGTAAGGAACTTTGATTATTGAACTTAAGCTTTACAGATGATCCCTTAATGTTTGTTAAAACTGATGATAGGTAAATATTTACACTAAAGAGTCCCTTTTATAAGTTTAAAGAGTTATATGGTCTCCAAATTAATTAAAAGAAAAGTCAACTAATCATTTGATTAAGTGCCTCTAGTGAAGCTAACCAATTGTCAAGGATCTCTGGATTACAAATCAGTGAACCTGCATTCAATTAATTGGGTCTCCCCTTATCCATTAAAAGATTAAAATATAGAGACTACACCCCTTTAATAGAAAATATGGAAATAAAAAGACTAGGATCTTGGTGTAACAAAGATGTATCCTATGTAGGTATAATAATGTTGATAAAGTTAGTCTTGAACTCCTTATATGTGTGTTAGATAGTCTATATGTTCCTGCTAAAAGGAGAGATAAATTCACTAGAAAGATTAATGAGAAGTTTCTTATATATAAAAAGAAGAGTAGGCAAAGAAATGGTCCAAGTAAGTTAGAAGGAGGTCAATAAACCAACTTTAGAGGTAGGATTAGTGATAACCTTTATCAGCTTGACTAATAAGGTGCTCATTGCAAAAAGGTCATAGGAATTATTGGAGAATAAAAGTGACCTGTGGAATAAATGGGTTAACAATTATCTTATAAAAGATAGTAGCCTATGGGAAATTCAACCAAAGGCTAAAAGACCTCTTGGTTCATGATCTAACATGTTAAGTTTAGAGACAAGCTAGTAAAGTCCTTTATTATATGATTGAAAATAGAGAAAGAGTTTCCCTTCTTTATAATAACTAGAGTAAGATAAGACCTTTTTACTTAATTAACCTACAAGGGAAGTGGTATAATAGAATCCCTATGAGCATAAAGGTAAAAGATTGGATATGTGGGAATCAATGATGTGACATCCCTTATGAAGCAAAAATAGTATTACTAGGTTACAATGTCAACCTAAAGAAAGAAGATGAATACATTTGGCTTCAACACTCATTTGGAAAATTTACTAAGAAGCTATATAAGAAAGTGTCAATATAAGTAAGGGAAAGAGTGAGATGGCATAATATAGAATGGAATAAAAATTTAGTGCCTAAGATGTCTTTCCTAATGTTGTTGACTATCAAACAAGGCCTTTTAATTTAGGATAAGTTGGGATTCCTCTAACATTCTAAATTTTTGCACGTTATTTAAGGAAGAAAGTGAATTAGCAACACATTTATTCTTTAATTGTAGTTACTTAAGGTTGATATAGGATAAAGTGTGGGAACTATGCCATATTCACAATAAATGCTTCAACTTTAAGGGCATGGTAGAACGGTTAAAGTTAAACAAAACAATCAATGAGGAGATATGATTATGATCATTATTAGTATGGGAACAACCATTTATAAAATATTGGAAGAACATAACACTAGGTGTTTCAGAGGTTATGAAACCCCTAAAAAGGTAAAATTTTAAGGGGACTATTGAAGGGGTTAAGGAGTAAATCATACCCAATGAAGAGGCAAAAAGCTATCAACTGAGTATGCAAGAACATGTAGAATCTGAAATCATACTTCTATATTTCAATAATGAAGTTTAACAACTACTTTTTACATTATAGGAGGGAGCTGAGGATGCTATATTCTTAACTCTAAAGGGAAAGGGTCATTCTCTTAAGAATTGGATTATAAGAGGTAAAAAAAATAGAATGACATAAGAAGAACTTCAAGGATATCTAGGTGCATGCATTATCCAAAACTACCAACCTACCAAACCTCTTACAATATCTCGAATGCTAGTTTAAAATAAAAGAAAAGGTTAGAAATTATAGGAGGAGTCTACCACGTAATCAAAGAAAAACTTTAGCAATGAGAGTAATGGAATAACATGTAAAGCCTAAAGAACTTGCCACAATTGACAAAGACTCTTCTTGTAACTTCTTTTACAGCTAAAATGTACAATCAATTACTTTAGGAAGGATGTCCATCATGGCAAAGTGGAAACTAGCTTGTTGTAAAAACTTAACAGGCAATATAAAGGAAGGACATCTATCCATAAACTAGTTTGGTGAAGTAATGATAGTGAAATATATAAGCTTAGTATAAGCCAAATATTTCATACTTAGAAGTGGTACAAGATTAGCCCCTTTGTTTTTAAGCCTTGTCATTTGTCTTCTATATAACCTACAACAACAACAACAATACCCAGTGTGAATCCCATTAATATGCAAGGCTTGGGAAGGTCCAGTAGTACACATCCTTACCCCTAACTAATAGAGATACTGTTTTCAAATGACCCATATGAAAAGAGAGAAAGAGAAAAAGAAAGAGAAAGAGAAAGGGGGAGAGAGAGAGGAGAATAATAAATAATAATAATAATCATCATCAAAAAATAATATTAATAGTAGTAGTAGTAGTAGCAGCGGCAGAAGTATTAATAGTCATGGTGGTGGTGGTAGAGGTATTAGAAGTAATAATCGTAATATAATAATAATAATAATAATAATAATAATAATAATAATAATAATAATTGAAAGTTAATAAATAATAACTATGAAAATAATAGTTACTAAATCAAGTTAAATCCCTAAGAGATAAGTACTACCTATTTACAAGTTTAGGTTGACTCTAAGGTGAATTACAAAATTCTCTTTATGAGGGATCTTTTATCTAAATCGTAGTACGACAAAATTTTCTATTACAGGTCATGTATTTAATAAGTTCCAACATTGTCATATCATTTTTAATTACCTCCTCCTAATTCTTCTTAGGTATCCCTTTTTTCTTCTTACAACCGTTGAGTACGATCTTCTCACATCTTCTCACTAGAGCTTCTGGGTATCTCCTCTTAACATTTCCAATCTACCAAAACCTTATCTCTCTTAATTTTTCAATAATATCAGCTACCTTTAATCTGTCCCTTATTGTTACATTCTGAACCTTATTTCTTCTAGTAAGGTTGCGCATCCATTGGACCATCCTCATCTCTGCTACCATTAATTTATAACTATGCACATGTTTTTGAAGTGAATCACACGTTAATACAACACTTAGAAAACGATATTTGGAATGCACTAGAAGGGGGGTTGAATTGTGTA
>JANIJH010000007.1:6604588-6619853 GCA_024520975.1 Erythroxylum areolatum | reverse complement strand
ACCTTTGAAATCCAATGCACAAGCTCTCAACATTGCCTCCAAAGTCCGTATCATCCTCTCCGATTGTCCATCAGTCTCTACAACATTAGCTTTACCTAAGTGATACTCAATTGTGCAATCATAATTTTTAAGCAATTCAATCCATTGCCGCTGTCTCATATTCAACTCCTTCTAATAAAAAAATATCTCAAAATTTTATGATCTGTAAATATCTTAAATGTTTCACCATACAACTAATGTCTCCAAATCTTCAAAGCAAACACCACTGCAGCAATTTCTAAATCATAAACCGGATAGTTGAACTCATAAGACCGTAACCGTCTCAATACATATGCAATCACTCTATCATACTGCATCAAAATATATCCTAATCCATGATGTGAAGCATTGTTATACACAACATATCCTCTAGATCCTAAAGGAATAGCTAACACTGGTGCAGTAGTTAATCGATGTTTTGATTCCTCAAAACTCTTTGGCATTCATCAATCTGTTTGAAAGGTACATTCTTCCTCAGAAGCTTTGTCAAAAGAGCTAAGATCAATGAAAACCCCTCAACAAATCTCCTAAAATAACCTACTAGTCCAAAAAAACTTTGAATCTCAGACACATATCTAGGTGCCTCCCCTTCATTACTGCCTCAACTTTCTTCGGATCTACTTGTATGCCCTGTCTTGATACTATATGACCTAATAACACCACTTGATTAAGCCAAAATTCACGCTTACTAAACTTAGCATACAATTGCTTCTCTATCATTATCTGTAAGATTAACCTCAAATGCTCATAATGTTCCTCTCTACTCTTCGAGTACACCAAGATATCATCTATGAATACAATCAACAAATGATCTAGGTAAGGCTGGAACACTTTATTCGTCAATTCCATAAAAGTTACTAAAGTTTTTGTTAACCCTGAAGGCATCACCAAAAACTCAAAATGCCTATGTCTAGTTCTAAATGCACTCTTTGGACATCAGCTTCTGCTATTTTCAATTGATAATACACTAACCTCAAATCCAATTTGGTAAACACTTGAGGTCCTTGTAACTAATCAAATAGATTATATATTCTTAGTAAAGTATATTTTATTCTTCACTGTCACCCAATTCAACTGCCCATAATCAATGCATAATCTCAAAGTCACATCCTTCTTCTTTATAAACAAAACTGGAGCTCTCTAAGGTGACACACTAGGTCTAATAAAACCTTTATCCAATAACTCCTGTAACTGAGCCTTAGGTTCCATAAGTGCCATCCTATACAGAGGAATATATATAGGAGCAGTACCTAGAACAAGGTTAATTGTGAACTCCATCTCCCTATCTAGGGGTAATCCTAGTAATTCAGTGGAAAACACATCCAAAAAATCCCTAACAACAAGAATGTCCTAAATTGTCTGCTCAACTCGGGTATTTGTCACATAGGCTAATTAAGCTTCACATCCACTTCAAATCAGTCTAAGAGCATTCACTAATGAAATCAACCTAGCTGGCACTGTTTGACTAACACCTCGAAATATAACCCTTGGTTGATTAGGAGATTCGAGGATGACTTCTTTAGTATAGCAATTCATCACAACCCTATGTGAAGTAAGCTAGCCCATACCCAAAATAAGATCTATCTCCTTTAACTATAATACTATCAAATTGGCTTCCAACTCTACCTGAACAACTCAAATAATGCACCCTTTATATACTTTCCCAATCACTATAGTACTACCTATTGAAGCACTCACTTTTAAGCCAAATTTCAACATCTCTCTCATATAATGCAGTTTCGATGCCAGATGTGGAGTAATGAATGAATGTGTAGATCTTGGATCTAACAATGCAAATGCCTCAAATTGAAAGACATATAACACACCTGCAATGACATTTGAAGAATCATGTGCTTCCTGCCTGGTGATAGCAAAGATTTTGGTCTTAGATTGTGGTTGGTTACTCTGCACGTCAGTCCTAACACCAGGATCTGTTGAACTTGTTCTGCCCCTACCTCTGCCTCCCTGTCTTGCTCGACTAGCTTTACTTTGCTGGACAGTCAACTCAGTCACCGATCCTCCTCTCACTCTAAACAATGCTCCCAAAGTCATGAGACAGTCTTTAATCTAATGCTCAAAAGAGCTACCACAACGTAAACAAGCTCCCGATATCTTCCAACACTCTCCACTATGTTTCTTTCCGTAATGCTCACAACTAGGCATCTGTTAGGTTTACCCTTCAGATACTTGACCTCTACCACTACCAGTATGAACAAAACTGTCTCTCAGTCTAAACACTGACTGTCTCGATCTTAGTTGTGATCTTGACGATCTATTCTGGCATTTACTAAATCTCCTACCAGAATCAACTTGAGACTCACCATGCCTCTTAATTCTAAACTCTTACTTATACTCTCCTTGTCCATCGTAATTATTCAATTCAAATCAAAGCAACTCTCAGCTAAATAAAACTACTCAAATTAGTAATAGCCGATCTCATTCTAATCTCTATATTCAATCCATCCTTAAATCACCTACACTTATCTTCCTCGGTAGGAATTAAAGCTGTAACATAGCCCATTAATTCATTAAATCGAACCTCATACTCGGCTATAGTAAGATTTCCCTATTTTAGATCTAGGAATTCCTTCATCTTTCTATCCAAGTAGATCTTTGGCATATAGTTCTACTTAAAAACCTTCAAAAAATCTTCCCATATCAACTACAAGGTCGGGCGAAACTACTAGGAATAGTCTTCCACCACTGATAAGTCAGACCTTGGAGTGACAAGACTGTATAGTCAAACCTTTCATCAGACTCGCAGTCAATCTAATCATATACCTTCTTTGTTCTTTCCAACCAGCCTTCTGCCTCAGTAAGGTCTGTACTTCCGTAGAAGTCTACATCTCCTTACTTCTTAAGTTTATCATACCTCCTTTCTCTCCTCTTAGGAATTCTTTAAGGCATTTGTTCAAACTGGGATACTGGGGAATCTTTATTAGCTCCTATGGACTCAAGGTCAGCTGATTCTGCAACTCGATCTCCTATAGCGGATGACCTATAATAAACAATAATTGTGATCACTATACGAGTTTCTCACTATATTTTATGTTTAAAATGCTCATATATATCCCTATGGATGCCAAACCATGCTCTGATACCAAAATTGTAGCATACTACTTCTATAGAGCATATGCCTAAACATCCAGAGGATATTTAAGAACATACCCTATGAGAATGGCACGTTAGAATAGGCACATTAACTTATTATGGCATCACATATAATACAATTATTCAAAATGATCAAATCTCCTCATTTCATTCACAAAATAAACTTACTTACGTTGTATCATTACAATTCATATCTGTTTATTTACATTATATAACATTTGGGAGTTTACAACTCCATACAAAATGTTTAACATGAAATAAGAAGCTAAACAAACACATCTAAACTAGACTCCTCATATATCAGTGGACTAGAACTTTGAGCCTTTCTTATTCTCAAAATGACATTACTAGGATTCTACTTAGTTACTTTAGAAGCTAGAACTCCCTTGTGCCTGAAAATCAACGTTGCAATTTTGATAAGTTTGCGAACTTAGTGAGTGAAACATCATCAACGTGCTCACTCTAATGAGAACATAAAATCAAGTATAGATCCCACATCACATTTTGTCATATTTCAACAAGTACAAGTAGAACATGTATACAAACATTTCATAACACTATTTCAGAACAATCTATTAATTTATATCGATCATTCACATGATACATGTAAAGTTATATATATGCAAGCGCACATATGACTCCATTTTCATTTTACTTTTTTATGATCGAGCGCCTATTTATTCTCCCGTATCCGTTATGGGCTCATTTTATTTGCTGTCCCATATCTATTGTGGATACCGGGCTCATTATTAATTGAGCCTTTGGCTGTTTATGCATAATTCCTAAGCTTAAAGTTCTTTTTCAAATTGGTCACTCCAGTCACAACTCGTTTATTTGATCATGCATATCAATGTAATGGAATGCATTAATTCACATAACATACTATCAATACTTTTCATTCAATATGTTGATGTCATTTATCACATTCTTTGGAATTGAGTCTGGCATTCATCATTCAGTTGACACACATTCCAAATTACACACACAATTTGAAAAAACTTTCATAGACCGTCCCAAGTATCAAACTCCTCGAACCAACAATATCTAGAATCATAGCAATCATATAAGTAACATTTCAATAACTGAAAGTTAACCAAAAACAATTCAATCATAGTGAGAAACATCTAGGTTAACTCACAATATGCTTCATAAACGCTATTGCTTTGATGATTTAGCAATGTCTGGATATTGGCGATCAACTTGTGCATCTATAGTCATGCAATAAATACATAGTTCACAAATCACTAACTTGTTTAATCATATGAATATTCAATCATGAACATGTATAAGTTTCATGTTCAATGCATGCTCAACTGAATTTATGGGTATGTATTCTTATACATAGATCTTGACTATTCAATTTGTGCTTATACACCCTAAGACCATTCAAACATTATATTTTGTATACTACCATTTTGCAATCAGGTTTGTACCTTTATGTTAGCTTGATTCACTCCAAATTCATTAACCATACTTTACACTTATCCTTTTACACTTTCATGACCAAAAAGCCTCTTATAATATACACACAATTGTTACTATAAATCTGGAATTTTAGCTAGCTAGATCTATACATTCACCAAACTTTTTCCAGCAATATATATTCATACATTTTCTCAATTCTCATTTATAATTACCCCATATTCTTCAATGCTCATTCACCCATACCTTATACACATTACTCAAGTCCTTAAGATCATGTTTTCATTAAAATAACTCATTTATTCCTTTAACAATTCATAATTTCCATATTTGAACTCAACCACATCAAAACTATCCATTCTTTAAGTTATGAAATCAATTAACTAAATAAACTTATCAAGCTCTTAACCAATTAATCAAGCAACATTCTAGGTTCATTCTTAGCCTTAATCAAGTCCAAATATACCAATTTAGAGTGAAATTTCTCAGCTGGTTCGACATGTACACAAGGCTGAAATTAAAATTCCAGAATTTGTCATCAACATCACTAATGTGTGTAACTTTACTACCTTCAATACTTCACGAATTTTACAAGCTTAGAGACATCACTAACACCTAAAATTTTCCAGATTTCATGTCCTTTAAGGTTACTTCATTTGAGGTTAATTTAACTTCCATATTGGTTACACTAAGGCTTACAAAATTCTGGTCACTTATGTCATTAACTGTCACATTTTACAGATACATCTACTGCTCTAATTTTCTAGATTCAAGAACACTTCAATAACACCTATATTTACCATGAATCCACCTTCATTTATACTTCAAATCTCAACCTAAATCATCCATTTAACAATCTATAACCTACTACTTTCATGCATCAATAACAAAACAGAAAAGTAGCCAATTTATCCATCACATTCCAGCACAACATCATCATTAACACCGTATGCATTCCATCCCAATTCAGTCATCATAAAATTTCTATTTCAACATGTCCCAAATATAAAAATTTCACTTACTTATTTAGCTTAAGTTCTACCTCCATGATCAAGCTAATTTAGCTCTCCAAGCATGCAAAATCATTCAAGTACAAGATGGAAGTAAAATGATTTTAGCAAAGGCAAAATGATGATAACAAATTATAGCTATCTTTGAGCTTATTTTTGTATGGATCTTGAAGTGACTATGAACAAATTTGAAGCAAAATTCAAAAGTTGTGAGGGTGTGTGAGTGTTTCAGTGGTGAGAGTAAAGGAAAGAAGAAAAATGAACACATCAGAAACTATCCCTTAATGGCTTAACTCATTAGGTGCTAGGTGGCACTACTATACAATGGCATTTGTCACCTATGCATGTAAGTCACTTGTCCTCTCCATAAGCTACCATTTGTCACAATTATGCTAGGCCATTTGTCACTCAATCACTGATTTCATTTTTCACTTAATTTTCCATGCTAAATGTCACTCATTTTATAGGCTTAGTCATCCTAAATTTTCATATGTCAACTTATCTTGCCACTTGACATTTTTCCTAGACTAAATGTACATTTTAATTCATCAATTTTCCAATTGCAACAATTAACTCCAAATTTACTAGTAATCAATTAAATCAAAATTCAAGACATAAGCAATACACAATCAAATCATAATCATTTTAAACCTTTCATAACCTAGAATATGTCAATTGAGTGCAATTTTCCTAAATCAAAATTTATGGGTATATATATGCTCATGTAATGCATGTGAATGAAATCATATCCCAAATGTACCAATTCTTTCTAATATAATGCAATTCATATTACTGTTAGTCTAATCCCTCAATAGGTTAGGAGACTGACTATTACAAGTGTCAATAGTTCATCACGGAAGAAAGGACTCACTAATCTAGGATCACTAACTAGTAGTAATAGAATAGAAAATATAATAAATAAAAAACTTTCTTTATTGTATACTTTTCTCGATTTCATTGCTACCGTGTGCTTTATGCAATCGATCGGATCAGATAGATGTCCCTTCAACACAATATAGGTCACCGAAAGGATCTAAGAGACAAATCTAAAAATCTTGGTGATCTTCTCTATCTTCTATCTAATGAATGGGGTGCCCATTTTGAAATCGTCTGCCCTACAACCACCCCTGAGTATATGCTTCAACAGGAAGTACACAAGGGTAGATTGATATAATAGAAACCTCTGATAAAATGCCCTCTCGTAACCTAACAGATAAAGTACATTACGTAGTCCATTTGAGGGATTGGTGACTTACCCATTCAGTGACTTTGGCACTGGATTTCCCCTAAGAAAAGGGGACTATTAAGTCAGGTGAATTTAATAATAGACATCCCAGATCACCAGCTAAGGCAAAAAAACAAATTGTTGCTTTTATTATTACAAATTGTTGCATAAAAATCCTATTCATTGCCTTATAAAGATTCAAATTGTTATAGTTTGAGACTAATTTATTACCTTAGTCAAATTTTTGAGCAAAATTATCCTTTTTTTGTATAATAAAAAATTTATGTTGCTTTACACCTATAGCAGTGCCATTTTATTTAATGGTATAAATTTTGTTGCCTTAATAAAAAGGAAAACAATAATTGTACTTATAGTTATGGTTTTGTTCGTTGTTAATGATGACAAAAGACTAATAGAAATGATTACTTAACATATGAAATAATGTTATGTGAACGTTCTCTACAATGATAGGTACCTTCTAAACACTCCTATCAAATTAACCACCTCCACGATATTAGTTATATAATAGTGACATTTGATTCTAGAATATAATCATTAACTTAGTAGATTCTAATGATCCAATAATGCACCTTAAATTGATAATGCAAATAGTTAATCTTAGAATAAATGCTACATTTGTATATGTCTTAAACTTCAGCTTTCAAAGAAGAATCTTATGAGAGAACTTAAGAAAAATCCACTCAACAATGTAAGGGCCTTGGATATAGGAATGAGATAGAGGGATACGTTGGCCAAAGATCCTATAACACTGACCTTAAAGACTGTGTGCCAGGCATTGGAATGACTGACTTAAATATGGAAGGCTAGTTTTATTTTTGGAGAAATAAATAAAACCAAAGGTGGCTTTTTAGCAAAAAACTAGGTCATGCACTAGTTAATAAAATTTAAATTGATAAATACCCTTTACATAAGGTAGTCTTTGAACCCACAAGAATCTCATATCATAGCCCAATTACTATATAGGATTTGGTAACCAAGAGTTCCAGAAAGACACTAATAGATTCAATAGCATCCTTGTGAAGGATGATAACTTTACTTAAGCTATAACCAAATGCATGCAACAAGAGATCAGATAAACCAAAATTTTTATATATGCAAGGAAGTTTACCTTATCAAACAAGAAATAAATAGTTTTTATCTTAATTTCACTTATTTTAAAAAATTATTTGAATTGAACAAAATTTTTTAGTTAAACTGAAATTTGAATAAATAAATAAAATAAAAATCAATAAATTATATAATTAATAACATATCTAACAAATGATATGAAACCAAAAGTGTTTTCTGATGTTAACATTATTTTTAGTTCTTCAACTTAAACCTAATACAATTTGTGCTACATTTTATTTATATTATTAAACTCATAAAAACAAAAATGATAAAAATTCAAATGAATACACCATTCTGTTAATTGAATCTATTCTGCCAATTATGTTGTTTTGTTAATATGATCCATATCAAAATATTAATGGATTCTATAAACATTGAATATTTGTTACAATAAAATAATAATTAAATTTATCATATTTTAATTTACATATTATCCTTAATTTTTCTTTAATAACAAGGAGAGTTGCTTTTATTAATTTTATTAACATGATATATAATCTTTTATAAATGAATTAAATTTCACATGCATTATAAATGATATTAAGAGTCACTCCTTTATGTAGACATTCATTACTATTTTGTAGAAGATATTAAAATATAAATTTAGTCATACACTCTCATTATCATATTAGTTGGTATATGTTCTATCAGTCATGGTATAAAAACATCTCACCTACCTTAAGAGGATTTACGAAAAGGGATCTTTATATGTTTTTTTAATTATGTAAAAAATTATTTTTACTAAGATTTTTTTAGAATTTAAAAAATTCATTAATGTAGAAAAATGTATAAGTGCATAGTAGTGGAGAGTGGACTCTCCTATAAGCTATTCAAAATGAAGTTGTTTAAAACATTACAATAACAAGAAAATGGTGACATTGGAACCAATTGAAGCATTTGAATCGACCGTTTTTGTAATGAGGGTAAAGTCCCTCCAAACCTTTATCTCATCTTCAAAATGTTACCCAATTATGGTTGGCATCTTTGGAGGCTTCGAGACTCCGATGGAGGCACTTGGTTATCGCTCCAATTCTAGGCAAAAAGAATTGCATACAGTCTAGGTAAGAGGTCAGAACTCTTTGATTCTTCTGTAAAGCTCAGTATTTATTACTAACTTCTCATTGAATACTAGGGAACTGGTTGTGTTGTTTTGAGATGCTTCCTTCATTAATCTCTATAGGTGGGTCTTCTTCCTTTCTAATATATTACATCATTACCTTCTCGGAGAAATTATTGTGATAGATCTATTATAGTTGCTTAAAAAGTAGGTCCTATGCATGTAAATGCCCTACTACTGTTCCATAATACTGTTTCCCATATATCACCTAAACAGATGATAGTCCATAAGCTGTGGATGATCATTTTGATCTTCTTTTCAATTATTATCAACCCCATTAAGAAAATATTATATTATCTAAGAGTAATCTAGCCTTCTGCTACAATGGTTTTCCAACTTATTGATAATTAGATGTTCTCTTACATTTGCAATTGTGAGTTCAATAAGAGAGCTTAAGCTTCTAAATTTATCTACAAACCTTCTATTGTTTCTCTCTTTCCAAATCTTTTGAAGAAAAGTTGTTATTGCCACCATAAAAATTTCTTTATCATGCTTGGAGATAAGCAGTTGATATATCTCTTGTAAGATATTTGTTAGACAATTATGGCTAGAACTAGGGCACATAGAATAGAAATTCTATGCCACACCTCTTTAGAGAAACTAAACGTAAGAAATAGATGATTTCTATTATCCTCCTCTATGTTGCAAAGTATACAATGTTTAGAAAAAGGATAGAAACTTCAGTTTATCCATAGTGTTAAGTTTATTCAACATAACTAGCCAAGGTAAAAAGCAGGCTTTCAGTTAAAAACCTTGCTCCAAACTAGTTTACCACCCTATTCTTATATTTGCCCCATTTATTAGCTCTTCTGCTTTTCTGTTAATAATTTCTAATACAAATAATCCATTCCATAAGTAAAAGTCTTCCTTTCTATGGTATCTGTATTAAGGAATTGGTAGAAATCTTGGCACTTCTAAGGAAAGAGATCAGTTGCCATTTTGAATTAATTTTTGAATCTTGGCTTTCTTTGAGAACCTAACCAGTGAATCCCTTGCCACCTGATTATGAATTAGATCCTTTTGACCAATCCATTTGTCATGCCATAAAGAGATTCTATCCTTTTCCCTTAATCTACATGTGACTTCTTGTTGTACTTCTTTCCTCAACTTGAGAATTTGGTTAAAGAACCAAGAGTTGCTATCTTTAATTCTTATTGCCCAAAGACTTTCACTCATAAATATATAGTTGTGAATTCATTTGATCTACAAAGATTCTTTTTTGCTTAAGATTTGATAGTTGTAGGTTGCATGATATTTTTGTAGGCATTTTAGTATGTTTTTAGTAGTCAATTAATTAATTCATACATCTTTAGAATTGTGTTAGTTGGTTAGATATTTTTTGTTTTGAGTATTTTGTGGGTTAGAACACGTTATTGAGCTTTAATATTATATGTTCAACGTGCCTTGATATGTTTGTTAGTATTTTAGATCAATTATCGAAGAATAGAGAGAATTTGAAGGAAACTCAGAGTGAGAACCAGGATCACGATTATGGCCCCATCTGCCATGATCATGATGGAGAGCAAAATTAAGTGCCACAATCGTGGCATTATGGGCCATGATCGTGGCCTGCGCGACACCAGGTGCAAATCAGCTTCTAAAATGCAACTTTTCGAGGGATATTTCAAACTTTTGGGCCCAGGTAAATCCTATTATTTGCCTTAAATGGAAAATATATAAATAGAAGAGAAAGAACCCTAGAAAAAGGAGCCTCCATTTGCCATCTTGAGAAAGAAAACAAGGAAGAAAGAAGAAGGAGAGAAGGGAAGAGGAGCATCTACAGCTGCTGCCCAACCACTCCAACCCAGCCATTTCAAGTTCTTTTCTACTTTCTCTTGTTTATTTACTTCATCTTGATGTACGACTTGGGTTTGAGAATGTTGAACATATTGTTAACGATGTTCTAATTTCATTTTAGGATTGAAGGTTGAATCATTATGGCCTATTTGTTTTTTATGTTAATGAAATTGTTTGGGTATTGTGATATTTGTGTTTGCATATATGTAGACAATAAATTGAGAGAGTGAATCGATAGTAATCAGATTAGGTTGGGTAATGAGAGTTAACAACCTAATAAGTCACACAATTATCAAATCAATAATCATACGAAGAGAGATCTTGTGTGAGGACCTAATTGTGTATTAGATTGCTTAAGAACTAATTGGAATGTGGGTTGTCTTTATTAGTTGAGAGATTGCAAAATCAAATTTTCAGAATCAATTAGGGATTATTAATTAGGGTTAATTGATTAGGTATTGAGAGTGAATAATCAACCTTTCAAAATTCTAGGATTGATACAAATTACATCAAAAGTGATTAGGGTAAAAAAAAATGATGATAGAGAAATCCCATCTTCTCATCATTCTTTGATCTTGTCTTATTGCGATATCTCAATTATTAAATGGTTGTGCTACATTTTGATTTACTTGTGTTAATTTCATAATTTTATTTTTATTCAACCCCTACTTGATTGCTTAATTTTTTGGTTATCTCTATTTTCAATTAAATCACGTTTTTACAAGCTTAGACAAAGTTAGGATTTGAGTAGTTCACTAATTCCTCATGGGATTGACACCTCAACTACTACGCATACGACCTGTACACTTGTGAAATATTGAGAGTTTTATAAGATTAAAACTTGCTCAATAAGATTCTTTAGATCCTCTTCATCATTAGAAATTTGTTACTGTTATTGACTGACTCCAACCTTTACCTGCCAACCTCCTTTGGTTGACATATGTGCTTCCAGTTCACCTTAGCTATTCCTCTCTCTCCTTCCCTTTACCCTATATAAACTACTTCATTAGTTTTTCCACCATTTTAATTAGTCCTTTTGATAAGAATATATAAGAGCTCTAATAAGTTTGCATTGATATTATGATAGAATTCAAAAGTTGAAGTTTACCTCCATCAGAAAAGGTTCTATTTTTCTAGAGCCTCATTCTTTTTTGTAACTTTATATCTTCGTCTTCTGGAAGAGATAAGAATTCCCAAGTACTGAAGAGGAGGATCTTGTTTTTTCATTCTAGTGACTTGTGACAAGGAATCTGAGAGGTATGCTACACTTTTGGACAATATGAAATAGTTTTTTTGAAAATTGATGCTTAATCTATAAAACTCCTTAAAACTTTGTAGAGTACTCATCAGTAGAGAAATTGAAAGAGTATTGGCCTTCCTCAAGAGAGTAAGATCATCCGTAAAAACATAAAATTGTTAATGATAGCAACTTACACTTGAAGTTACCAAAACCATTGAAAGAATCCTTAAGAACTTCTTATGGAACCACCCAAATGGTGTTAAAGGTTCAGCTAAAATGAAATAAGCTGATATATGTTTTCTTAAGGATGAAGAGGGGATAAGCATAACTCCTATCAAAATCACAAATCAAGCTTTAATCTTGAAAAGACCATAGTAGATTCTCTTACATAAAAACTTACTTTGGATGAAATGGCTACACTCTTATTTTCTCAAGGAAAGAAGCCTATGGAGCATTAAGAAATCATCCTCATACTCTCATTTTCTCAACCAGATTATGAAATTAAGGGATAAAGTCTCAAAAGGGATCTCTTGCAAAATTGGGAATGGTAACTTGACATATGTCTGAGTTGACAACTGGTTTAACTTAGGACCTGATTGTGCATCGTTACGCTAGTCAAAATAAAATAACTAGACTACTACTATAGCAATGGTAAATTTAGGTCGATCCTACAGAGAGTGTATGTAAAGTTTATGAAATGAAATTAGTTGGTGTTTAGGTTTAACGGGGGTTTTTGGATTTTTAGAATAAGAAAATAAAATAAAACTAACTAATAACAAAACAAATTAAAGAAAACATGCAAAAAAAATGATACAAGTGGGGAATTCGGTAGGGACCCAATTTTTTGGTTCAATCTCGACCTACATCCTAATTAAGTATATTTCATTAATTTGTTGTTCTTTAACCTTTCCTAGCAATTATTAATCGTAGGTTAATAATTAATCCGAGTTTTCCCTTAGGTGTTGTTTAATCAAGATACGATCATTAATTAAACTTAACCACCGAACAACCTAGGATACGATCTCTAGATTTAATTAGGCAATAGCATTACAAATTAGAAAAACTGATTAATCAAGGCAATAACCACATACGATGCGTCATTTAACCTAGGTCATATTATCCCTAATGATTACAAATCATTAGTCACTACGCATAAATTTCAACATAACAATTATGAATTATATCGAAATTCTAGCAATAGGTTCGCAATTAATGATTCAATGAATGCATTAAAATCATCATCTCACAATACCCAATGGGTTCATACACAAATAACCGAAAAATAATAAAAATCCGATTATCTATAAACAAAACCCAAATTAATTAACATAAGATAACACAATCAATTTTTAATAAGAGAAAGAAACAACAAAGTAATAAAAAAACACTTAACCCTGTTGTCGATGTCGATGTCACCTCCAAACCGGCGTCAGGATGCCTAGCCCTTCTTGGGTCTTTCTCGGAAAAATGTTTCAGCCCCTATTCCTTGATTTCTCCTCACTGTCGCAAGCTTCTCTCAATTTTTACTGTTCATTGATTTGACAAATAAGCATGGGAGTTTTTTAGTCACAAACACTGTTCACTCCAAAACCCTCCCAGCTTTTGTCACGCACGCAGCTCTCCTCTTCTCGCAAGCTCCAGCCTCCCTACGCAACCACCAAGGCTCCAGCCGCAGCACAACTGCGCCTGCGTCTCACACCCACACCTACCGCTACGAATAAGGGTCACACTCAATTAAACCTTCTTCAGGCTTCTACTAGGGCGTTGCTTAAACGCAACATTGTTGTCCGCAACGTACGCATGCATTTCACGCAGCGTATGCTGCATTTAACGTCCAACACATGTGTTAAACGCATGCGTTAGCGCACAAAACACCTCTCTTATGTGGCATGACATCTGCGTTGCCGTTTTGCACTTTATCTGTTGTCGTTTTATATTGTTGGCTTCCAAGCTTGTTCCATTTTTCTTGTCTTTTATTTATTTATTTTCTTCCTCCATGTAGACAAGAAAAAATAAATATTCAGAAAATGACTCATATGTGGTGCTTTCAACTCACTTTAATTTCTTTGCTTCAAAATTGTACCTAAAATCATATATGAATTAAAGTGAGTATCTTAAGCATTTTCGTATCTTTAATCGCTAAGTGTAAATAATTAAATATATCAACAATCAAACAAATATCAATTTCCCCCACACTTAGCTTTTGTCCTTCCTCAGGCAAAACATCCAAATTAAGCTCAAAGACCCCAAAACATTTACCTAAGTCCCATATTTTCTAAGAATATACAATCACAAGCAAAGATGAGTGACTTCCAAAAATCATAGTAAGATGTCAACATTCCAAGCTTTTACTCATGATCAATCAACATTCATCATCTTTAAAACTGAGCAATCTAATGGTAGACTCGAAAAATGTGTTTAGCTAAAATATATCCACGGGTACACTTAATACCATTCATGATCATGATAATCCATAACTTTGTATATTATTTCATTTCTCCACCACTAATGTTCACATACAAAATCACAAATCAAAGGACTTTTTAGGGTTGTAATGTAGGCAAAGGTAAGGTGAGATATATTTGAGTCAAGTAGCATGAAAGTCAACAAAGCTAGTGAAACAAAGCAACACTCATCAAATTTGGGTACCGTCAGCTAAGACGAATGCAACATTTATATTTCATAACTCCATTCAGCTTTCACGCACAAACCACATGAAGCATATATCAATCCAAAGGAATCACTCATACAATTTATGTCAACAATACACTGAAATCATAAGAGTGAACTTTCCAAGCCAACATCTACCTCATATTCAACATACTCAAATAACACATTCATTACAACTCTAGAAAGATGCATAAACTATAAATAACTTTTCAACACATATGCAATTCCTCCTTGGTGCATTTATTTTAAACAATTTTTTCATTTTTTTCTTCTTTCTTTCTTTCTCATTTTCTTTTCTCTTCTTTTTTCTTTTCTTTTTTCTTTTCTTTTCCCCTTTTTTCTTTTTTCTTTTTCTTTCTTTTCCTTATAAAAAATTAAAATAAACTACATCAACATGAGAATTTCAATGGTAAGACATAAAATAACTGTTAAGTCCAAATGACTTTACTTAGATATGATTTTGATGAATAACAAAGAGAATCAATAAAAAGAAAAGCAATACA
>JANIJH010000007.1:6576357-6593613 GCA_024520975.1 Erythroxylum areolatum | reverse complement strand
GGTTTTCAATGGGGGTCTCGTAATGTGCAAATGCATCAACAACATTTGATACCAAGTAACAAAAACTAGATTGAATATATTAACCAATATTGCTATAATCCGAGCATTTCGAATTAACTTGCATCATCTACTTATGATAGGGGTACGTGCCATAATATTCTACATTAAAATTAAAGGTAGCTATTACGTTAACGAATATAACTTCTCACAGAATGAGCAATAATATTGTACGCATATGAACAGGGATATATTCCCAGTTAATCACAACATTATTGTATACATTCGAATTTAATTATTCAAAATTTGCTATGTATTTTTCCTTTTTTTAAGAGTTAAAACCATATACGAAAAATCAAATCAAATCACAAACTTGATTTTTCGTATATGGTTTTCTTCATATACAAAAACCATGGATAAAAGAAACTTATTATAAACATGGATTTATTGTAAAAAAACAAAAAGGAAAAAGAATTAAATAATCATGTGCATTTTCACGTTATGATAGTTTTACCCTTAGAAATCATAACGTGAGATCAGTTTCACGTTATGATAGAGCAGTATAATAACAGTATAATAGAGCAGAAAGTGGCAGAAGGTATATAGCAATAAAATAGAGCAGTTTCACGTTATGATAGAGCAGTATAATAACAGTATAATAGAGTAGAAAGTGGCAGAAGGTACATAGCAGTATAATAGAGAAGTTTCACGTTATGATGGTTATACCCTTAGAAATCAAATTGCTTTAAACATAAACACCGAAAGTGGCAGAAGGTACCTAGCAGTATAATAGAGCAGATACCTAGCAACTGGCAGAAGGTGGAAACCCAATAAGAGAAGACAACAGGAGAAGAATGAGAAGACGACAGGAGATGATAGTAAGGAGAGTATTAAGGCAATAAATAGTAACCACTAGATTGGAATGAAAACTTGATACCCACCCCCTTTGGTGAGTTTAGTAGATTCTCAAATTTAATGGAATAAATCCATTCCCTTGGAATTGAAAACTCCAAAGCAAACACTATTTTTTACAATTATTCTATTCCTTCATTTCCAAACTCTCAAACCAAATGCCTCCTTAATATGAGTAAATGCTTAGGAGGCGCATGAAATATAAATGTGTCCGTTACACTCTCTCCCTTCCTCTCTTTTTGTCGAAGACAACTATAGTGTAATTGCTTTATACAATAGACAATAGTTGCATTACCATAACTAAGTAGTTGCAAAAAATGGGTAGTTACGCCTAGAGTTAGTAAAACAATCGAGCCTAATCCAACCGGACCTAGTTTGGTCTGATTTGAAGTCAACGAACAACGAATTGGGCTCGAGGTTATTAGGTTTTGGGTCAAATTCAGACTTTTATTAATTAAAATTTTTAGGCTTTTAGTCAGGCTCCACATTCTAGCTTGATCTAGTCTAACTATAATAAAAATATGTTATTTTATTTTTAAATAAAACTAATTTTAATAATAAAACACATTTAGGATAAGGGGCTTAAAACCTAATTAGGCAAAGTTATGCTCAAAAGTCCAATCATTTAGGAGATTCGAGAATGAGTCGATAACCCAATTGTTATATTTATAAAGTTATTTCCCTCCTTGTCTTTTCACTTTCAATATGAGAATTGAGAAGTACTAATTCATGCATAAAGCTTTAAAGATTGGGCCTTTGGGCTTGACCTGACTTAAATGGCCTTTAGATAATTTAATATTTATTTAAAAGTGTTGACTTTTGGATCTAAGTTGATCTAATTAAGCTTGACCCAGCCTAATTGGGCCTAAGCTTACTCCAAGTTACTTAATCTAATTGGACTTCAAGCTACTCTTAAGTTCATTAAACTCGAACTTAAGCCGAACCTCTCAAGTTTAATTAAGAATTAGGTCAAGAGCTCAGACTTTAAAAAAAATTTTGAGCATCCTGAGCGCGACCCAGCTTTTTGTTATTCTTATTTACGTCATGACCCAACTTCACTCATAACCATTTTTAAGCCTAACCGTACCGTAAGCGACTCTTATAGTCCACTCGTAGTTACTTGTGGCCCAAGGTTTTACGAGGAAAAATATACGATTGCGATAAATAAGAAATACTTCTAATTACGACATAGGGAGTGACGTTTTAATGTGGTTTATTTAGTGTTTTCCTATAAAAGCCGGCGCCTTTGTTAAATATTTTTCCTCGTAAAACCTTGTGCCGCGAGTGACTGTGAGTGGACTATAAACAAGAGTCAGTTACGGTACAGTCAGGCTTAAACAAGAGCGCTTGGGATAGGAGACACGATCACGAGCGACACCAGTGCAAACAAGGAGTCGGAGATAACTGAAGAAGAGAAGATAGATGGGTGAAGGAGGAGGAATAATGTTGGGTAGGGATTATGGGTATGTGGTTCTTGTTCTGGTTACCTATACCTTTCTCAATTTTTGGATGGCTGCCCAAGTCGGGAAAGCCCGAAAGAAGTACAAAGTTGCTTATCCCACTCTCTACGCTGTTGAATCCGAGAACAAAGAAGCCAAGCTCTTCAACTGTGTTCAGGTAACTAAATTTCTGTTCTGGTTGGTTAAATTAATTCAATTTTGTATGGGAACATGAGATCAAAATGATTTGATCAGAGAGGTCACCAAAACTCGCTGGAGCTGATGCCCATATTCTTTGCGATGATGATACTGGGAGGGATGAGGCATCCATGTGTTAGCGCTGTTCTTGGATCTCTTTATGTTGTCACTCGTTATTTCTACTTCACCGGCTATGCTACTGGGGACCCCCAAAATCGCCTTAATATTGGGTATCTACATCACACACTATACTCTTTTTAATTGAATTGATATTCTTCAATAGACAATACCTTTGTTTTACTGGTTTGTTTCACAGGAAATATGGCTTCTTGGCTTTGTTCGGTCTTATGGCGTGCACCATTTCATTTGCCATCACCCTTCTTCGTCAACCATGATCTTCCTTGGGGTCTTGCTTTCGTGTTAATAAGCTTATCGTGTGCACGATTGTAATTGCGGTTTGTTGCCTGAGACACAGCTTTTACTTTTAACTATAGTTTAAGTGCCGCCGGTCAAACATTACAGCACTAGACATGAAGTGAATCAAGTAAAACAATACAGAACTGGATATGTGAAATGGTTTAATTTTGTTTTTATGTTTTGTTCATTTTTCATGCTTTCTGTTTTCCATGATGCATTTCATTGTAGCGCAAAAGAGAGTCGAGTCTTTGCAACCTGAGCTGATTATATGGGATATTACTCACTGTAAACACATTTGAAAGCCATTGCTCAATCAGTAGCGGCTACAATCATCATATATATCCCAATCTTACCTAACAACTCGAATATTAGTAAACACGATCAAAAGGCAGAAATAAATTTCTGTATCCTTGACTGTGCTCGTTCCTTCTCTTCTGGCCCATCCAGATCACCAATGTTGTCATGATATTCCTAGGATTTCCAAAAACAAGCAAGCAAATGTGTGTCATGATGGTTCAATCTCAGGAAGAAGGCTAGAGATGTAATCATTATCTGAGCTTGGAATAGCAAGGGAACGGCAATTCTTCCCATCTTTCATTTACTGCAATAATTACCTTTCCAACAGAAGTGTATGCATAAAACGGATCATTGCAAAAGACACTCCAGAAAACAAAACTTGTGCAGATGATTCTTTCGTATATTTACCACAACTTTTTAACCAGGTCGTACCAACTAGATAACAAGGCAATGGATAATTGAAGTACAACATCTGAAGTCGGATCACTCTTCGGGGAACAGCATTGGAGAATAAGTGTTCTGAATTTGCTTAAATGGGAGTTGGTTACAAGGAATTTGACAATAGTAAATCCTCTGACTAGGGTCTATATATACAGACATAATACACAATACTGAATGTCCTTAAAAATGTTGCATACTAGGCCAGCATTTAGCTAAAATGGACAAGACCAGTAACTTCTAAATTTTCTTACAACAAAATGCACAAATTAGCAGTCTCCTTACTGAATAATTTCTTATGCATCAAAAGACGATGAGATTGAATGTGCCACCTCAACAAAAATAGCAGGCTTTTTCAATAGAAACTGACAATAGCTCGTATTATTGAAAAATAATAATTTTTTAAAATTTTCCGTCAAAAGAGGAGGTATCAGACATCAAGGTTTCTAGAAAGTTTGCAACGTATTAGAGCAATTTGCACTTAGAACAATGAAACCTCTATATAATGAATGCATTAGAAATCCTCCAACAAAGAAAGCATTTAAAGAATAGGAAAAAGGTAGTATGGAGCAAGCAAAAATGAAGATACATGCAATAAAGTTACCCAGCCAAGTATAAAAACAGCTGCAAAGCATATACCTGAAGTATATCCTTGACATCTTGCTTAGTAAGTTTATGCTGCTTCAGTAATAATTCAATTCTTGCTCTTAATCCCTGGTGCCTGCAAGAAATGATTGAAGCATCATTAAGGAATCAAGAACTGCAAAATACTAATTTCAACAGGAACAGAAGAAGAGAATTATTAAAAAAAGCTTACTCAGAACACCATAGATGGCCCAGAATAACAGCAATCAGCTGCATTTCCAAGCAAAAAGCAAAAGAAAGAATAAGAACGATACTGAAAAAATAAAGGTAGCGTTTAAGTCAATATTTCAAGAAAATAAATATGCATCAACTATCGTTGAATTTAGCGTTTGGATAGAAAGGGAAAACACAAGAGTTTGTGATCTGGGCATCTTCCTACGTAACTCTATAATTCATTTTAGGACATGAAGGTTAAAGGACTCAACCTTCTTAATTTTTTTCAAGTAAGATGCCTTCATAATTTCCAAACAGGGAGTACCTTTCTATTAACTATAATACACACTTAATTTTGAGGGGATATGGGTTAAACAATACTAACATGTTTGAAGCTTAAATTATTGGGATATAAGAAAAAAGCATAACTTTTCTTTTTCTATAATTGGTTTCATTTTCTTGAGCTAGGTATCAACGGAATCTGTGGATAAGAGTACCAACTTTCACTTCCTTCTTTTTGATCAAGTAGATAGGTATGGATTACCTTATATGAGGACAATAGGTAGCTCATAAAATACTAGACCCACAATAGGAACTTCTTAATGAATCACCTCAAGTCATGGCCCTCCCGGCAATGGCCCACCCAATAGCAATCCCCTAATGGCAGTTAGACTAGAGCAAGAGAGAACAGAAAACAACTGAAGATGACTAGAATGAGATGAGAATGAACAGGGAAGAACCATTAGTGCCCAGAGGTAAGGAAGAGAATGGACTTTATGAGACTGGATCTAGAGATGTCACCAAGAGAAATATTGTGCAAAGCAATATCGGCCCGGGTGTACAATGAACATAGAAACACTAAGGGAAAAAGTTAGGAAACATAGTGGTTTTGATGGGGAGTGGGATCAGTTTATGTCTTATCTTCCCTAAACTCCTCTACTTGTAATTTTTATTGCTATAAGTTAACAATCAATTAACTTTATTTAAGGATCTTGTTATCAATGTTTTAAAAATCAAATCGATTCGACTAATTTAATAGTGAAAATTGTAGACCAACCAATTTTCAATTTCAATTTTCGGGTTGGATTAGTTTAACATATTTTGTTATTAAAAACCGATCAATTTATTAATTAATCAGTCAATTTTCATAAATAAACCAATTAATTTTTATTTAATAGTCTCTTTTTTCAATTAAATTTTTTAATGAATAAAGACAAATTTTTTGATCATTTTTCAAAATTTTCAATTTCATTCAATCTTTAACTGATTTTATGACAGTCTAATACTGGTTCGATTTTAAAAACATTGCTTAATATGTTGGGATTTAATATATACTTAGTAGATAAAAGTAAGGGTCCCTTGTCTTTGTAGGGCACGGATAGCAAGTTTCCTATTCAGGTTTAACTTTTTTGTTTGTGAGGGAGAGATGGGAATCTTTTGACTTTCTGCAGGGACGTGTGCTGCTTTCTCTTTAGGAGTGATACTTTGATTTAGAAGTGATTCCTAAAACCCTAAAAGTGACGGATCCCTATGTTTTGAGTTTGCAAGACTATTATTGTAGGTTCAAGAAATGGCTAATAGGGTAAGGTAACACTCTCAAAAGGATCCCACTGTTATAGATCAAAATCAGAAGTTAGTAGGCAAATTTGTAATTTGAATCTTGCAGTGGTTAACATACAGGATTTTCACAACTTAATTGTACTAGAGTTTGGATTCTCAAATACAATTCTGATTGGAGGATAGGATGGAAACAAAGAAAATTTGTAAAAGACACGACAAGTAACACAGTAGTAGTCCAACTACTAATTTGACAATCATAAAGGAAGAAGAAAAACAAAAATAAAGGCAGATCTCGGTGTAAAAGTGTAATTTCATAGTACTACAAACAGCAGACGTGAATATAATGCAGGAATAACACCCAAATTCTAAGTGGCTCCCTTTCATTATCATTACAATAAATTACAGCTTGACAATGAGATACCCGTCTGTATTGTTGTCCATTATCCACACTAAACTGATCCTTGTTAAGTTAATTTCTTCTCATCAGATCATGATGTAGTTAAATTCAGTGTCTATGGTACTATTAATTCAGTCTACATGGGGTACAAAAGCCATTATAATAATTCAAGAGAGACAATAATTCACACATTCAATTTAATGAAACTAAGTATAATTTTCTAACAGCAACAGCATACAGTGAACTATCATGAGTTCAACTATCAGAAAGATTAGTTGAAATCAACAACATTGGCAGGATCTAACCTGAAGAGTGTAAAGTCCAGATTCTAATTTACGGTTGTATCTTTCCTCTTCATCCATCTGCCAACCCACTCATTCCTGTAAGTAAAATACTTGTTGACTCGAAGTATATCCATATGAAGATGCAATTACATTACCTCTAAATCATCAAGTTCAAGTTGGTCCATCCGTTCAGTCTCTGCTTTTACTCTATCTGAATACCTGCTCAAATGATCAATCAGAAATCCAACACGTGAGTGTAAGTCTTAGCATATAATTTATATCAACTACTACTGCATGCTTTGCTCCAGGAGCAAGTAAAACAATTCTCAGTGGAATATCAGCAAGATGGAAGAAAGTAGGTGCGTTTGGTATAGTCTCAGTTTCCATATAGAGTAGAAGGATTACCTCATATAGAGCTCCATGAGGCGATCTATCTTCTCATACTCATTCTCAACAAACTTGGCAAGCAGCCTGTCCCTTCTTGAACCTCTTAAAATCCCACCTGATGAGGTACACATTCATCCAAGATCACTTAACACTCAAGATTGTACTTTTGTTTGAGGTGAGAGAAAAGTAGAACAATTCTGCAACTATTGGCAAGTACGTGCATATAGTAACCCAGACTAATCCCACCTGTATTCATGTTCAACAATGGCTAGCATTATGCAAACATGCTACTATTAGTTTTCTCCCTTTTCTTTCTTTCTTTTCTTTTTTCTGTTTTTTTGGTCTCTTTCCCTTGATTTTTACGACAGATGGGATAAATAATACTTCCAGGTACTGTGTGATGCATAATAGTTTAAAGTCTATAATTTAAATACAGGAAAGAAAAAGAGAGTAGATTCCTCAACCACAAGCTTTAATTTGATGGGATGAAGAGTAAGAGTTGCTGTTGTAATATTGTTAATTATATTGCCCTAATTTATGTAGAACTTATTTATGAACAATCAATTTTTATTAGAGTACAATTAAAATATATTTCAGAAATCTTAGTTGGGAATCTTTTTAAAATTATGCTTAGGGTTCCAAATTTTTTCTACATATGTAATAAACCTTTCAATGAAAGTAAGACTGATTTTTATACAAACTCAAAAAAGGTATGATAATTTATTTTAAGAGATTCTTAAACTCTAGAAGTCATTCCTAGTTTCATTATCCTACACGTAATTTATAGAACTACCCATTATTTGTTTATAATTCCAGAAATTTCAATATATATTTCCAGCAACCTTAATCTGAACTTCACCAGCATATACCGAAATTCCAGCAAACATAGCAGAATCCAACAGCCCAGATTTTCTAATTTTTGTGAGTTTTATTAACTAGTTATCTTTTACTGATCCTACATCACTGTGTGCCATCAACAACACACAATGCTTAAAAGTGTTGAACCTGGATACTCACCAAGCAGTGATGCTATCAAGGACACAATGCGTTCTTCCAGTTCTTCTTGGTATCTTTCTTTCTTGTTCTTCTTGCTAATAGGAATCTAAAGGATAAAGAAGAAGATTGTGTTAATACAATAATCACCACACCTAGGAGGTAACCACAATATACGTGTAAAATCTCAGTAGGGTATGACATATGTCGGGAACAAATTCTGTTAACCACTAAGTTATTTCATTTATATATATCTCCAACAAGAAATTCAAACAAAAAGCTGCGTCTTTTGCTTGCAAAGAAAAAGAGAAACAAGAGCAAGAGTAACTTGCCTTACCCATGAAAGCAGCGAAAGCAGTCTTCAAGCCCAAAACATCAACAAAACGTTCACAAGCTGGCGGATAATTTGTCATCGCAAAATCGAGAACTCTGATGGCGGAAGCATAAGCAGATTTCTTCTGCTTCATGATAATAATCATCAACTCAACACCCTCAGCCTTAACAAACCTCTCCTTGTTCTCCAATGGCATCAACAAACAACACAAAGAATTAAACAAATTCTCCACCATCTCTTCCTCATCAGAAGTCTTGGGGTCCTTAGACTTGTACATTGCCACTGCCTGCAAAACCACATCCACACCATTCATTTGCCCTAACCTCTTCTGATTTGCCGTACTGTTCTGCAACAAAATCGCCAATATCTCTGACGCGTACTGTTTATTGCTATCAAATTCCCTAACCTTTATCTTCCCAACTAACCATCTTAGTATTTTGGTTCTCTCACACACCATCTCCGCCACCGCCGGCTTAACCTCAATCAGATTCTCGATGGTAGCTAGTGTACCATAGACGGCGGCCATCTCGTCCGGATCAGTATCCGATAACCTTTGAAGATTCTGGACCAGCAACTCCAAGACGTTGTTTTCGAGGAGTGAATCAACTAGAACCTTAGCAGGCTCGTCGTTGTCTTCCAGAACGTCCTCGTCGGTGAGATCCTGAAGCAATTGCACGACGTCGATTGCTATATCGGTGTTTTCATGGGAGAGTAGGCCCAAAATAGAAGGAACGGTATTGAGGTTGACAAGGTCGGGGTAGAGCTCGGGTCCTCCGGCGAGGATTTTGAGCTTTTCGAGCTCTTGGTGGAGCTCAATCTCGGAATCGGCAAACCGCTCAGGCTGGTCGGCGTACTTAAGGCGAGCTTCAATGTTCTCTTTGTAGCGGCGCTCGAAGGAAAGAACAAGCTTCTTAAGAGTACGGAGGTCGAGCACTTCTACCCCGTTTTCCTTTTGGGATTTCTCAAGGGCTTCGAGGAGAGAAAGGTCGACGTCGTCTCTGGCATTGTTGAACTCCAAATAGTCGTCGTCGGAGTCTCGTGGGCGTTTGGTGGCCTTGTGACGGCTGATGCTCTCTGATTCCATTCTTAACCTTCCAATGCTCTGACTCACTCACAGTCTTCTGCTTTTTTCTCTCCGTCTGTTCTACCATTTCACCGCTTTTGTACTGAAAGGTGTCAACTTTTAAGAAAATATGAAAATATTTTAAAGTGAATTATAATCTAAATTTAAATGCAAATTACAAAGTATAATATAGAAATTTAATACAAATCAAAATAATGTATAATATAGAAACAAAAGGAATAATCAACGCATTTCATAACATAAAAGAAATTAATAACTTGTTGCATAAAAAATACCAAAACATGGGTAAACATTAAGGTTTAATAAATCATTCATGAGGTCTAATATATGCATTTAAAAAATATGATTCAATTATCTTATTGTCTTAATTTTATTTGAAGAATATATTAACAATAGATGAGTTATGGAGTTTGACAAGTTTAAAAGCTCTGTTCCTGCAAAAAATAGAGACTAGGTACAGAGATGGGTAAGTTAGATTGCACTAGATGAGGCTCGAGCTCGATTTAGCTCAGGCTAGCCCTAATTTTTAATTATTTTATTTTTTAAAAAAATTAATAGAAATTTATTTAATTAAAAATAATATGAGAAATTCAATTAATTGAAGTTATGAATTTCAATTGATTAATAAAAATTGATATTTTAAAATAAATGAATAGATAAAACATACATATATAGATAAATTGAATAAGGTGACTCTAAATTCATTAATGAAAGATTATAAGATTATAAGAAAGGAAAAATAAAGATTATATATAAAATGAGAAATTTCATTAAAATAAACTGAGATTTAATAATGAATGAATGTATAAAACATACATATATTAAGAAAATGAATAAGATGAAACTAAATTCATTAACGAAGGAGAATAGAATTCTGAGAAATGAAAAAAAAAAGATTATATAAAAGTAAAAAATTAAATTAATTGAAGCTACAAATTTCAATTGAATTATGAAATAAATAAGATCAAACAAAATTCATTAATAAAGGATGATAAGATTATAAGAAATGAAAAAAAGATTATATATAAATTGACAAATTCAATTAATTGATGTTATGAATTTTAATTGATTAATAATTGAAATTTCATAATAAATGAATCTATAAAACATGCATATTTTGATAAATGTGGATCTATCAGAAATAGTCTCTCTATTATGTAGGGATAAGATTGCATACTATCAGACATTCCCAGACTTCACGTCTCAGTAGGATTTCAACTGGGTGTTAATGATAATAACGAATAAGATCAAATCAAATCCAATAATAAAGGAGGATATAATTATAAGAAATGTAAAAAATATTTAAAGTGAGAAATTAAATTGATTGAAGTTACATATTTCAATTGATTAAGAAAAATTAAGATTTCATAATAAATAAATATATAAAATATATAAATATTGATAAAACAAATAAGATGAAATCAAATTCACCAATGAAGTATGATATGATTGCAGGAAATGAAAAAATGATTATATATAAAGAGAGAAATTTAAATGATTGAACTTATGAATTTCAATAGATTAATAAAAATTGAGATTTTATAATAAATGAATATATAAAAACATACATATGTTGATAAAATGAGTAAGATGAAACTAAATTTATTAAAGAAGGTGTATAGGATTATAGAAATGAAAAAATATATATATATAAAATGAGAAATTCATTTAATTGATGATACAAATAGAATTCATTAATTGATGACATAATTTACAAAAATACTCAACAACAACACCAACCTAATGAAAGTTCCTTTGCGGGGTCTAGGGAGCTTCAGAAATACACAGCCTTAACCATAAGTGGTAAAGAAGTTATTTCTGATAGACCTATATGAAGAAAGAAAAAAATGCATAACTATTAACATACTTACTTAAGTCGAGGTCCACCTTTTAGCATAGCTTTAAAGAAATTATGTTGTTCACATAACTTTTTTAGCATTACCAACGCTAGTTGGTAGATTTCTCTAAAAAAAAAGATTTGAAATACGTCTCTATGAAGAGAATTGATTGTTCTTTGTAAATCTAATTGCAATTTATCAAGAAGGGAAATAATGAATGTATACAGAAGATTGATATCATTGAAGCCATTGAGAATATAATATTTTCAGACATTCTTTGAAAACGCTTCAGCAAATCTTTCATATTCATAGAGTAGCACTTCCTTTCAAAATATTCATGTCTGTTTAGTCGATCAATTAGTTGGAAATCTCCATTGAATTCTTTATAGGTCATTCCTAATAAGGAACTGGCTTATAAGAGTTGTAAGACTTATATATGTTTGTATTCACCAAGACTTTGAAACCATTCTCTTAAAGTTATTGTCATTCTAGAGACAAATTCTGTCAAGATGTCTTTAAGAGATATATCTGGCCTTGTTATTTGAATACCTATTCAGGCACTAAATTTATGTAATTGATCTTTCCATTTTGTTAGTGGGACATCATCAAATGTAAACCATGGTCCTTAAATAGATTTATAGATAGGGGTTACTTGTGGTATGAATGGTTCAGTCATCGACTCAGCATCGTCAAACTTAGGTTCAACTTCTATATGTGGTTGACAAGAGTATGCAACAAGCATCATCGTTTGAGATATTTAAGTAAGATCTACAAGCAATTAAGAGCTTTCTGAGTTTTCTATAAAAGAATTAGAATCTTAGCTGTCAGAGCTAGCTAGTACTATATGACTTTTAAAGCTATCTGAAACTGATTAAAAGGTAGCTATGAGTTCTTAGTTGGGCATGGGTTCTTTTGTTGTGTCTATGGGAAGGTCTTTCTTTTGGTGTTGTATTGATTTGTAAAGGATTAGAAGTTGATGAAATTTCTTTTGCTAACGGGTTTGATTAAAAGTTTTTAATGGTTTTGCAAAGGTTTGTCTAAACAATGTGTAAGACATTTTGAAGACCTTTTTGTAGTCAGTAGCATCAAGATAGGATGAAGTTTTATAAGTAGATCTTATAGATACCCTAGTGGTTTAATAGGTTTGAACTTTCAAATGTGGAAAATCTTCCTTATATGATTACATCATCATACAAGGTAATGGTTTAGGGATTTCTTTAAGGATTGGAGAAATTATTGGCATAAAGCATCTTGGTTGGATTAAGCATTCCTTTCCAACTTCTCTCAATAATTAAGAGAGATTTTTTAGTCTAGGCTTAGGATTTCTAGGACTAATACAAGGTTTTGAGTCATCATCTTCATTATGCTTAGGTTAGATCTTCTTTTGTGGTTGGCATTTAGAAGTTGACTTTTTATTAGGCTACTCTCTCCATTATGGGACATAATCTTTATTATCACTATTAGATTCTTCATCCATCCACCATTCACAATCTGAATCACACATAGATAGATCTACATCCTAGAAGAAATGTCCATTCACATAAATGACATACACCTCATATCCATCAGGGTGGACAAAGTGGATTGGAGGACCACTAATGCTTTCTTCATGAGAAAATGATAGAGTAATCATCATTATTGGCCTAGAAGAGGCTTTAGATGATTCTGAGTACTCTTCTTTACACTTGCTGAAAACAGACTTTACTGTTCCATCCTTCAAACTTCTCAAAATTGGAGGAGTAGTAATATGAATGGAGCATCGTCAAGGAGCATGAAATTCTTTCTTATAACTTATGATCCACTATAAAGGCATTAACTTTGCCAATTATTATGATGACAACTGTCAGGGAATCTATATGATTGTGGTCTCATTCTAAACCCTATCTACTACCACCTGTAAAGTTTGGAAAGTTCAGATCTAAAGCTTGGTTCTGTAATTTGTAAATGATATGATGATAGAGTGTGGCCATGTTGGCAACATCACTCCTTCCAGAACTATTCCTCTCATCCTTTCAATAACTGACCTACCTAGCAGTGCTAAGACAAAGAAAGATAAAATAATAATAAAATAAAATAAATAATTATGTATAAATAAAATAAATAATACAATAAAAATAGAACAAAATAAAGAGAAAAAAGTAAAAGATAAAATAAGTAAATAAATACACACACTAGAAAGAAGACAAGTCAATAAATAGATCAAAACATTTATCACAAGAAAATTTTAAGTGATGCAATTTGCAAAAATTTAAGATAAAATCATAAAATAATATTCTGACTAGGACTGTGAGAGTGGAGAATGGAGAGTGGAAACTGGAGAGAGTAGCTAATCATTGTAATTAGGATTATCAATTGTTTACACTACTTCTTATGTAGAAATATTATATTTAGTATTGTAATATTAAAATTAAAGAAATATTAAACACATGGTAATAATTAATAAATAATTAAATATACCTTCATCATCGAATATTTTATCAAAACAATGTCCATTTAATTGATGATTATGAGTATTTGTATGACTAGTCACCTCCGCATCAGTACTTGTGATTGCATTAATATAAAGATTTTAAAGTAATATAAAGTTAGATAATATAAAAAATAGATAAAATTGGTATATTAAAAAGATAAGAGTTTACCTTCAATAACTATGTCATCTAACTAACTTTGGGCACACATAAGGGCTTCCAAAATATAAAGATAAATTTGAGCACGATGAAGACTAATAACTTAACCACTAATTCTAAAATTAGATTCCAAAGCAACAGTAGATGATGTGATTGCTAATAGGTCTCATGTAATTACTTACATCATCAGAAAGTTATTTTCACAATTCTTCCACCATAATAACACATCAAATTACGCACCTTTAATTTCGGACACATAATCTTCTATCAAATATTTATCTAACTCTATCATGTTGTACAAAGTCTTAACCCTTTTTTTTCATGAATTTTATAAGTGAAAGTAACAAATTGCTTTTAAAAGATGAGTTTGAACCTGAAACTGAAGTTAGAGCTAAACAACATGAACTACTACAATCCTGATCCTGAATTTTGTTCATTCTTAGTTGAAAATCAATAAAAAAAATCATACCAGAATTGTTAAATGAAATCCACATGCTCTTAAGCCTAATCATCGTACAACATATTATATATAAAATTAATCCCATCTATCTTGTATTTTGGGTCTAACATAGATATAAGTGCAACAATATGTCTAACTAATACCAATAAGAATTCAACTTTTCCATCATCTGCTATGCCATAACCCCGCATAACCTTATTGGAATCAAACATAAATAAAACTTTCTTTATCTCAAACATAGTGCTAAAGCAACAGTGTCAAGTTAGATATTTTATTCCTGAGAACAATTCAGCCACAGTATAAAATAGTTCCAACTTTGCATAAAGTTCTCTATCCAACTACCATCGGTCTTTTGTAGGCATGCAATTGTATTGAGAATCTATTTGTCTTAGTCTGGTAAACACATCAACATATTGGATTGCTGACTCCAAAATCTTGAAGGTTCAGTTCCATTTATTTGTATAATCCAAAAACAAATTCTTCGTAATTAGAATGTATAGTTTTCATGCAGTTTCTTCAAATTTCTTAACACTTTTAGGTGTTGCACTCCAATATACTATACTATTTTGAATCAAATCTATTGCTTCCTTTATCATCTCCAAACCATCCTTCACAAAAATTTAGAATAGATGTTAAACAACACATATGGAATAACGTTCCACCAACCAATAGTTTAACTTTTCAATAATAGCATCACACTTGCAACAATTGTCAACTATTATGGTGGATAATTTGTTGTCGATATTACAATATATCAAACAGTCTCCCAATACAGTTGCCTACTAGGAATGTTAATAGGTTAGACCGGGCCCGGGCTGTCCAAAACATATTTTAGGCAGCCCTAGTCCGTGACCCTATCCAGGCTGGTCACGAGCAGCCTGTCGAGCCTGAGTCGGCTTGAATTTTAATACATTTTAAATTTTTTATATATTTATTTTAAGAAAATTTGAAATTCTGTAGGTGTATTTTTTCAAATTCATAAATTATAAATTATAAATTATAGCATAATCATTTATAATAAAGTGTAGGATAAAATTACCTATAAATTATACAAAATATTTATATAAAATAAATGATATAAAATACAAACCAATATATGTTTATTAAAAATATGTAGCTATGATAATGATGTTATAATTATTGCCTACAAACAAGTGAAATTAATTTTAATTTTTTAATTTTTTATAACAATTAATTATAATGTAAATGCAAAAAAGTTATTATCTAAGTACAATTTATTTCAAATATTATTTTTACACATTTAAAAAATTATTATAATTCTTTTTAATATGTTTTTTTAAAATTAAGTTTATACTATAATATTTTCAAACTTTTAATTTTTTTTATATTATGTACAAAACTTTTAATTGATGTTGTTGTTGTAAATTATATACTTAAAATAATAATTATACATGTAACTTTTAGTTATTGTTGATTGTTTTTACTTCTATAAATATTATTGTCTTTTCATATTATATCTATTATTAAATAATCATTGTAAAATTTTATATTTTTATTATACATATTAAAAGAAATTAATATCATGATTACTCTTAACGCATTTAAACTTTTTTATTTTTTCGAGTTGATCGAGCTGATTCTTCAACTCATAAAAGTTTTGAGTTAAAGCACCCAATGGTAGTCAGTGTTTTGTTAGCATACATGTCTCTACTACATATACACACTCTCATACAAACATTTTAATAAATTAAATAAAATTAAATAAAGAAAATTTATTAAAAACTACTATATGTCACATTTTATGCTTTAGAAAATTTACTAAGGAATAAGGACTCCAACAAAAATTGATTAGTAATTATATTATAAGTTTATAACCTCTTTTACCTTTTTTTTTAAATCATTGTATTATAATTAATATAAATTCATATTCATATTTTTTTTAATCTTTTCTAATATTAGAAGATTCATTCCTAAATCATTTTAATTAAAAGCTTGTTAAAAGTAATCCTTACTCGAAACCTTGATATAAGTTCTATTTTAAATCATTCTCGTTCTTAAAGTGTTATAAGCATACCAATTTTTGTTTGCTTTCTCTCCAATCCAGTGTAAAAAATCCTCTCTAATATTATGTTTAATAATTCAAGTTTAGACTAATCAAACATGAATCTCTTTCTTTAGGTATAATAAAATTATAATCATAAAAATAATTAATTAATAATTTCATTAGTAATCATATTTCATAAAATTTATAAAATTTTCACCTTTTTTCTTTTAAATATATATATTATGTCACAACTTTATATTATAACAACATAAAATTATCATATAATAAAGTTATTAACTTATTGAATATCAAATTACAAAATTTTTATATCTTTTTTATTTAAACCACTGAATATTTCATTTGAATTAAACTATAAGCTATTAAATGAAAGCGTAACATCATTAACTTCTTAATGTTTTAAGTTAAGTATAATGAGCTAAATATTAACACAATTTGCGTTAAAAGTTAGGTTTAGATTGAAGGGTGCTACATATATTTGCATATCATTAATGATGAAATACATTTTAAAATTTAAATCTACTTATTGGTATGATTAATTAATTGAATATTTTGATTTGCAGCCACTCTGTTGGACCCCGTCTCCGAAGCCCAACATTCGGAAGCATAAAAAGCATAAAAGACCCAAAACCGACAACTTACTGATCACAATTTGGGGAACTTCCAATAGAGATTTCAGATCAACTTCTTGAGGACAATTGTTCCTCATATTCTAACGATTCCAACGCCACCAAAAACGCTCAATTTGGATTAGAAATGGAGAAGTTATGACC
>JANIJH010000007.1:6507780-6523628 GCA_024520975.1 Erythroxylum areolatum | reverse complement strand
CCATCAAATGCTTAAGACTCATATGAATCCAAACAATCCCTTATCCAAATTCCAGTACCCTATGACAGAAATTTTCGGTATCGAAACCCAATCAGTCCGCCACTAGAACATTTTCCGGTCCGGACATCGATTCCCAAAAATTCTAGAAAAATTCTCAAAATCCTCTGAAAAAATAGAAAACACATCAAGATCACTCCGAATCAATTTTTTTAAACACAAATAACACATTTTTCACAACAGGTCACATTTAAACACTTATGCCGAGAAATGTCATGAATGCATGTACAATCACGTGCATGTGCAAAAATTGTCATTCATACTAATATAGAGGCTACGCGATACATATGCATGCCGAGATATATTTACACATTCCTAACCCGTCCCAATTACCAAATTACCCTTCCCATCGGTGATGGGATGTTACAATTAGACTTAATTTTTATTGTAGTGGATTGTTTTTCTAAAATGGCTTACTTTGTTCCATGTCATAAAACTAATGAAGCATCTCACATTGTTGATTTGTTTTTCCGCGAGGTAGTACATTTGCATGGCATTCCTAAAACTATTGTATATGACCAAGATGTTAAATTTCTTAGTCATTTTTCACGTGTACTTTGGTCTAAACTTGGGACTAAGTTGTTATTTTCTACTTCATCACATCCTCAAACTGTTGGTCAAACCGAAGTAGTGAACTTTTGGTACCTTGTTGCGTGATTTAATTAGAAGGAATGTAAAGACTTAGGAAGAACTTTTGCCATTTGTTAAGTTTGCTTATAATAGAAGTGGGCATTCTTCTATTGGTTTTTCTCCTTTTGAGATTATGTATGGTTTTAAACCACTACCCCCTTTGGATCTTGTGCCTATTCCTTTAAGTGAGATCTCTAACTTAGGTGGGCTTAAGAAGGCTGAAATGGTTAAGGCCATCCACAATAAAGCACGAGAAAGGATTGAGAAGAGAAATCAACAAGTTTGAACCTGGAGATTGGGTACAAGTGCATATACATAAGGAAAGGTTTCATTCCAAACAAAAATCTAAATTGGATGCTCGTGGTGATGGACTATTTCAAATCATTGCTAAGATCAATGACAATGCATACAAAGTTGATCTTCCTGGTGAGTATGCTATTTCTAATACCTTTGATGTATCTGACCTGTCTCTTTTTGATTTTGATGAAGGTGAAGATTTGAGGAGGAATCATTTTGAGGGGAGGGGAAATGATACAAATGGCGTTTAAGATGCTACAAGAAGCAATCTAGGTGATTTAGAATTGATTCCAAATATGGAAAGTTTTCGGGTTCCAAATAAGGAAACTTCACCAAATTTGGAAAATGAGCTAAAGAACAAGGAGAGGCCATGGGAAATCATATTGAGGTTGTTCAAAAAAAACAAGATCATTCAAGTGCCAACATGGAAGGTTTTCCCAATATGGAAAGTTTTGTCAGTCCAGTCACAAGGTCCCGAGCAAAGCGTCTGAAGGAGCAACTCCAAATTTATGTGCAAAAACATGTTGAAAGTGGGCTGTCCAAATATGGAAAGTTCATATATGGAAATGTTTTAGAGCCTAAGTATCTCTACATAATTGGGCTAACAAACTAGTTTGGAATGTTTGTGTTTTTTAGCTTATTTTGGGTCAAATTTGGGTTTGTTTGTTATAGGCTGTTTTTATTTGTCTCCTTTAGGTTAGAATAAGTGAAATGGGCCACGTTTCAAGTGGGCCATGTTGGTTTTATTCACTTCTATTTCAGACTTGGTTTATGGGCTCAATTTAACTTTTTAAGTTAGAATACATGGGCCCCTTGTTATTTTTACTTAAGCCCATTCGGAACCCACCAGGTTTAGGTTTAATTAAGCATGTTTTAGGGTTTTTTGTGGTTGTCATATTCACCTCTCCATCTTATTCTCTCCAGCAACCACCTTTCTCTCAACATTGAAGATTGTCTTTTCATCTCACCCACCTTCTCCACGACGTTCTCCACATCAGCCATGTTCTTTACTACCTTGAAGACATTTATTTCAATTTTCAATGTTTTGTCTTACATTGTAATGCCTATAAAAAAGGCTGTTTTCTGATGTAATGCTGGTCAAGTTGTAATTTGAAAATTTCAGATCTGAATATAAAGAGTTTTTGCTCTCTTTTATGTTTATGCACAAGGTGTTCTTATTGATTGCAATTGAGTTTATCTTTTGTTATCAATTTTAATTCCTATTTCTTGTGTTCTTGAGTGCTTAATTGATTGCAGTTTAAGGGGATTTCTGAAAATTAACTTGAGTTCTTTTCATAAGTGTTCTTGGGTGTAAGAACAAATCCTAATCTGACTGCTTTGTTGAGAAACTAATTCTGATTTGATTTTTAACGAGTTCTAATGGTTGATTAAGAGTCTTGGGGTTCCGCATCATTTGATATATCATAATTAGAAGGAGTTGCTTGCAACCCTAGAGAACCTATAATAAACATGCAATTGAATCACAATATATCAATTTAAACATTTGCATTAGATAAATGAATTAAAATATGTTATTGCACAAAAATAGGGTTCATCTTATAGTTACACATGATAAAACAAGAAATCAAACATAAACAAAAAGAAAAACGAATTGAAAACAATGGATTCGTAATTCTAAATCTCTATGATTGTCTTCTATCGAATATTCTTCCAAGGTAGAGGTTTGATCTTATATTCTAGGAGATCTTTCAATGATTTCTTTGTGTTTTCCACTTCTTTGAATCACAATCGCCCTTTTTGAATGATCTCAATCTTGGTAATTGCCTCCTAATGTCTCCTCTACTATTTTGCCTCTGAACACAATTTTTTATAGTAATTTTTAGGGTTCTAGTGATGCATAGTCTAATACATGGATATTTATAACCTAAAATTTCTATATAGCCTAAAAGAAGTATACAGGCTGAGGCGTGGTCATGTATCCCTTCTTTGGTTAACATCTTTATTTTACGCTACATTCTCATCCGAATTCTTCTCTTTTTAGTTCATAAAATCAATTATATCCTATAAACACACATGGAGCAAATTAAGTACCAAACATACAATAAAATTATCAAATATCAAGTAAAAATACATTAAATATTGGTTACAAATATGGTTAATTATGCATCTATCAACTACCATTTGAGGAACTTATTATATATCTTCTTATAATCAAAAGGAGCTACAAGAGGCACAAGAAGAAATGAACCCTTGAACGAAAAGAATTTAGCATTCAAAGCCTTAAAAGAAGAATTGATTAAAGATGAAGAGACATCAACTAGTGAGAGCGATAAAGAATACATTACGTTAATCACTAGAAAATTGAAGAAATTCTTATAAAAGAAATTCTATAAAAGAAAGGACTTTAAGGAAGGTAAAGATAATTTAAAACATAAATCATGAATGTAGAAACTCATACATATGAATTCATAAAGTCCTCCACTCAAAGATGATTTAAAGGATGAAAGAAATAAATAAGAAGGAACCTCAACTTGGGATGGCATAAGTGAATCTAAAAATGAACAATCGAAAGGAGAGATAGCTCACATATTCTTTACCACTATGAATGATGATGAGGTAACATCTAACTCCAATTTGTTTGATAACGATAGTGATTTGACATATGACGAACTAGTCAAGTTTAGAAATCACGAGTAAGAAAAGGAAGAAATTATCTTCTAAACTTAAAGAAGTTCAAAAGTGAATTGTAAAGGGCTAAAGCATTAAAAATGTGATCATTGATGACAATAATGTATTAGACACATTAAAGCACAAAAATGATATATTGAGAAAGGATATCAATGTTCTTAAGGATTCATTATTCAAGTTCACTAAAGGGACTAAAAAATTAGAGAAAAAGGCTAAGAGCTTAAAAGAATTGCAATGATAGGCATGGAATATGATACAAATATAGAAGTGAAGCCACATCTTTGTAAAGGGAAAATATCTATATAGTGAAGGACCATTGCCTAATGTGATAAATAAGTATGGAGCATGCACATCAAAGTATATACATGCACATGCCATATTCACTAGGAATAATTCTAAAAACAAAAATCACGCTTTCATATATGGATGACAATCTAAGTATAGAGTTTCTTAAGGAAAGAATAGGCTTAAATTTTACGATAACGTGTAAGTTCACTCACATCCAAAGAAGCATGCATTAAGCCTTCATTCAAAGTAGGTACTACCCTAGTAAAAAATTCAACACCTATAATTTCTAAATGAAGATTCCTCATTGTTCATGCACATATAGAATGCCAAGTATACATTTATGCATCACAATCACTCATATAACATTGTATGTCATTTTTTGGTGAGTACAGACATGTTAATAAGTTTTATTTATTAAAAAAAATGATGGCAAGTAAACTTTTGAAAGTGGGGGTTAAAAAGAAGAAAAATCCTAACATCAAGGAACTAATATTACCTAAAAACCATTGATTAGCTTATTGTAGGGTTCTTAAAGAGTAAATGTAGGTAGTAGAGATTGTAGTATTATTTTTAAAAAGCTTGTGCTTTTTCTATCTTGATGAATTTAACCTTTTTATGTCTAAGAATTTCTTTAAATTATTTGTGTAGAATGTGTCAAATTAGCCTTTAAAGAGAAAAAAAATGAGCAAAGACTCTTCAAAAGAGCTAAGTATTGAACCAAGTGAGGATACTAAGATAGATGAGATGTTTCTAATGAATTGAAAATTCAAAAGGAATCTTCATTCTAATCATATCATACAAATGTTTAATAATAGATAATTATTAATAACTAATTTACAAATATGTTACATCTTACAGTTATAAGTCTATCTGAGTATAAATCCCTAGTGATAAATGTTTGGATTTGCACTACAAATGAGAAATTAAACACCATAATATGGAACTAAACTTAGAGATTATGTACAAATAGGGATATTAAATTAAAATTTGTTGGTATATGATAAATGATAAATAGAATATGTTTCTAATCCAATATTTATTTCTTTTTTTTATTTGTGAGTTTCTTATTGCTTATAGTACTTATTTTGTTTTCATTGTGTTTTTAGGTCTTATTAACCTTCTCGGATAAAAAAGGTGAATAACTAGGGCAAAATTAGGGTAGAAAGTAAAAGAATTGAAGATCTTTTGGTGGTTGCCTATATAAATCTTCATGGTTGTATTAGTGCCTATGTAAGCTACATGGTTGTGTGGCTACTGTGTAACTCTTTGGGACCGTGTTTCTTTGCAATTTTCAAATATTAAAGCAAAATTAAGGGACATTGTCATGCACGCAGTTGTGTGAGTAACAATGTCCACTTTAGAAACCCTAGATTTGAGTTATAAGTGGATAAAACAAAGAGAAAAATAAGGGAAGTAAAAAGGATTTTGTAAGAGGCTCGAGAAAACACAAATTGATGGCCTATAACAATAGAGAAAATTAAGAGCAAGCAAGGAAACATATTTAAGCTGTATTTTCATCAACCTAAAGTGGATTTCATGAACATCAAAAGGTATTTCATCACGACTCTTTTAATTTTTTATTTTTCCTTTAGTCTTGATGTTATGATTATGACCTAAACTTTTATTGGTACTTAGATTAGAAGAACCCTGGGATAGACTTTATAGTGATTTTATTTTAAGTTAATTCATTCTTTAGTTTCAATGAGATTCAATTATGTGTTCCTAATTATTCTTCAATTAATATTTATAATTTATTATTTCATGTATCATTTCACGCAATTGAGATTAAGAAATCCTTTTATATGATAGAGTTACTATAATTGAAATTATTTGCATGCAAACCCAGAGATAGGTTGACATAAATCCTATAGATTAGGGTCAAACCTAATAGTGAAATTCTCAAATCCATTAATGCAATCTTACAGTTTTAACTAGAAAAGGATTTCAATTAATCGACCAAGTGTTAGTAGTTAATAGCCTTAAGAAAATTATTAACATAAGATAGGAATTTTCTTGGTACTATAAACTACAAATTAAGTTGAGTAGTAAAATTATGATTGCATGGGAAATCTTACAGGGATTTGAAGTCTAGGTACAATTATTGTTTCTAAGTTTAATCTTTGTTCTAATTAGTTAATTGTGTTTATCTATTTTAGTTAATTGTTTTGATTTTTTGTTTTATTTATCTTAAACACCATAATTTATTAGGCTAGATCATAGAAAGATGGTAAATACTAGTAATGTTAATCCTTATGTGATCGACCTATACTTGCCAGTGTTAGCTACAGTACATCGTACACTTATGGTATAAAACATAAAATTATGCATCAAGTTTTTAGCATCATTATTGAGGACTAGAATATTAGGAAAAAGTTATTTTTATTAATTTAGTCATTTTTTCTTTTTAGGTAATTTTTATTTCTTTTCTTTTATATTTATTTTTCCTTTATAATTTTCTTTTTTGATTTTGTGTTTGTGTTTTATTTTCAAGATTAGGATAGTCATTGTTATAGCCACTAAACACAATGGAAGGGTGGAGAGGATAGTATTCTCAGAGGGATTATGGCATGCCATCACTTATGGTAGCTTTGGAAGCTTGGAACTAGAGGCATAATACTTATATTTAGTAGCCCAATCAATATATGCGATGTATTCTGACATTTTTGGGTGATCACCCTAATTATGAATGTCATGCATCTAACTGTATATGAAAGCATTTGAATTACATAAAGAACTAGCCTCAAGATACCCTATATGGGAATACATATAATCTAAATTCGAGCAATTGTTATGACTATGCATAGAAGGATTATCCTTCATCTAGATTTCTATAACAAATCAACAAGAGGAAGATGAAAATCTTAGAGATGTCCTCATGAAAGGAATTTCTTAACAAAAGGTTTTCCTCTTAAGAGCTAGTTGTTTCATACGAATACACCAAGTTAATCTTGATGGATCATGTGAGTGCATTAGTTTTCCAAATTGGAGAGGAGTCAGAGGTTGAATATATAGAGGAATTTATAGTTTAAAAAGAGAAGGAAGATGACAAAGAGGAGTCAAATAAGGAGGCTATCGAGGAATTATTGGCAGTCATCTTAAGTACAGAGGGCTCCTGATTCCTACAAAACAAACTATTGGATTAAATTGAAGATCCAAGGAGTTTTGCTATTCCTTATTATATTGACGGTTTGTTAATAAAAAGGACTATATCAAACAATTGCGTAGAAAATCAGCTAATTGATGAGAAGGATTAATAAAGATACAGCTAGCAGCTAAGAAAAACATATAAATGGGACTTTCAATCCCACTAAACTCAAGTATCCAATACGTGACAAGGAAACACTAGCCTGTCTTAAGACATTGAGAAAATGGAGAAAAGATTTATTACCGATTGAATTTACAATTAAAACCAATTCCAAGTATTTATGTGGATTTACCAAATATACAATTAAAACCAATTATAATCAAGGACAGCTAATTCGTTGGCAGCAGGAATTAAATCAATATAATTTTCATATTCATTATATCAAATCTTGACTTAAGTAATTTGATTCCGCCCTACTTTCAACTCGAATTTTGGGTAGCAAAGTGGTATGAGAGCTTAGGTATGGGCCTAAGGCTTCGCCCCACATTGTGAGTTCAGCTCCCCATAATCGCAGGAGTGCTCAATGGTTCTATGAATGCCATGCAATCAAGCGGATGCATGGTGGACTTAAGTAATTTGATTCTGCCCTACCTTCAACTCGAGTTTTGGGTAGCAAAGTTAAATGGTTTTACTAATTTTATACTTAATTCCTTATTATCTAGTAGCATATGGCCTACTTATACAATACTAAACTTTTATATAGGAAAAGGGGTGGAAACAAGTTGTAATTATAGATCTTGGTTGAAAAAGGGCTTGTTGACAAGTCTATCTATAAGATCCATAAAGAAGATCTAGTTGCGATTCAACCCAATAATTAAATTTTTTGTTTTTATTAAGTAGTTTATAGGGTTTTTATTAGTATTTTATTTATATTAATAGTTTTAGTTTGATGGACCTAATTTTGTTACTTAAGATTTGATGGATTTCCATAGGTTAAGAAAGCGACATCAACTTTTGCTTTAAATTAGAAAATATTTCACCAATAGTGTGTGGATGCTTATGAAATTAGACAAGAATGGAAATCTTTTTCTATCAGGGAAGTATCAATTATTCTCAACCCCTCCATTATTCATATTTTCACTGTTCTTACATATTTTGTACATTGAGGGCAACGTATAACTTAAGTATGGGGGGAAGGACTTAGTATTCAAGCTTTTCAATTTTTTATAATTTTCATACTAACAAATAATTCAAAAAATTATAAAGGATGTTGATCAAGATGATTTATTACGAGTTTGGTTGTGACTGTGATTTGATTTGTTCAAGCAAATAGTTATAAGTTTTATGGTTAAATTAATTTCAATTTTATTCATCAATTTTAAGATTGGATATTTGATTTGTATTATGATACTTTATGTATAATTCAAGCATGTATTGAGTTAAATGTGAATTATTTTTAAGAATTGTTATAACCCCCATTTAGAACAAGAAAAGAAAGGAATAGTATAATGTGAATAAATAAGCCTAAATAATTTATCTTCATTGGCTTTATACCATAAAAAGTTCAAAATTAAAGGGTGGTGTTATTGTTCATTTCAGATAGTGACCTAGTTGAGTAATCGGGGGTATATATGACAAAGTGTTTACTTTTGCATGAAAAAGCTAGGTGACTTTCAAGCAAGCTTCTAAATGCTTTTAAAAGGTTTAAATTTAGTATTTTGTTTTTAATAAAGGGTATAAAAGTGTTTAAAGGTTTTAGCATTTTTCTTTTATACATTAAGTTTATGTATTAAGTGGAATGGTATGAATTGAGTTGAAATTTGAAGAACCGTGGACTAAATTGGATTGATTTATAGTTTGATGTTTGTAACTAAATGCATAACATTTAAATGAACTTTGCAATTGAATGAATAGTGGAGAATCTTAACAGATATCCATTTTATTTGATGCTTTTCTAGCGTTGATTCTTATTAAGTTGAGAGTAATAAATTGATTTGCTTGAGGATAAGTAAATGCTTAAATGTGGGGAGTTTTATAAATTCTAAATATATTATATTTCTATTCACATATTTAATGATTTTGCTTGTTTATTTGAGAGATTATTAATGTTTATGGTAATTATTTTGATTATATTGTGTGTGTAGGTCTTATTAGCCTTCATGAATAAAAAGGAGATGAATTAAAGAAAAACTGGGATAGAAAGTGGACGAATTGAAGTTATTTTAGTGGTTGCTCATGTAAGTCTACACAGTTGTGTTGGTTCCCATGTTAGTCTACACAGCTATATGGATACATTTTTAGCTTTTTAGGATCATATTTCTTCACAATTTTCAAATATTGAAGCAAGTGCATATAACCATGTGAGTGACCATATCAACTTGAGAAGCTAAATTCGAGCTATAAATGGATAAAACAAAGATAAAACAAGGGAAGTTAAAAAGGGTTTGTAGGAGGCTCAGGATAATGCAAATTAATGGTCTAGAATGATAAAGAGAATGAAGAACAAGCAACGAAACATATTTAGGGTGGATCTTCATCAATCTAAAGTGGTCTTCATGAAGATTAAAAAGGATTTCATCATGTTTCTTTTTCTCTTTTTTTCTTTAGTCTTGATGTCATTGAGATTCAATTGTCTATCATAAATTATTCTTGAATTAGCATTGCTAGCATATGATTTCATGCAAATGAGATTGATAAATCCTTTTTTATAAATAGATCTACCATAATTGAAAGTAGTTGCATGCAAACCTAGAGATAGATTGGCATAAATCCTCCAAATTAGGGTCAAACCTAATAGTAAAATTCACAACTAGCTTTATGGCTTAATAGGACATTTGGTTAAATTTAAAAGCATAAAAGTGGTTTATACAAAAAGAAAGCTCAAAGGGAGCTTATCAAAAAGGAAAATGATATAATGGATAGGCTATTTGGCTAATGTATTTTATGAAACAAAGAATGCCTAATCATTTCCATATTAATGTATATGATAAAAAGGTAGTCTCAAATAAAAATTCAAGGCAAAATTAGGATTACATATCATAAAGGTTGCACATTTTCAAAAGAAAATGAGACTGATATAAATGTGTTAGTTAATAAGGCTCAAAATCTCTCCAGATTTGTCTACCACTAGTCATTGCTCTTTTAAAGATAATGAATATCGACCAATCATAAGCGTAATAATACATGCTAAAGTTGCTATGAAATTCTCTAGTCAATTCACACTCTAATCATGACTATATAATCCCAGAAGTAACAGAAAACAAGAAAGTGTTTGTTTTTTTGTTTTATTCTTTCTCTCATTTTGATTGAAAACTTAAAACAAGTAAAACAAACAAATACAAAAACAAAAATACAAATAAAAAGTAATGCAAAATTGTAAAGGAAAAGAAATTTACTTCTCTTGGGTTGCCTCCTAAGAAGTGCCTTTGTTTAGGGCCACTAGCTGGACTCCTTCTTCTCCTCACGTGATAAAATTGTGATCTTCTAGTACTACAGTTAGCGTCACTTCCACACAGGGTTGTTTTGGAGAGGGCCTTAGTTGATCATCATCCCTATTCAACATCTTCCTTATCCTCAGATTCTCAATCTCGGCTGAGTTCATACACTCCAAAAAGATCTCAAATGTCTCTTTGCCTTTTTCTTCCTCATTGAATTCCTCCAATCTACTATGCAAAGGTGAAGAGTCATTCTTAACATAAAATGGAACTCAGTACTTACCTCCGAGCTAAAAGATATGTCTTTTCTACCTCGAACTCCTCCTCAACTTCTTCTTCACATGCAATTCCTTGAGTATTGCTCTCAAAATTCTCAAGCTCCTCATCACTTTATAAAGTTTATGAACATATGTCCATTGGGTATAGCTCGAGTTGATGCAGCCGCTCCTCTTCGCTTTACAGTTCCAGATGATTGATATCTCCCTATCGAGATAATGTATCTTGCTAGAATTGCAGAGCATCCTGTCAGATTTGTTGTACACCTTATTGAAATAGTTGTTGCATATTATGTTGGACCTATTGCATATCCTGTTAAATTTAAAAATTGTTAGCAGCCATAATATTAAACAATTCTTTTAAAGATGTACCTAAGTCGTGTTAGCTCTTTGAATCTTAGGTGCTAGACTATGTATTTTATGGAAATTGCCCTCTATCCTACTAGAATTGTAGAGTATTCTACTAAAATTGCAAAGTATTAGCATTCACGATATTAATAAACTCTTCCATAGATGGATCAAAGTCGTGATAGGAAGCTTCTACTCAGTATGAGAATTACTATGCATCCTACAAACTATCATACAGGTAATTTTGATGGTTATCCCATCTATAACCAAAGTTAGGTTTATCAGTCTAATCTTGCTTATAGGATTGAGAATAAGAGTTAAAAAAACTACTTCCATCAATGATTTTTTAATTAATATTTTTTTCACAAACACGAAACAAAAAAATGAAAGTACCATGAAATAACTGAAAAGAAAGCAATTATGAACAAATATATACAAACACCAATTAAAATCACAAACAAAAACTAAAGCACCGCACTCCCTGACAATGGTGCCAAAATTGACAGTGCGTCATAACACTAGTTAAAATAAAATAACTAAACTACTAATATAACAGTGGTAAGTCAAGGTCGATTCCATAAAGAATGTGTATAAAGTTATTGGAATAAAATTAATCGATGTTTAGGAAAAAAAAGGGGGTTTGGATTTTAGAATAAGAAAATAAAATAAAACTAAACTAATGAAAACAAATTAAAGAAAACATGCGAAAAGTGTTAAAAGTGGGGAATTCAGTAGGGACCTAGTTCTTTCATTCAATCTCGGCCTCTACCCTAATTAAACATATTTCCTTCATTTGATGTTCTTAAATCTCTCCTAGAAACTATTAATCATGGATTAATAATTAACCTGATTTTTCCTTTAGGTAGTGTTTAATCAAGATACGATCATTAATTAAACCTAACCACCAAATAACCTAGGATACAATCTCTAGATTTAATTAGGCAATAGCATTACGAATTAGGAAAACCGATTAATTAAGGCAACAACCACATACGATGTGTCATTTAACCTAGGTTAAGTTATCCCTAATGATTACGAATCATTAGTTGCTCCATATGAATTTCAATATAACAATTACGGATTACATCAGAATTCTAGCAATGGGTTTGCAAATAAACGATTCAATGAACACATTAAAATCTTGTTTTCATAATACCCAATGGGTTCATATACAAATAGCCAAACAATAATGAAAATATGATTATCCATACACAAAACATAGGATAACACAATCAATTTCTAATGAGAGAAAGAAACAACAAAGATAGTGAAATACATTTAACCTGAGTTATTGACGTTGATGTCACCTCCAAACCGGTGTTTGGAACTTAGCCTTCCATGAGTCTCTCCAAAAGAAATACTTCGGCCCCACTCAAATAACCCCTACTGAAGACCCCTAGTAGCTCCTCTTCACTACGCCTCCCCTCTATTCCACACTACTTGACTCTTCTCTTGATACTATTCACTGATGTGACAAATAAACTTGGTTGTCCCAAATTATTGTACACATCCCCTTTTAACCCTTGCTGATGTTTTCTAAGTTTAGCTCTTGTTTACATTTAATAAAGTTGTCTACATTAAATGTAGTGTTGTCTGCATTATGTAGGACATCTACGTGAAATGCAAACTGCATTTCACTAATGTCCTCCTAGACAGCGATGCGTCATTTTGCTTCATAGTTACTCCTTCCTTCTGAGTCGTTTCTTGCTTCTACGCCTTCGCTTTAGTACTTTATCCACCTACTGCAGCCGTGAGCATGATTACCAATTAATAAGTTACAAATCCATGCAGCCCATGTTCTTCTTCCTTTTATTTCCATCTTTCTTGTCTTTTAATTTTCTTCTTCTTGCTCCATAAAGACAAGTAAAAATTAATCTTAAAAAATTGGCCAAAATATAAAGCTTTGACTCACTTTAATTTCTTTGCTTCCGAATTATACCTCAAATCATATATGTGTCAAAGTGTGTATCTTAAGGAATTTCATGTCAATAATCGCTAAGTATTACAGAATAATTTCATAATCAATTAAGCACCTATCAAAGACAGTAGTAACTAGCAAGAAGAGAAAGGGTGAAACTAAGAGTGACAAGTATTGTAAGCATAGGTTAAGTTCTTTCAAGCTTGGTTGTGAAGGAAAATATTTTATTGTGAATATCCCCTGGTTACTTAGCTATTTCACAACTCACAACCACCTACCAATTCTATTATTAATCGCATTTTTTCAAAAAGGACCAGGGGAATAAGAAATTTATTTGAGTACAATTATTCCACTTTTTTATTGTACTCTAACCTATATTATTTCTTCCTACTCAATCTATTTCCATGAAAAGTTACCAATGATGCCTACCAAATTAAATTCATTCAATCCCAAGTGCATCCAAACAAGTGTCATAAAATGAAAGAATAGGTGCAATATTCTAATCAACATGCATATTCATCTTAAAAACACTCAAAAAAACAAACTTTACAAGCTATTTTTTCATAATTGAAGTGATCATGTTCATAGTTAAGTTCATTCCTTTTAATTTCATTGCGTTGACACACTCACACAAATACACACAATGCACAATGCACAATGCACAATGCAACATCTTACAATAAAATGTTACATAATGCACACATAATCAAAAACCAACACAATGGAAATGCAAAGTCAAATACAATTGATAATGCAAATGCATATAAATCCCCACACTTGAACAACACAATGTCCTCAATATAAACATAACATACACTAAAAATAAACTTAAAAAATAATGTAACAAATAAAAATAAATAGAAATAAAAATAAAGGTAAGAACACTTATATGGATTATGCGTGTTAGAGAAGGAACTTGGACGCCTTGCACCTTAACATACTTCAATAATTTCTTTGTTTGGTAGTTTTTATTGTCACACTACCTGCTTCAATTATGCTTGTAAGGCATCCATTCTTCCCTTCAAATTCTTCTTGTTTTCTTCAATTTTGCTTAGCACCCTTTCCTAGCCTTCCTTTTCTTTTTTGAATTCTTCACTTAATGTTCCTCATGTTGCTATTGTTGTGGGGCTGAGCTTGATGTCGTTTGTCCTCTCTTATGCTTAATAATAGATTGAGAGCTTATATTGGGGAGTTACATGCCATAGGACTTTATGATTTATGCATCCTTAATTGTGTATTATTGAAAAATTCAAAAGCAACAGAGGTTAGTCTATTAACAATAATATCATGATAATGAGCTAATGCAGTTACTAAGAATCACATACCTAAGATAGTGCATTAATAGTAATATCATGATATTGAGCTAATGCAGTTACTAAGAATCACATACCTAAATGGCTAATCTTTTTAGTGATTGAAGTAACTATTGTGTTGAAGACATATGTAGAAGTGCAAACCATACAAAAAAAATAAAAAAACAATTTCATTTTAGAACACTTATTGCTTTGATTATTCAAAAAATGGTGTGACATGTGAATTTATGTAGCAATAAGTTTTTTGGAGTCCTAATTAGATTAATTGGTGCATTGTGAGGTTCAAACACTTTTTGTCCCATTAATTTCTTCCAATATGTGCTTGCCTAAAAATCTTAATGGGATTATATTATTTTGGTTTTTGTGGATTCCAAAAATATCCTATATAATGTTATGATATAAGTTACATGGTTCCCATTTTTGTTGGACTCATTTCCGGAGCCCAACAATCGATTCAGATATCAAAAGATATTTGACTCAGGTCTCGAGATGTATTCTGAGAAGACCATTCGGGACAGTCGCGTGAGGGTGGTGTGAATGAAAAGTGGAAAGTATTACATTTATAAGAAATCTCAGCGTAGCAACAAAGAGAAGTTCGTCGTGCCAAAAGTCATTCTTCGCCACGGCGAAGACGCCTTCAGAAAGGATCACCACGGCGAAACACTCAAAATTTGGAATTTCACACATTTTTAAACAAACACATACATTCAAATCTAACTACAAGTTAAACATACTCACACACAAAAGAAACTTCAATTCTTCATGTCATTATAATACCAAAGAGTTTAAACAAACTTTATTTACATAACATCATACATATCAAAGCTTAATACAAACACAAAATGATACTTAATATTGATATGCCTATAAAGCTATCCAAAATAGTCACTAACTTAGTACAAAAGTCTCTAACTATCTTGGAGTTTTTGATGCCCTGCAAGGATCAACTGTCATCTTGTTCTGCACCTGAGAAGGGAAAAGTGGGGTGATATATTTATAGCCATCAATAATTTGCTAATATATTTATTAGCAATAATATATTTATAGCCATCAATAATTTGCCGCAAATTCAAGCATATGTATATATATATCTAACAATTCAAGCATTTTCAAATTATCTCAAAAACTCATAATATAGGCTTTAATCATTATGCATAACGAGCACATATATCATGCTTGATAATTTAAAGATGCAATGAACAAATAAATGGCTCGAGGGTTTTATGGAAACAGAATGGTGAAACCGAAGTTTACACCATGAACAGAATGAGTCCTTTTCAGAGCTCATATGCCATAAGCAGCCAGCCAGGAGAAGGCTCTTGTCAACGTGCACGTGACGAATAGAATGGTTCCACTCTTACCCGAACAAAAGCACATAATCATTTTATCATATGCTCATAATTTCATGCTCTTCTATCTTTTCATTCATACAAAATGCCATGAAATGTTTCAATGGCATAGCTTGATCAAAACTCATAAATCATAATGCATTTTCAACAATTGCATAATTCACTATCAAGCAAGTTACACATACACACACATAGGCAAGAATTT
>JANIJH010000007.1:6483737-6504270 GCA_024520975.1 Erythroxylum areolatum | reverse complement strand
GAGCAGGCAGCTAAGAGGAGAGAGGAGATGGAGCGGCTTACTAAGATGAGAGCGGAGGTGGAGCAGATGACCAAGGACAGACAGCACGCGGAGGAGATGGCTAAGCTTAGGCAGGAGATCAATATGTTAAAGAGGGGGGACACAGTTCAGAGCATCCATAATCACCACGACGTTAGCATTACATTGTTATTTACTTTCAATTAAAAAATATAAGAGATTTGTTCTTTCTTCTTTTTTAATTATTAAATTAATTTCTTTATATGTTTTATTATTTATTAATTTTCTCATTATTCAAACTATATAATATAACCCAACACAAATAAATAAAGTATATATATAATATAACATTATTATAACAGCAAAATAAAAAAAATATTATCAGTTATTACCGACGGAAAATTGTCCGTCAGAAACTAAGGTATTTACCGACAGTAAATTAAACCGTCGGAAAAAGTGGTTGAAGATACCTTCGTCTCACCGACGGACCAAATGACCATAGCAAAATTTCTCCAACGGAATCTTACTTGCCCATTCCGTCGTTAAATAAATACCGACAACAAACTTTCCGTCGTAAATTCCATCGTAAAATTGCGACGGAATATGTCGGTCGGTATTTTTAGCTACGGGAAGTTCAACGACCGATTTTTGGGCCACCAAATTCCGTCGGTGATTACTTTCACCGACAGAAATCTGTTATTTACCGACGGTAATTTCCATCAGAAAAACGCTGATTTCTTGTAGTGCTAGTGACAGTAATATAGTTGCTTAAATGAACGCCTCCTTTAACTTGTTAAAAGCAATTAAACATTTATCGTCAAAATTAAAAGATGCATCCTTAACTAACAAATTAGTTAGAGTTCTAGCTATAAGAGAGAAGTCCTCAATGAATCAAGGTTGGAATCTTACATGTCCCAAAATTGCACACAGGCCCTTGACACTAGTTGGTGGTGGAAGCTTCTTAATGACCTCTGTTTTGGCTCTATCCAATTCTGTACCTTGGTATGATATTTTATGTGCTAAAAATACACCCTCATGTGTATTTCTCACAATTTAGAACCAAATGTGATTCCTCACATCTTTGAAGAACTCTATCAAATTTTGTCAAATAATAACAAAAAGAATCTCTAAAGATCAATAAATCATCCATAAAAATTTCCATAATGTCCTCACTTATATCCATAAATATTAGCAGCATGCACCTTGAAAAGTTGCTAGTGCGATGCAAAGTTTAAACAACATCTGTCTATAAGCAAATGTTCCATAAGAACATTTAAAAGTGGTCTTCTTATAGTCTTTCCGATAGATAAAAATTCTAGTTGTATCGTAAATATCCATCAAGAAAACAATAGAATGCATTTTTGGACACTCTCTTAATCATTTGATCTATAAACGATATAGGAAAGTGATCCTCCTTAGTTACTGTGTTTTTCTTCCTATAATAAGTGCATAGTTTTCAACCTATAACTATTTAAGTGATCAACTCACCTTTTTCACTTTCCATCACTATCATCCCTCTTTTTTTGGCACATATTGTTTTGGACAAACTCATTAACTATCCAAAATAGGGTAAATAATATTTGTATTCAAGAGCTTTATTACTTCCTTCTTGACCACTTGTTTCATACGAGGGTTTAGCCTTCTTTGTCTCTCCTTTATAGCCATATATCCTTCATCAAGGTTGATCCTACTTATCACCATATTAGGACTTATATCTCTTGTGTCTAAAATTTGTCATCTCATGGCTCTCGTCCTCTTTCAATTGTGTCTACCAATCTCTTTTCTTGTTTCCCATCCAGCTTCTTTAAAATTATTATAGGTAAAGTATGACCCTCATCTAGATAGGTATATCTAAGGTGTATGGTAAGGGTTTAAACTCTAGAGTAGGTGGTTTCTCAATGGAAGGTGGTATGGGTGCTTTTGTCCTTACCAAGATTTCCTACTTTGATTTTTTGCCTAACTCCTCCCTCTTCTCTAACTCTTCATTATCTTCCACATACTCAACATCAACATCTTCTTTGTGGTTCTCCTTTTACTCTTTTACACACTCATCTACTATATTAAGTATTTTGCAATAGTTGCTTTCCTTTGGATTTACCAATACTTTAGTCATGTTAAACTCAATCCATTCATCATTAATCCAAAGACTCAATTTCCCTTCATGTATATCAAATAATTCTCTTTTTGTATTTTTGAATGGTCTACTAAGAATTAGTGGATAGTTTCGATCCTCTTCAAAGTCTAACACTATGAAATTTACAAGAATAATAAACTTATCTACTTTAACTAGCACATCATCCATCATGCTAAATGATTTCTCTATTAATTGATCAACCACCTAAATGAGTTATATTGACTTCACATCTCCTAGCCTAATTTCTTGAAAATAAATAAATTCGTAAGATTAATATTTGTGCCTAAGTCATATAAGCACTTAGAAAATTCTAAATTGCAAACTACACAGGATATAGTAAAACTCCCTGGATCTTTCAATTTTGGGTGCATGTGGTTAGTAATTATAGAGCTGCAACTCTTCGCTAAGGAAATCGTTTGATTATCCTCCCAAGTTCACTTGTTTAATAGGATATCTCTAAGAAACTTTATGTACTTAGGCATGTTCACCAAAGCTTCCACAAAGGATAAGTTAATTTGTAGTTTCTTCAACTTCTCTAAAAACTTTACAAATTATGCATCCATTTGATTCTTCTTCAACCTTTATGGGAATGGGATTTGAGGAACATATGGAGGGGGTGGGAAATATGGTGGTTCCTCTTTCTTATCTTCCTTTTTGTCCTCCTTCTCTTGGCTTCCTTCATGGTGGGATTCAATCTTTTTTTGGTTTATTCTTCCAGTTGTTTCCCACTTCTAAATGTGATATCCTTTAATTGCTCCCTTAGATTAGACTCTTTATTTTCTGTGAGTCTCCCCAAACTTTGTATAAATAATGCATTTGTGAGTTGCCGTACTTGAACCTTCAAATTATGGATGGAAGACGCATGATATTCTACAATTTGGTCGAACTTAGCTTTCATCATCTTCTAGCTCTCATCTTGGATTGTGAACTTGGAATTTAACACATTTATTAGCTTATCCATATTTGATTCTAATAAATCTAACCTATCTTGCTAAAATCTTAGTGGTCCTTATGCTCTCATTTGATTACCTGACTAAGAGAAATTTAGGTAGTTTTTCCACCCAAGATTATAAGTATTTGAGTAAGGGCTATTACCACCTTGACCTAATTTTGCTCCCATAAAGTTTAGCTACTTCATATTATTATTGTCCACTATGAAGAAATTAGTTGTAATATAGCCTTTTTTAACTACAAAACTCCCATCCATGTTGTATTACTTTTAGTGGGCTAGAAGAAGTGCTCTTAGGCTATTTATTTGATTCATCAAATTTGCTACTTTAGCCAGTAATGTTGTCACTAAATCAATAGTAAGCACTCTTTTTGATCTTCGAAGGTTGGTTGCTATTTACTTCTCTCCAATGTCTATAGACAATTATTGTTTGCCATCTCATCCAACAAATCATGTGCAACATCTATTGGCTTCCTCGTTAATGAACCTGTAATTGCTACATCAATGGTGCATCTTATGGGTGGATTGACTCTATTGTAGAAAGTTTGCAATATGAACTCTTTGGGAAAGTTATAATGTCTAAAGCTCCTTAACAACTCCTTAAATCTTTCTTACGCTTCATATAATGATTCCCCTTCAATCTGCTAGAAATTTTTTGTTTCCTTTATTATCCTTGTAGTCTTCGTTAAGGAAATGTATTTACCTAAAAATGCTTGTATCAACTGCTCCCATGTCCCCCTTTTCTAGGCTAAGAGAATTCAACCACACCTTAGTTCAATCTTTAAGTGTGAATAGGAATAGTCTCATCTTGGTTTCATCCTCTAACAACCCATCATATCTACATGTGTCACATGTCTCTAAAAATTAGCCAAATGAGCATTAGGGATCCTTATCTAGAAGTCAATAAAACTGGACACTAGTTTGGAACATGTTTAATAGTGGTTTTGTGATCCCTTGTTGAATAGTATTGAATCTCGACATCATGAAGTCCAAGAGGGTTTTGTGCTGACCTTTTTGGTTCCCTTCTTCTACCATCGGTCTTTCTATAGCTTCTTGGCATCTTGCTTTTTAAATTTCTATCTCTTGCTTGGTGATGTCAGAAAGTTTTGTATCTAACAGTTAACTGGAACTCCTTGTGGTTCTTATGTTCATGCACCTACAACAACACACGAAAAGTGTTAAAATCCTTAAATCAATGTAACTCAAACTACACTAGATGCTAAATTAAATAATTCCCAACAACGACACCAAAAACTTGTTATTATGATTCTTAAATCTATCTATACCCCATGTATATTTGTAACATGCTATTACCCACGTTGAGGCTAGAACAGTATATATATGAGAGATTACTGAGAGATTAGAAAATGCATTTCATGCTCATACATTATATGATATGCACATACACGTAAATATTGAACTTATGCACATTAAAATAAGTGTACATGCATTCACTAACATATTTTGGGTATAATTTTTTATAAATGTGATTATATTGACAATTGTAGTTTTTATATGTTGAAAACTGATTTGGAAAGTGTATTTAGTGATTTAGAATTTTTAGTGAATTTTATGAAAATTTGGGTAATTTTTGGACTAGGAAGAATGCTAAGTGGCAAGACAAATGATAAATGATAGTAGAATTAATTGTCAAATGGAAATGAAAATTTTGATAAATGACTTTGAGATTTATTGACAAGTGTCAATTAAAATTGGGAGGCAATTGGAGTAGAAATTGGATTTGATTGGACTAGTTAAATGAAAGAACCTCGTTTAAAGTTATTAGAATTAGACATGTGACAAGTGACAAGTGTCAATTGTGAAGCCATGTCTTAAGATCACTATTCTTTTAATTTTAAAGACCCTCTTTGTTTTGTCTCTCATGATGCTTTTAATTTAAAAGACCATTAGGTGTTTTGTTCTTGTTTTCTTCTTCTCCTTCGTGGCTTCTCTTCTTCTTCTTGATTTTAATTCTTCAAACCTCCACCAATGTTGAACCTCTCATCTATCAATTTCTACTTCTATCTTGTTGTCTATTCCATTTGTCACTAAAAACGTATCTCTACGACCTTTAGAAGATGAAGATCGTGGGATGCTTGGGAGCTAGGGCTAAGTGTTATTTTTGAAGATTTGGAGCTAAATCAAGTAAGTAGCTTGTTAATCTTCATGGGTAATGTTAAATGAAGCGTTTATTTTGAAAGTTAGAGGTTGAATGACATAAAATGGTGTTTTGTGTATAATGAACGTGAGTGATGAAAAGTTTAAGTAAATGTCTTATTTTTGGATATGTATGATGAGTAATAATTCATATATTGTTATAGATATGTTTTGAGGTGGAATAATCATCATAATGGTGTTAGGATGAGTGCAAAAAATTGTTGATGAATGTTATATGCACATGTTCTGTTTTTGAGTTAATGATCCAATATAGATCATAATTTATTTATGAATGATATTGAGTTGAAATGGAGTTGAGAATGAAGAGTAAATGAAGTAGAAATAGTGATCTTTGTACAAGTTTTGTTAGGTGTAAAATCTAGAAAATTGGAAGATGAGTGCTGGAAAATTTAGCAGTAACATGTTCACTGATTATGCTTCTGTGTTTTTGCCATAACTATGGTTATTCGAATAAGATGATTTTTGATTTAGCATAGCATCAAAATTTTTGGAAATATAAACAAACATACTAATTTTCTTCATTTTTCATACTTAGCATTTTACATATGCATAGTTTAGAGTCCTATTTGCTGTTTTTTGTGAAAGTTCGCCGCGGTCAACTCCGTTTTTTGTTATGGCCAACTTGCAAGATTTTACGAGGATTCCCCTCGGGACACTTTCGCTGTGGCCAACTCCTGACTTCGCTATGACCAACTTTCTTGCACAGAAAATTTCTTTATCTGTGCATACGTACTTTCACACACCCATACACTTTCATCCATCACATCTCATCTTTTTAATTGACTTTGTGGGCTTGCAAGTCAATTTTGTTCACCTTTATTTTCTTTTGAAATTTTCCATTTTAATGTTTAAGTTTTAATATGGGATTTTGGATTTGTTTGTGGATGATTTGAGTTAAATGGAAGTCCAAAATGGGGTAGATATAAATTAGAAATGTTAGATTGTAAAAAAGAAAAGAAGAAGATGAACAAAATGTAGAAAAATGAAGGAAAGTGCAGGAAATGAAGAACATACGTGGAGAAATTTCTTGTTTTTGATATTTGATGTTAATTATGGTTTTTAATTTGTTTACGAATGTGTTGAGTTGAATGAGAGTTCAAAAGGTGAAATGAAAATGGGGAATGTGCAAAAGAGTTTTGATTTTTTGAAATCATTTTGGAGAGATTAAGTGATAAATTTAGGACGAAAATGATGAACAATTATGGAAAATTGATGAATGGAGTATTTTCATCAAACATGGTTGGGTATTTTGGTGATATATTGATATGTAGTTATCCAAATGGAATGATTCATAATTTAGATTAAACTGGAGACATAGGACTACAATATTTCTGAATAAATTGAATTTTAATTTGTCTCTAGAATTCCATAATCTAACTTAAATTTGAGCATAGAATATTGTTTCAGTTTAAGAACAATTCGAATTATTTTAAGTATAACTTTTGGAGTACTGAACCACATTGAATGATCTTAGTATCATTAGAAACTTAAGACAATGAGAACATTTTTCTAGAAGAAAATGTTGCCAAATTAGTTCATTTTCATTGTCAGATTGATTATGAATAGTATACCTAAAGGTATGTTTCATGAAAAATCAAAATTGATGAAATGAGTTATGAATTTCGATTTTTATGGTTTTATTGAGGTATAAACCATAAGTATAAATGATACTTATGTGAGTTTGAAAATATGAATGTTTACATGATGAGAATAATAGAGCGATACTCAGGATTGTCATGAACATGCATTGTGCATATTTTATATACATACATGTGTATTAACAAACACTTATAATTATGCATAAGTGTGATATATGTATATTGCTTAATATAGAGGAGCAATTGGAACGTCAACATTTAAACGTTGCCGGAACTTCGAGGCAATAACTTCAGAAGCAATCTATGAATAACCTAGATGGTTTCACGCAATTAATTGTTTACTTTAGAATATGTTTTGAATGATGATATGAATGTGGTTTGATTATGATGATGCCAGACGATGAAGGTCCGAGACTTGATGCATGAATGTGATATTGAAGTGCTACTTGTATATGAATGTGATGAAGTAAATGCTTCTTGAAATGATTGATTGATTATAAGAGATGCATTCTATACATGAATGCATGATCAGGTAATGAGAGTTATGACCTGAGTAGCCACCAAAAACGAGCTTAAAGCTCCAAATGTGATTAACAACCAAAAGCTCACTATATAAAATAAGCCCTAGATCCCCAACGGATAAGAGACAGTATAAATGAGCCCGATATTTACAATGGATATAGAACAGTTTAGGCACTCGGTCACAATAACGTAATAATTGGAAAAAGAGTGACATAAGCATTTCATATATATTTTAATAAGTATGTTTTATTGTTTGAAATGCAAAATTGTCTTACCCTTAAGTGAGAATGTGATATGTGATAATTTATGCAAAATGCAAAGATGTGAATTATATGTTATATGTGTGATGTGTTACATAAATTGAGTGAACTATTAATGATGGTTATCTTATTGAGTTTGCAAAACTCACTGAAATTGCAACTTTGATTTTTCAGGATCGAGAGATGACTTTAGCTACTAAGAAATGCTACAAGAAGTATAGTCTCGTACTTTTGAGGAAAAAGAAGAAATGACTCAAAGATCGGTCAGCTGAAATTGGAAGATTAGATAGATCTTTTTGTGTATTTCCTCTTTTATGTAGTGTATTTTGTATTAGGATATGATGAGGTTCATATTTGGACAATATTGAAAACTGTCAATGAAAATATTGGGTTTTGATGAAATGAAAGGAGAAATAAAGGTTTTAAAATATAGTGTTTTTCATTACGATATCTTACAAGAAAATAAAGAATGATGATGCCAAGTTAAATGAATGTTGTGATTGAACGTAGCGCACTATTATCATAGGTTATGTACTAGAATGTCCTCAGAGTGTTTCGGTTCGTACTTTATGGTAGTGGGGGGTGCTACAATATTGGTCGTATCTTTATAGTATAAACAATATCTTTACCATGAGGATTAAATTATTCACCTAACAATTTTTGTATACTTTATTCAACGTAAGCAACAGAATAAACATGGGTATAAAACAAAGTAAAGTAAAGAAAATTAGTAATTAAACAAATAAAAAACAATATAATTGTGAATAATCAAGGATAACAACTTAGGAATTACTTCTATCCTTATTTTATTTCACCTTACCTTCTTGATTTAATAATACTCGACTCCATATATTCAATAGTTACAATTAACTTCTCTTAAGATCTAACCAAGTAATCCCATTTTAAATAAGAATTATATTATGACCTCTTTATCTATCAAAATTCTTCCTAATTATCTAATTGGATTTGAAGCAATCCTATAGCTAACTAACAAATAACTTGGATCTCTCTTCAATTTCCTATTACTCTAATATTTATAGGTTTATTATAATACCAAATCTTGCTGCACAATACAGCATAAAATTTTCATCTTAATCTCTTAGATTCAAATTGAAGATTAAAACAATAAACACCATAAAGTATATTTCTATTAAATCAATAAGGTAAAAGTTAAATTAAACAATTCAAAAGTAATACCTAAAATAAATTTAGCAATCCTAAACTAAAACAAATCCAAAATGTGCCTCAAACAAACAAGAAAATACAACTTAACTATGCATAACTAAATTTGTAGTAATAGTAAGCAACTATCATATCCATAAAGAGTGTGTGTCTAATTTTAATAATGAATAAATTAATGTTTAGAATTAGTTGGAGGGTTTTGTTAAAAAGTATATTTAATTTAATAGAATACGAAAAACTTCTTTAAAAATTAAGTCAAGTTTCCGATTTGAGGAAAATCTCTAGATTTCTATTTATTTATAAATTTTCTGATTTATCAAAAATAAAAATTATTTAAAAATTAAATAAATTATGTACGTATCTTCTAACCGTAATAATATAAAAAGAGAAATCCGTACCCTGATAAGGACAACTGAAGGATGGTGGCACATGCTTGTTGTCATATCAGTCAAAAGATGAACGGACCAGATCATCCTGTACGGATCCGTTTGCGGTGGGGATTCAATTCTTGCCATACTCCCCTCTCTCTCTCTCTCTCTCTCTCATACACTCTCACTGGCTTGTGGGTACTACTGCTACTGCTTCCAGGTCCAGCTTGGTCTGCTTTTCCTATAGCTCTCTCTAGTAAAGTTCGTTTAGTGAGAGAAATCTCTCATGTTTTGCTCTTCAGACATTTTAATAGCTGTATTTCATGGCGATTTCTCACTCTCTTTCTTTTGCTTTTCTTTCTAACATGTCTATGAACTTGGGTTTAGTCTGAGTTTTGCTTTTCTTTACTTTTTCTTCAGCGTAAGCAGACATGTGCATTTAGTGACTTGAAGTTGTGTTTCTTTTTTTTCTTTTTTCTGTAATATGTTAGGCAGTGGAGGATTTTGGTAGCAGAATATCTGTGTAGTTTTCTAAACTTGGAAGAATATTGATTTAGGGGTATCTAATATTCCCGAGAGTAAGTGTAGAAGTTGTATGTAAGTTTTCTATAATAATAAAAGGTCGAATTCAATTAAAAAGAGGTGGAGATGAAGCACTCAACATCATCACCAAGGATGGGTCAGCAGGGTCCTGAAGGTATGTTTTATAATTACTTTTGTTTCTCAGTTTCCGCTTTTAATTTGATTTTTGGTGATCTAAAGCTTATGCCTCGCATGTTTAATTTGGAATTGAGCCTATTGGTTTCCTTTTCCTTGTCTTTTGTTATGAGTAGGAGAAAACAAATGCTTGAACTCAGAGCTGTGGCATGCCTGCGCTGGTCCACTGGTCTCCCTACCAACTGTTGGAAGCCCAGTGGTCTACTTCCCACAGGGTCACAGTGAGCAGGTTTTCTTTTCGTGATCAGAAAATTTTCTCAATGGTTACTTCTGAAAACGTTCTCCCGAATTTGAAGAAATAATGGCCTTTTTCTGCATAGGTTGCTGCTACCACTAACAAAGAAGTTGATGGTCACATACCCAATTACCCAAGCTTGCCTCCACAGTTGATATGCCAACTCCATAATGTCACCATGCATGTGGGGTTTGCTATTATTTGTTTATTTTAAAGTTACAACTCACACCTCATTCTTGCAGGATAAATTTTTGTTGTCTGACAATCCACACTATGTGCACTTATAACTTGTTTCTATTAGATTGGTTTTGATCGTGTAAGTATTAACCCCTATTTGGAGTTTCAGGCAGATGTCGAAACAGATGAAGTGTATGCCCAAATGACTTTACAGCCTTTGACACCGGTGGTGTAATGTTATTATCTAATAATGTTTATCATTTGTGTTTACCTTATGCTAATTTGGTTTATTGTACTTACAGGAAGAGCAGAAAGATACCATCATTCCCATGGAGCTGGGAATTCCAAGCAAGCAGCCTACAAATTACTTTTGTAAGACACTGACAGCTAGTGATACCAGTACTCATGGAGGCTTCTCTGTCCCTCGTCGTGCTGCTGAGAAAGTCTTTCCCCCACTGGTAGTCATTTTCTTGGCTATTTGTTCCTTGAGATATTTAGTTGATAATGTTGGTAAGTATCATTTTCACTTCTCTTACTATTTCTGCATTTGGCAGGATTTTACACTACAACCACCAGCCCAGGAACTTATTGCCAGGGATCTCCACGATGTTGAATGGAAGTTTAGGCATATTTTTCGAGGTATACACCATAACTTTCCTTGACTGCATGAAAAATATCATTAAAATTTGAGTTTCTACGCTGTAGGAATGCTGTATAGTTAGTTACAAGTGTCAATAACCTTATTTTATGCGTCCATCTGCAATCTTATCATTTTTCTCTTCTATTCCTGTGAATATGGCAGTTGGCCAATTATTTTTGTTTATATGTATCAAGTATTTTGATAGCACATAATTCTTTCATTTCAACTCCCAATTTGAAGTGGCTCTTTTGGTCATTTGTTTGGATCATACGTGTTTCTTAACTGAACCTTTTGATAAACTGGGTCTAAGATCTTACGTGCTCTCGACAAGAACTTGATTATCATTGATTAATTCTTCCTGCAAGCAACATCCATAGGTGAAGAAAACGCCTTCCTCTAAATCTATTGTATTTTTAGTCAGATAAAGATTGCAAAGCCGTCTCCCATGATGTGTTGTAGAGTAGTTGGTCTATCTGTTTTCATGGTATGGTGATTGGTAGTGCAATTTTGCTGGTAACTTGCATTTAACTACATTTTGGTTTGCTTCTTTACACCGAGTGTGTAAGTAAACAAAAACAATTTATGAGTAGGCATTGTTATGTCCAATCAATGTGCTAGTCATATACAAGTAAGCTTTATGTTGGTCCATGCATTGATTTTATATGGTTATTAGTACTTGTTTCTGTAGCTTGCACCTGTGTGCATATTACAGGTTATGATTATTTACATCCCTTGAATGTCTTATGGAGGAGGACTTTCATTCCTGAGACTAGACTTGTGCTTTATCAGCTGTTCATGATTTTCTTATTTCAACTGAAGAACACTGGTTGAGAATAATAATGTGCCTAGTGTAATCTTTTAAACATGGGCTAGATGTACACTACTTAATTGGTTTGGAACTTTATGAGCTGCCTTTATGGTCTCTTGCAACAGAGATCCCCATGTTTTTGAGTTTCTGCAAGTTTGCCTAATGCTACTAATCTCCCTAATATGTAACTTTCCAGTTCTTGTGAAATTTTACTTTCTAAAAGATACTTCCATATTTGTGGTGCTTATTTCTTTATTGTTTAGCTGTTAAGGATGAAATGTCATGGATCCAATGTTTTGGTACATCATTATGAGTTTTTGAGGAAGATAGGCAGCAAGAAGAGAGATGACAAGAGGGAGAGTATCTGAGAATATAAAATATCTTGGAAGAGAGAAAGATAAAATGATCATTGAAATGAAACAAAGACAATCATGAATTTATGTTCAAGTAGCATCCACTACAGTCTTGTTATATGTATTGTAGTGGGTCCAACGTTTGCTACACTAACTGTGAGGGTTTCAGGAAGTTAAGTAGAGAGAATATAGAGGAGAAGAGGGAGAAGGATTCATATGAGGGAATTTAATTTATGAATGTTTAAGTAGCTTTCTTGAAATTTCTGTTTTATCTGTTGGAAGAATTCATATGAGAGAGTTTAATTTATGTATGTTTAAGTAGCTTTCTTGAAATTTTTGTTTTATCTGTTGGAAAAGAGAGAGTTTGGCTAGTTAAAATGGCTGCTCACTATACTGACCTACTTAAGACATCATTTCCACAAAAGAAAACAAAGTTGAGAGCCATCAAGCAGTACATATCTTTAGTGTGCAGATTGTAGGATCTATTTCTTACTTAAGATCAATTTGATCATTATTTTGGTTTTTGCTAAAGGCACCTATTTCTGTGTGAAATAGTTGGTTTTATTTTATTTGATAATCATAAAAGGTGGGATGGAGGTTGTAAAAACATTGAAGATTATGTTGAACTCTGAGTTATGACTGTCTTATCCATACCTTGGATGCTCAATGTCTAAGGTTAAAACCATTTTGGCTGCATTGCTTATAGAATTTTGCGGGAATTTAGCTTTAATGTTCCCTCACGTATGACTCATAAATTGAGAAGTTCAGATATCAGAATGTGTTTTCGGTGTTTGACTGTTGATCATCTCTCCCCGTCAACAGTAAATTTAGAATTGCTGCATCCTTTTGTATAATTTTCTGTAGCAGAGTGGAAGTTATGTCAGGTAGTAATCTGAAATGGTTTATGCCCATTCTAATCACTGGTAATGAGGTTATGTAATAATTACTTCTAAATGGCCTTCTAAATTCTGATAACTGATTTTGACACAAGATTGGGATATGTCTATTCCCTCCTTAATTGCAGGCCAGCCAAAGCGCCATCTACTCACAACGGGTTGGAGTGTATTTGTCAGTGCCAAAAGGCTTATAGCTGGAGATTCTGTCCTTTTTATCTGGTACATGAACATCTTAGTAATTTAACTCAATGTATGGCTTGATGCAACTTACCAGTTTAATATTTAAAATAGGAATGAGAAAAATCAACTTCTCCTAGGGATTCGTCGAGCCACTCGACCGCAAACTGTGATGCCATCATCTGTGCTATCCAGTGATAGCATGCACATTGGATTGCTTGCTGCTGCAGCCCATGCTGCAGCAACTAATAGCTGCTTCACTGTCTTTTATAACCCAAGGTGCAAAAGGTGCTTGCAGGTTTTTTTATTGTTGTGTTTGATTGATCTACTCTCCATATTTAACATGTGTATTCTTGTCAGGGCTAGTCCTTCGGAGTTTGTTATACCACTCTCAAAATATGTTAAAGCAGTATTTCATACACGTGTATCAATTGGGATGCGCTTCCGGATGCTTTTTGAGACCGAAGAATCAAGTGTGCGTAGGTATTATAATTGTTGCTAGTAGAAAATGATGATAATATCTCCCATATCTTTGAATCTAATTTTTGGAAAACATTTGACTAATTCTTCAGTATGCCCATTATATGTGTGTGTGTGTGTGTGTGTGTATGTATCTAACATATGACCCTGATGTCTTAATTCATTCTGATTTTGTATGGTTAAAATAAAATGTTTGGATCTGAATGTATAATACGCAGAAACCATTTTCTTTTCATTGACAGTTAAATGAAATTTATACGAGGTTCATAATTTTTCAGTGCAGGTTAATTCATAGGTAACATAGCTTCTATCTATGTATATTCTCCAGCTGTATACATTCTGGTTAATTTTACATTGTATTGTTTGTTGTTTGGGTGGTAAATTTGTATTGATTACAATAGCATCACACAAAAGGCGCCTTAAATGCTCAGGCATCCATGACCATTTTGTTGACAAATGCTACTGATTATATTGTTGAGTCTTTATGTCATATGAACATCTGCAGTTTGATGATCTTGTATTCAACAGGTATATGGGTACAATAACTGGCATAAATGATTTGGACCCTGAGCGTTGGCCAAATTCCCATTGGAGATCTGTTAAGGTGATCAGGCTACATCCATACCTTTCTGACTGTCATGTACCATTAGCATACTGAATTATTATCTCCATTTTTACTAATAGCCAGAAATTCCTCTGAGGTGTTCCAAGGTGTATACCTTGTGCTGCATATGTACAAATATTTTGATTTTTCAAGAAGGAAAGGTTATAGTTGAACTTTTTCATTGATTTTCACCTACTCTTTTACCAATTAATTTCATGGGAAATGTATATCAACCATCTAGTATACATTTATTTTAATCTTATTGAATTCTTTTTTGTGAAGTCTTGGAACTAGGTTATTTGGTTGTTCTTTTAGGTGCAGCTTATAATCTTCTGTATACGATGTTATGTTCATTAATTGTTTATCTATTGTCTTACAAAATAGTTCTTCATTCCATGCTAACTTTCCGCAGCTGCTTCAAAGTAGTTGATCTTCCCTATTCATAATTTTCTTTCATGCCTGTTTGATGGATACAACTTTAGATTGAACTTCAAGGTTTCCAACATAGTTTATATGTTCAATAATTCTGTTGGAAATGCTAATCTAGATTAATTTTACACGCATGAAGTTATTTTTCTCCAATATTGTGCTAGAACAATAAAATCACAATCAGAAGTTTTTCGGTGACTCCAACTCACTCTTATGTGTATATATGTCGTATGACGTGTCTTTTTGTATCACTGTTATATTTCACCTTTCTATGAGGAAGATTGAGGCTTAGTTCTTAAACACTGTTGCCAGTGGTATAATGTGTCTACTCACAACTTGCAAGTCCAGCTGTGAGTGTGCCTTGTATGTTTATTCTTTATTATTTTCCTTTAGCAGTTATTTGGTTTATCTTCTTCTATAGGTTGGCTGGGATGAGTCAACTGCGGGTGAGAGGCAGCCAAGGGTATCATTATGGGAAATTGAGCCACTAACAACTTTTCCAATGTACCCCTCTCTTTTCCCTCTAAGGTTGAAGCGACCTTGGCATCCTGGATCTTCATCCTTACTTGGTATTTATGCCTTGATCTTTCATAAATCTGTTTCATGTCTTTCCCTCAGGCTAACTGGTTGGACACATTATCTTGCCTAAAACTGATGTTCAACCAGTTATACAAAGGTTTAAGGATGTTATAACTTGGAAAAAAATAGAACACACGTGATATTATAATAGGGATGCAGATCTAAGGATGTACATAACATTTTCCATGTTGATAGATGTCCTTCTAGGTCAACATTTTGTGATACATCAAGAAACTGGCCATACATGCCTTGTTGAGCATGATGGTTCAATCATAGCAAGGAAGGACTAGGTTCAGTTTAGCCAATTTTCTTGCATGCAAAAGAGATTGCTATAGGTGGGGCTCAGACTTCAACCCTAGAAGTACAAATGACATTAACTGGCTGACTGAGCGGACCTACGTTTTTGTTTAAATTAGTACATTAATTAATTATAAACAAGAGGGGAGTATGAATCAACCTCGAAATCTCCAAATAATAAGTTGCTTGGATACTTTCTTCCTTAATTCGAACTACACAATTAGAATAAACTCGTTTGGAAGTAGCTTATAATAAGTGAGGGATGAAAACTATAAAACACTAAAAGTAGATAGATATCAAGTGTTTTTCTTCAGAGAGAAATTACACTGTTTCCCATCCTATATTATATTTTGATGGCAAACTTAGAAGGAATTCTTTCGCATGAATTTATGCAAGATCTAGTTATCGCAAGATCTAGTTATCAATCTTTCAAACTTGTCTTACAATGTGATGTGTGATATAAATATTAATAGATGTAAAGACTGCCTATTTTAAGGAATTGAATTTGATAGCTTCAACTAAACAAGAAGGATTTTTGAAGAAACTTCAATGTTCTCGTTTTTGTAGTTTTATGTGAGTAGGTTTATCAACTGTATTGTTTGATTCTACCCTCAAAACTATGCCATAGAATGATATTGTATTCTAATTAATAAATCATTTTGTTTAACTTTTTCATTTTTAACATTCTTTCCAACTAATTATATAATTTGGAGTGAAAATAATTTTAATTTTGAAATATAGTTCGAAATAGTTTTGGCAATTGCATGTTTCCTTTCCTCTTCTTACTCAAAAGTCCTGTCTTGTACCAATACCAATTCATTTGCTGTTGGATATCACAAAATTTCCTTTGATGGTGCAATTACTAGTTTTCTTTGGGAAAGAAAAATCAAGGCATAATGGAACTTCTATTAACATTTCTTTCCTTTTCCTGTATCTTGATTCTGCTACGACGTCTTGGCCCTTGATACGGCTACAGTCAACCATCATTTTGACTTTGTCAATTCATTCACTACCTTCCAGATGTAGGATAGTCTGAAACAACAAGAATTTAGGGTAAGGGGAAAGAAAGAAGAAAAGATTTAGAAGCTTTGGAGAACGATACTAGGAGGTAAGAAATTCAAGTCCATGTTAATAGCCAAAATCAACCAATAACTGTGTTACAACAACGTAGTTAGCGACATCTTTGTGGTACTTCAGGGCTATATCCTAAGAAAACTACATATCAAATTGTATTAGATTAAAACTTTCTGAAAACTCATAACACTATATGTCCCAATAAAACAATTAAATCTTGGAATTATTTCCAACACAAGGTTTGCCAGTTCTATTTCTAGTATTCTAGTTTGTTCTTCCCTCAGCTTATTGTCCCTTTGCAGATAACACAGGTGATGCAGCTAATGGCTTGATTTGGCTAAGTGGTGGAAGTGGAGAACAGGGTCTACAGAGTCTGAATTTTCAAACTGCAAACACATTTTCATGGATGCAACAGAAGCTGGATCCAGCAATTTTGGGTAATAACCATAATCAGCAATACCAGGCTATGCTGGTAGCCAGTTTGCAGAACCTTGGAAATGGTGATCTTCAGAGACAGCAGCATGTGCAGTATCAACAGCCCTTTGTGTCTCATGAGCAGTCAAGCAGCCATAGTCCACCGATGCATCTTCAATATCAACAGCAAGCAATACAACGAAATATGCACCATAACATGTTGCAGGCACAGGGCCAAATTTCAATTGAAAGCTTGCCCCAGCATCTCTCGCAGCAACAGTTTAACACTCTGCTGGACAATCAAGGACAACAAAGGCAACGAAATTACCATGATTCCCTTCTGTTTCAGACTGAGCAGCTCCAAAGACAGCAATCAAATGTTCCTTCTCCATCCTATTCAAAAATCGAGTATACGAACTCAAATGCAGATATCTCTCTATCCAGTACAATACAGAAGATGCCTAGTTCTCTGTGTCCTGGAGCTAGTGAAAATCCTTTGGATTATTCAAATGGAGGTCAGTTCATGGTAACTGAGCGGTTATCTCAACAGTCATGGGCTCCCAAGCATACAAATTCACAAGTTAATGCACTTGCCAATACAGTGTCATTCCCTAGATTATACAATGAGAAAGATGCTGTAGTGGAACATGAAAACTGTGAGTCTGATGTTCAGAATCATACAATCTTTGGGATGAATATTGATTCATCTGGACTTCTGCTACCTGTCACAATGCCTAGATGTGGCTCTTCTTCAATTAAGGCTGATACGCCTTCTATGGCAGTGGAAAATTCCAGGCTTCAGAGTTCTATGTATGATTGTGTCCAAGACTCTTCTGAGCTCTTAGCTAGCACAGGGCAACAGGGCTCACCAACTCGCAGTCAAACCTTCATCAAGGTACAAGCCACAAGAAGTTGTAAGTGTTCCTTTTACAATGGGTCTTGGCTCAGTATTGCTACATAATTCTTTTTGCAGGTTTACAAATCGGGTTCGACGATTGGACGCTCATTAGACATCTCCCGCTTCAGCAGCTATCATGAACTGCGAGAGGAACTGGTTCAGATGTTTGGAATTGAGGGCAGATTGGAAAACCCTCATAGATCAGGCTGGCAGCTTGTATTCGTTGACAGGGAGAATGATATTCTTCTCCTTGGTGATGACCCATGGGAGTAAGTAACTTAAACAGAAAGCATTCAAATTTTACTTTTAGCATGTCTCATTGATATTATCTGTTCTTTTATATTGTTTCTATCCCAATTGCAGGTCATTTGTCAATAATGTTTGGTGTATCAAGATATTATCCCCAGAAGATGTGCAGAAAATGGGGGAACAGGGAGTGCAGTTCCTAGGTGGTATGCAGGGGAAAGTATGAAAAGTTTGCACAGGGCTGTCCCTCACAACTGAAAGCTGTATGACATCCTTTCATTTATTTCACGGACTGCAAACAATTTAGACTTGAGAAAGAGAGCGGGGCCCTTGGTTTCCTCAGCATTTCTCTTTAATGAACCTGTCTTTTGCCTGGATCAACTAGTTTGTTCTGATAGATTTGACTGTTTTAGCAAACTTAGTATTGATGGAATCATTTCAAATTCCCTAATAGGCTTCTATTGTCGGGTAATGTGGCAAAAGAGATCTTCGCTTCTCTATTTATGTTATGGTCTAACGTACCTCCTCGTTGACAAAATCCGGCCGCCAAAAATGGCAAAAACTGAGAAGTACTCGAGGTTCACGATTTGAATGATCAGTGAAAGGTTATAAAATTAGTTGTACACGAGTTTACGTGGAATTAAAGAAAGCAGACTTGGGAAACAAAACAGTCGAATGGTATTGTTTGACAACTCAAATCAAGTAGGAGTTGGGGCTGCCTGAAGCAGACTCCAACTTGAGTGAACCTGAAAAAAGGACCACGGAGAAAGTGGGTGTCCTGACTCGGATCCTTTGTCGCGATCAAGCAATGGACCTCGATGGTATTGCACAACATTCAGAAACTAGGAAGCACGTTGCTGCAAACATTTCATTGGAGACTAAGGATGTTAATCACCAAAAACCATGTCTAGTTTCTGGTAAACTACCAGTTCTCCTGGAAGATGAGGTTTCAAAAGTCTTGAAGGTCATCAAAAGAGATGGGTTCAATTCAACTTGTCTATACGATTGAATTTTCTGAAGGGTTTTGGATTATGTGAAAGGACAGGAATATTAGATTTCAACTAGATTCTCAATCCATCCACCCGCATAAGAAGACGAGAGGAAGTTTGAGGCCCTTATAAATTGCAGCCCTTCCACTTGATCCGACGGAAGGGATGGGTCCTTGAGAATATTCGAGCGTCTAGGTCTAGCTTTTTGCAGCTTCTGTTTCCCAAAGCCATTCAGATTTCAGACCATTGTCATATTATTTTTGGACATGTGCGACAACACTTTGAACTGCAGCCATGTCACTAAAAACGTTAACGCCTCGTTTATGGAGCAATTGTTATAGAAAAACGAAGAATCGACCAAATCACGTTATAGAATATTCGTTTACAGTGAATGTAATAAAAGAGAGAAAGGAATTACAAGCAAACGAGAACTAACACATGACAAAGACACCATACACCAGACATGCCTAACAACTTCTGTAGACCTATGATATATAGAGCCACTCACGTGACCCATGCGCACGCTACTTGTCCTGGGCCGATCTACAAAACGCTGTGCTACACTTAAGCTCCAAACTGTGTCGTGTTAACGTACAGGTCCTTCATCTTCTAAATGAGCCGTAACAATCCTCTTCCCCTTAACAGCCTTGTTGATCAAATTGATTTCTGAAAAACGCTTCTGGAGATCGAAGACATGTTCCCAAGAAACGCTACCGTGCTCCCCATCGGACCATTGTATCAACCATTGCGTTACGGCATGATTGTTCCATTTTACCATGCGTCGATCCAAAATTGCCACTGGAACTCATTCTACAGGTGTTAAGAATTCTGGGAGGGCAGTAGTAGTACGAGTCTGACCTTCGTGTGCCTTCTTGAGTTGTGATACATGGAAGATCGGATGTATCGAGGCAGAAGGTGGAAGATCCAGTTTGTACGCTACCTCCCCGATGCGCTGAATAACTCTTTATGGACCGTAAAATAAAGGTGCTAGCTTCTGATTGCTCCGGCGTTGAAGTGAAAACTGTTTATAAGGCTGTAATTTTAATAAAACCATCTCCCCTTCCTGGAACTTCCTATCAATACGCCTGGCATCCGCATATTGCTTCATTCGATTCTGGGCCCTTTGTAAATGAAACTGAGTAATGTTAATCATCGTCTCTCTGCTTTGTAACATACGATCGACCTCTGTGAGCTTGGAATCCCCTGCGATATACGGTGTATAAACCGGAGGCGGGTACCCATACAATACTTCGACCGGTGTGGTACCAATGGTCGTCCGATAAGTAGAATTATACCACCACTCCGCCAAAGCAAGCCATTCCCCCCATTTCT
>JANIJH010000007.1:6472834-6483637 GCA_024520975.1 Erythroxylum areolatum | reverse complement strand
GTAGAATTATACCACCACTCCGCCAAAGCAAGCCATTCCCCCCATTTCTGTGGAGTCTCACCGAAAAAACTCCGGAGATACGTCTCCAAAATTTTTTTGACAGCTTCGGTCTGACCGTCGGACTGAGGATAGTACGCTGTTGAAAATTTCAACTGAACTCCTTGTAATCGCAGCAATTCCTGCCAAAATTTGCTTAAAAACACAGTATCTCTATCGCTAATAATGGACTCAGGCATCCTGTGTAATTTGAATACGTTATTAAGAAATAACTCAGCAATATCAGAAGCAGTATAAGGATGTTTAACGGCCATAAAATGACTGTATTTTGTAAAACGATCAACAACGACCAGGATTACTGATCGTCCCCAAGAGTGAGGCAACCCCTTAATGAAATCCATACTCACCTCCTTCCAACTCCCTTCGGGTATACGAATAGGCTGTAGCAATCCCGGATAGGCCGACGTATTGTGTTTGTTGCACTGACAAGTCATACAATTTTGCACATAAACGCGCACATCCCGATTCATCCCCTTCCAATAGAACATCGTTTGTAATTTTTTAATGGTAGCCACTGCTCCGGCATGACCTCCCATGACGTCATCGTGACTGATTCGAATTATCGTTTCACGCAGGGCAGAGTTCGCTCCAACCACCAACCGACCCTTCAACCGCAATAGACCATCCTTCCATTCATACGTACTAGTCTTAGCCGTGCCCTTCTCTATTTGTTTAATCAGATCCCGCATGTTGCTATCTTCCTGCCAACTCCGTTTAATATCCTCAATCATCTCACTTTGTATTTGCAACACCGTCATTACCAACATCTCAGCACTGGTAATTCGAGAGAGAGCATCCGCCGCTACATTTTCTTTGCCACTGCGATACTGCACTTCGAAATTGTACCCCAACAACTTGGGCAACCATGATTGTTGGAACGGAGTGGATAACCTCTGTTCCAATAAATACTTCAAACTACGGTGGTCGGTACGAACAATAAAAGAATTCGGAGTCAGATAATGATGCCATTGTTTAATGGCCTTGATGACCGCCAGAAATTCCTTCTCGTATGTGGATAACCCATGATGTCTTGGTGTTAAAGATTTGCTTAAATAAGCAATGGGATGTCCTTCCTGTTGTAGAACCGCTCCGATTCCTTGATCACAAGCATCTGCCTCCACTACAAATGTCTTGGAGAAATCCGGCAGAGCTAATACTAGAGCAGTCGTTATTGCGTTCTTCAAAATTCCGAAGGCGTTTTGTTCCTTCTATCCCCAATTCCAGTCATCGATCTTCTCCTTTGTGAGTAATTCAGTTAAGGGCTTCACTATAAGTCCATACCCTTTAATGAATCGCCGGTAATACCCTGTGATACCCAAAAATCCACGCAGCTCCTTTAGACAAGTGGGGGAAGGCCAGTCCTCGATGGTCTTGACCTTCCGGGAATCAGTAGTTACCCCTAATTCCGAAATGGAGTACCCCAAATACTCAATCTGCCGAGCTCCGAACACGCATTTACTTCCTCGGAGGTACAACTGGTTATTCTTCAATGTATTAAGCGCCACTGACAAATGTTCAACGTGTAGAGACAATGAAGGACTGTAAATCAGAATATCGTCGAAAAATACTAAAATGAATCGGCGGAGGTGCGGTTTGAACACTTCATTCATCACGCGTTGGAAGGTGGATGACGCGTTCGTCAGACCGAAGGGCATTACCAAGAACTCGTAATGCCCTTCGTGTGTTTTAAAGGCTGTCTTCTAGATATCTGCGGGTCGCATCCGGATTTGGTGGTAACCCGAACGGAGATCCAACTTTGGAAACCAGCTTGCCCCATGCAATTCGTCCAAAAGCTCTTCAATGATCGGTATGGGAAATTTGTCCTTCACAGTATATCGGTTCAATTTGCGGTAATCAACACACATTCTCCACGAATTGTCCTTCTTCTTAACCAACACCACTGGTGACGCATACGGGCCATAGCTATGGCGTATGAACCCCTTTTTTAGTAGTTGCTGTACTTCCTGTTCAATGATAGTTTTTTGCACCTCGGTATATCGGTAAGGTCTCACGTTAATTGCTTCGATCCCATCTTGGAGCACAATCTGATGATTGAACAGACGGTCCGGAGGTAGCTGGGTAGGCTCCTGAAATACCTCGGCGTAAGTGGCCAGCACTGCATTAATTTCGTCGAACACACTCCCTTGCTCCTCTGTTAGGCGCATTTGTTGGAACTGATACTCCATAGGAGTAGAGAGTTGTAACATGAAAAGCTGTCCCCCTTCCGTTCCCTGCAATGTTTTCTGAAGACCCTTACTATTTATAATTCTGGACTTGCTCTCTGGACCCCCTGTTAGCGTTACCAACTTCCCATTCCATCGGAATGTCATCTTCCGAGTCCGGAAGTTACACAGTACGTCATCCAAGCCCACTAACCATTGAACTCCCAGAACGACATCACATCCTCCCAAAACGATCACCAATGCATCCATGCAGAAGGCTAAACCTTGCATAGTCCATTCAAAATGTTTACAGCACTGAGTACATTGCAATTGTAGACCTCCTCCCACCATTATGGTGATGGGTGCAATATCCCGTACTTCGCATGCTCCCCTCCTAACCACCGATACATCCACGAAATTATGGGTGCTGCCATTATCAACTAGGATATGTATCTGTCGCTGTTGATGGACCCCGAGCAACCTTATTTGTTTGAGTTCACTCTCATTTGCAAACCCCGTGATGGCCTGCATAGAAACCATCGGATATTTGTCCCCCATCACCTCTACTTCGGGACTCTCTCCTGCGGAGTTCATAACGTCAGTGCCTGAATCCTCTTCGGGTATCAAGAAGAATTGAAGTTGTCTCTTCGGACATTGATGGCTAGGTGTGTATTTATCATCACACCAGAAACATAGCCCTTTAGCACGTTTAATGTCAAAATCCCTACTACTCACCGTCCGAGGAGTTCTATATCGACCTGTAGCAGAGCGTGGATTAGAAGTGGGTAAGGTTCTGTCTGTACGTGGAGAAACCATTGGTTGTTGCATGGATGGTGAGGAGCCCATGAAACTCTTCCCAACACCAGGGAGACGACCCTGTGAAGTTCGGTTCAACACTGAAGCTCCGGTCGCCAATAAAACAGCCTCCTGTTTCCTAGCCAAAGTGTAAGCCTGGTGCAATGTCTGTGGTTCATGTAATTGCATCGCCACCCCAACCTCTGGTTTGAGTCCTTTCACAAAGAACCCAACCAAATATTCTTCTGATAATGCCAATCTATTGGAGTGATGGTCGAATTCAGCACAATATTCCAACACTGTGCCGGTCTGCTGCAACACCTTGAAGTCGCCAACTGGGTCATCAAACAACTCAACGTCAAACCTCTGTCTCAAAGCGTTTGTAAACTCCATCCATTCCAGGGCCTCAGTTTTAAGACGGTTCCACATGAAGAGTCGATACCATTCCTGCGCCTTCTCATCCATGTGAAGAATGACAACATTGACCTTCATGTAGTCGGGGGTCTGGTCCACCTGAAAGAATTGCTCACAGCGGTATATCCATAATTTAACGTTGTCTCCATCAAAGGTAGGGAAGTCAAGTCGTCCTAAACGAAGAGAACCCCCACTATCCTCCTTTTGGATTGGAACAGACATAGGTTGCGAGGGTGTTCCCGAAAGACTACTGCCTTCCCCTTGCTTAGATCCTTCCATGGAAAGTGTGGAACGTATCTCCCCCATGTCCTTCTCCAATCGTTCAGTTCATCCCTGTACCTCTGATAATAACCGGTCACTCCGATCCTGCAGCTCCAACAACAGACGTTCATGTCGCCCTTGCGACTCCATGAGCCCCTTTAAGGTATCCTCCAAACGCCTGAACTCCGCTCCTCTAGTTCCCTCCACCATTGTGTGTGGACAAAATCGGTTCTCTGATACCAATTGTTATAGAAAAACGAATAATCGACCAAATCACGTTATAGAATATTCGTTTACAGTGAATGTAGTAAAAGAGACAGACAAAGGAATTACAAGGAAACGAGAACTAACACATGACAAAGACATCATACACCAGACATGCCTAACAACTTCTGTAGACCTATGATATATAGAGCCACTCACGTGACCCATGCACATGCTACTTGTCTTGGGTCGACCTGCAAAACGCTGCGCTACACTTAAGCTCCAAACTGTGTCGTGTTAACGTACAGGTCCTTCATCTTCCAAATGAGCCGTAACAGCAATCGAAATAAAACGATAGGAATGGGGATATTAGAAGAGTCGAGGAAAAAGCTTCCATTCATGCTTTGCATGAAAAAGCTCGGCTATGTGATCTCTAGGGAAGTAGCTTGTAAGAAGTGGAAGCCTTACATAATTTCTAGACAAGGTGTGATGATTTCTCATTTATTTTTCACTGATCATTTAATTGTATTTGGGCAAGCCACTTCGTCTCAAGCTGATAACATCCTCTAACAACTTCTGCAACTATTCAGGCCTTCAGGTAAATTTCTGGAAATCCAAAGTCTGGTTCTCACCCATTGAAAGCAAACTAAATATAACTACTACTAAAGACCTTGGCTGCAACTTAGGGGTTCGCTCTTAGACTCTACAGGGCGTGGTAGGAAAGGAGTGGTGGGAATTTTTATTGCATTGGACATTTATTAATTATCTTCTTTTAAAATTTATCATTAAAAAATTAAATTATGCTCCGATAATAATAAATTGACAAAATAAATAATTTAATTTAGTGAATTAAGGTTTATTGAAGAAAATGACATCTTTTTTCTTGAAAATAAGAAAATAAAGAAAATGACATCTTAGCAGTGTGGCCCGAGTACTTATTGAACATGTGATGATGTGAACGACTAATAAGTTCACTGTAAATAACTATTAGGTCTTCAGTACATGTTTAAGTTTTTCAAGTATTTCTTTGATCCATTAAGAGATATTTGCATTTAAAAAAGTGTAGAAAGATTTTTTAAAATATAACAACATATTTCAGTAAAAGTTTCACTAATATACGATATTTGAAGAGACTCAAAAGTATGCAATCTTATCATAACTAGTAAAGAAACTATTTTCGATACACCCACATGAAAAAATGTATATATAATAAGACAAAAAATGAAAAAGTTAATAAAAGATACATTAAAATAATAATAATAATAATAATAATAATAATAATAATAATAATAATAATAATAATAATAATAATAATAATAATAATAATAGATATAAAAATTTTAAGTTAAGTAAGAAAATACTTAGGCTAAAGAACATAGAGAGAAGTTAAATCAATAAGACAAGAGGTTTAAGGTTTACAAGGTTCAACCGGTATTAGGTTGTCATAAAATTCAAAAAATTTAAAATATAATTGAATTAGACTTACCTTACCCATCAATGTTTCATTGAAAAAAAAAGATACTATTAAAAGAAAATTAATTAGTTTATTTTAGTTTGTAAAAATTGATTAGTTTACATAAATTTGTTGATTAATTAATAAATTGATCAATTTTTAACAACAAGAGTTATTAAAATAAATTGAACTAAAAAGTTAAAAATCAAACCAAAAAGTTGGTTAGTTCAAGGTTTTTACAGTTAAGCTAACCAAACTTATTTGATTTTTTAATCATTGGTTAATATCATTTTTAATAATTTTTATAAAGGACGATTAAAAGTTTTAGTAACTTGTTCAAAGGTTGATGAACTTACTCAAGGTTTCTAGCTGCTTAATCAACCACAAATGGATAGTTTATGTTACATGTAACATGTGACTTGAGAGTGATTCTATGATCGTATAAATTAAGCAAAAATTTTTTCTAAATATTTATAATGAAATCAAAGAAATTAATATATTTTTGTTTGAACATTGCTAGAAAATCTTAGAGCCAAATTATAGGTGATAACTCCTTCTGTGACAACTTGAGGTACCTTCCTCTTTATTAAGAAGATAACTTGGTTGTGTTACCACCTTTGGATGTTTTGCAAGTAGGAGCACTTAAATAGTATAACATATTGGTTCATATTGTCATAGAAAAGCCTAGTTTACATTGTACTACAAAAAAAGATAACAATTAGTTGGAGAAAAGATGGCCTAAAGGATATCCTCATAAATGAGGAAGATTGCATCCCTTTTTGATTCTCCATTAAAGCCAAAATGTCAAAAATAATTGAGGTTAGGCCTTGACATATGAGTGGAAAACCTATTTTTCTACTTAAATGGAGACCATGAATGGATCTAAGAAACTTGAGATTAAAGCATGTCCCAATATTGGTGAGATTTCAAAACTTAGCCCTTGATATTATTCCATATAAGGACTAAGTTACCTACTAAGTTCCTTAGGCACCCCACAATTTGGAGGGACATACAACAAACATAAATCAAATTGGATTTGCTAGGATTTGTATAGAGGTCAATACAAATAGAAAGCTTCTAGAAACCTTGAAAATAATAGAACTTGAGGATGGTGGACAATTAAAACAATGTGAGATTTATCTACCATTTGAAACCTAATAAACAATTGTAAGAAAAGGAATGGAAAAATACTAGCAATAAATTTCACGCAAACTTATTTGAAGAGTTGATAAGAATGGAAGAAATCCTTAATATAACTTTAAAATTGATTCCTTAACAACCTCTACAAAAGTTCCTAAGTAGATATATAAATGCAGTTAATAAGCTCTCACATAAAAGAAAGCTCTCAAATGGCCAATATGAAGGAAATAATAGATGGACCATTAAAAATAAATTGCAATTCAGGAAGTCCTAAATAAGGTAGCAGATCTTGAGCCAAATAATTTGGATAACAAAATGGGAACGAGGATTGCACAAAAGCCCAAACAAGACTCAATAAAAGGAAATCTCATTAGATCTTAATCACTAAAAGGAGCCACTAGGAGAAATTCTTAGAAAGAAGCCAAGGATAGTCATGCTTCCACTTCAAAACGAACTTAACAATTTGGAATATTAGGAATTTGAATAACTGTAAAAAGTAACAAGTTTTACATAACTATTTGAGTTTAAAGAACCATTTTTTATTAGTCATTTGGAGACCAAAAAAAAGAAATAAGATTTAGAAAGGGGCTATGGGTTTTTAACAAAAGTTTTGGTGTAATTAATAATCATTCATTAAGCTACAATGGAAGAAAAATCATATCTTTTGATCCTGGTCAAATTTCACTACTACAAGTCAAAAATACTAACTAATACATTTCCATGTGACAATTATAACTTATTTGGTAAGAATGATTATCATTCTTATTTATGTTAGAAATTTGGAATTCTAAAGGAAAAGATTATGAAATGTTCTACATGTTGTTTTAAATACTATCATAACACTGTCAATTATGATAGGAGACTTCTACTACACCTTGCTTGATCAAGAATAATATGGCAAAAAGTCCTAATTGAATGCTTACAATAGGGATCTTAACAAATGCTTTAACCTGACTATGGTAATAGATCTAAGATATATAAGGCACTTTTACACATAAAGCAACAAGCAAGCAGTTAGTTGATTCCTTAAAACAAATCAGATAAAATTGGTGAACCAATATTGACTGAAAATTCTTTAAATAGCTGGACTAACTTCAGTTACCCCTTTAGATGTCTGATCATTCTTCAATGATGTTGAAATATAATAAAAAACCAACCATAAGGAGCACCCTCTTCAAGTTTAACAATTACCTACTTGATGCCTTAAGCTTTGAGGAAGTAGTGACTAAAGGCCTTAGCTTCAAATTCAAGGGCTATAAAATATACAAATAACTCAAAAGTTAAAAGCCATAAAAGGTGGAATTAAAATCTATACCAGTAGTAGATATACAAATATTGAGCTTTTAAAGAAGTAAGCTCTAACCAAGTTTAACCAAGTTTAAAAGCAGTTAAAGTTAAGTCCAAAGAATGAAAGCCTAAGTAAGCAGACAAAGAAGCTTTGGTAAACTATATGCGTGCATTGGAGAATCACAACTTATTAATAAGGCAAAATTTTAAGAACTGATGGCTAAGTGAGAGGGACAAAAATACAAAATCCTTCTACAAATCCCTTATAACTATAATACATAGATAGTATTACTGGAAACCCTCATAAATGAGTAACCTTGCTTATAACTTCTTTAAAGAAATTATATGCATTATTAACTAAGATGATTTCTTTGTATAAGATATCAAGCATCTATTCCTTTTGCCTATATTAAAGGAGTATGTTGCCTAACTAACTAAGCTAATAATAGCCTCAGAGATAAAAGACTAATATCTTTAGCCTAGGTGTAAATAAAGCACTAAGACCTGATGGTTTCAATACAAAATTCTTCCAAAATATTGATATAAAATAAGTAATTTGATCATTATAGCCACCATAGAGTTATTTGAAAATGGAATCATTTTAAAGGAGTTGAACAAAACCTATATTTCCTTAATCCCCAAAACTCCAAACTCCTCTAACTTAGCTAACTTTAAGCCCATTTCTTAATACAATGTCATTTACAGGATAATATCCAAGATCATCACCTCAACATTACATAAAACCCTTAAGGTATTACCAAAGGAGAATTTATCAAAAGAAGAAGAATTAGGAATAATATGCTTATTATTCACGAGACCTACCAAACTATCTAAAGTCCCTAAAGGCATCAGGAAAGGAGACTTTTTATCATCATATCTTTTCAAATTGTTCATAGAGTTCCTAATCAGGTTGATTTCTAACAATATTTAAAGGAGTAGGAATTTTAAATATCATTATAAATATGACAAGTTAAAGCTCCTTGGCCTATCTTTCTTAGATGATTTGTTGCTCCTCACTAGCTCCAATATGGAATCTATTAAAATCTTTGTTGATTCTTTAACCATGATTAAAGGTTATTTTTTGTAGTAATAAAAAAAGTAAAGGGTGGTTTTTACTTATTAACTGGTGATTATCAAATTGCATACCAAATCTCCTAGCTTTTAGAATTCAAGAAGGAACAACTCTCTTTTAGAAACTTTCACATCCTCATTATAATTAAAAGGCTCACATTTTGGGATTGTTAATCATTGCTACAAAGGTACATAGAAGATTGATCAATTGTTAGAAAATATTATTGACATATGTCTATAGACCATAGCTTATCACTTCAATAATCAATTGCTTGCATGTTTATTGGGCATCACATATGCACTTACATATTGCACTTACATATTCAACTAATAAAAACTCTAAAGAAAATCATGAAATACTTTTTATAGACATGAAATAAAATAGAGTCTACTAAAAAAAGTTGAACAGATAGATCTTTGCACTTCAAAGGCAGAGGAAGGTTTAAGGACCATATTTATAAAGAGACTCTTTGGCTTAAATGGATTCATACTTATTTTTTCAAAGGAAAAGGCATATGGAATGCAAAAATCAAGATGAATAATTCATAGAATTGAAATATGACCATTTATAAAAAAGCATTAAAAACAAAGTAAGGATTCACAAAGAAACATGGTTTTGGTTTAACATTGTCATGACTTTGGACCCTATATAGGCTTCTAGAATACAAAAAATTAAGGTTATCATTTTCATGGCATGAAAATGTTGAAACAATAATAAATGGGGGTATTTAGTGTTAATCTGAACATCACTCAAAAGGATTTTCCCCAATCACGAACAACATGCCTAGTCAAAATCCTAATCAACATAAAGAAGATCTAATAGTCCAAACTAAACATAACTTAGGGAAGTTCACCTGAAAATCAAATATAAATATCTTAAAGTATAGAAATCAACTTGCTATATGGTTTAAATTGGTCTAATAGAGAAATAGTGTGCCTAAGAATAGGAAACACTAGACCATATCTAGTTTAACTGTGAATTCAGTCATACGTAATGGAGATTGATTCTTACACTATGTAACTTGCACTCTGATCTGTGCAATTAGGATAACATAGTGGTTTAGGCAAACAAAAATAATGGTTCCAAGGAAACTCATACACAAATCTTTAGACTAGCATTTGGTTATTTCATGTATGATACATGGAGGAAATGTAATCATAGACTACACAACAATGAAAATACTAAATCAACAAGAGTTCAACCATAAGATTATCAATTTGGTAAAGGAAAAATTCATGAAAAATGGTTTGGCATATAAAATGAGCTAAAACCTTATTCATACCTAGAGAGTTTGACTATCTATAGGAAATAAACCTGAAGAAATGGAAATGCAGCTAAAAGAAGGATATAATAGATGCTAATGTTGGGCCCCGATTCCTCTTGCCTATTAAATAAGCATGTTTAAATTATTTTGAGGTTTAGATTGCTTAATTTCTTTTGGCTAGAATAATTTGAGGTGTTAGTAATTAAGTTAATGAAAATAAAATGGAGGAATTAAGTTTAAATTAGAGTGGTGTATGTTGTTAGAAATTAAAAAGAATAAGAAGGCTTGGGGGCAATTTGGGTAGATTGCTTAGGTTCTTAAAGTTAAGGCTAAGAAGGAGAGGTATTTTAGTCTTTGTAGAATCATTAAAGGAAGAAAGGAGGAAGCTAAATGAATGTGGTCGTTTGTGTGAGGAGAAGAAAACGAAAATTGCAAGTTTAAAGAGAATGAGTGAAACTACGTAGTTTAGGCTTAAGTTTTAAAGTTAAGAAACAACAAATTGCCTAAGTCATTTGAAAGAGAAGTCACGAAAGTTACAAAGAAAGGAGGAAAGGGAGAGTTTCGGTTGAGTGAAGAAGAAGAAGAAGAAAAGAGGTTAGGGCTTTGTCAAATCTTAGTTTAGAAAGGTGATTCTAAGAGTTCTTTAAGAAGGAAAAGGGAAGAGGAAGGGGAAATCCTCCATTAGAGGCAAGAA
>JANIJH010000007.1:6419231-6431711 GCA_024520975.1 Erythroxylum areolatum | reverse complement strand
GCATACACACATATACTCTCTCATCATCAACTTGCTAAATTCACCTATCTTAATCTCATATAACAATTCACATCCTTAAATTTTCTTTTTCTTTCCACATGAATAATTCACCACAAATTCCTCATTTAATGTTAATTTATAATTCAAATTTTCAAAAAAAATTCGGGGTCCAACAAATGTGATTACTATTAAACTTAGGAAGTTAATTTTAGGGTAAATTGACTCCAATTGTATGTTAATTCGATTAGTATGATATGATGACTTATAGTATGAATGGACATGTTAAGATTAATGAAGAACAAATGTTGTAAGATTTATAATTTTGATTATGGTTTACTTGAAGACAAGCAAAAGCTTAAGTGTGGAGATGTTTGATAGATGCATATCTGACCATATTTATACACCCATATTTGATGAATTTTGCTTGATATTTTATACTTTTATTGTATATTTGGTAATTAATTTGCTCAAAGTGAATTTATAGGTTATAATTTCCTTCATGGATCAAAAATTAAAATTGTGACTTTACACATTTTAAGAGACTTACACAGCCATATATATCAATCCATGTATCTCCCAGAAACCCTAAATTTTATTATAAAAGGACATGAGTGTAGGCAAAAGGGAGGAGTAGACTTTTGGAGATGATTTTAGACATAAAGAATATGCAAAAGGGATGATATTGATCAAGAGAAGTGGAAAACATGAAGAGATCATCAAAAGATCTAATAGATTACCACATCAACCTCAAACTTGCAAGAAAATTTGATAGGAGATAAAGGGATATTTAGAATGATGGAATCTTTTTTTCTATTCGTTTTTCTTTCTGTTTATGTTTGATTTTGTTTTCTTTCATATGAAACTAAACATCTTTAGTGTCTAGGTGAGATGAACCCTAGTTTGTGCTATAACATGTTTTGATTCTTTTATCTAATTCAATTGTTTTAATTAATCTATCATAATTCAATTGTGTGTTTAATATATGTTCTAATAGATTAGGAATAATAGTACATAATCTAATTTCATAACATAAAGATTAAGAAATCATGTGTATGGATAGATATACTATAATCGAAAGGAGTTGATTGCAAAACTAGAGATAGGTTGATATAAATCCTCCAAATTAGGGTCAAACCAAATAGTAGAATTCACAAATCGATAAAACAATCTTAATACCTTTAACCTGAATAATAGAAGTTGATAATTCTAAGATTAGTTGTTAATAGTCTCAAGTGAGTTATTACCAAAAGATAGGAATTTTTATAGTCTAATAGTAAATAAAACAATTTCATAATAAAAGGTTTTAGGGGGATTCATAACCTAGACATTAATATTTGATATTGATTGTTTTCTAAGTGACTTTTTTCGTCTCTATATTCAATATTGCTATCTATTTTATTTTAGTTGTTTAGGTTTTAATTTTTATTAAAATCTAAAAACAATCCTTAGGTTAGATAATAAGAGAAAGGTAATTACTAGTAATCATTATCTTCGTGGGTTGACCTATATGTTGAGGTAAGTTTTAATCTATTTAAAACTCTCAAAATACTACAAACACAGGTCGTGGGTTTAGTATGTGAGGAGTTGATCCCTTGAGCAGTTGTTGAACTAATATAATTCTAAGTTATCTAAGGCCTAAAGAATTATTAAAATGAAAATAAAAATTGCAAAGAAAAGTAAACACGTGAAGATGATTGATTGGAATTAAAAATGTAAAATTAACACACAAAGAATCAAATTGAGCACTACCAAATTCACAATGGAAATCACATAAGGAAGATTAGCTGATTATGAGAAGGGGGATTTATCTTATCATCAAATGCTAACATGATTACTTTTGAGTTAATACTGTATCGGTTCTAGACTTTCGAAGGGTGGATGACTATCTCTCAAGTTATAATCATTAAACCCTAAATTATAACCCCTAATTGAGTCATGGAATTTGCAATCTCTTAATTAACAAAAAAAACCACAAATCTAATTAGATTTTAAGACCTCTAATAGACAACTAGGTCCTTAGACGAGATTTCTACTTGTCTCAATTCCAGATTTGATTATTTGTGTGATCTATTAGATTGTTTAACTCTCATTCCCAATCTAATCATTTTATTATTGGTTCACTCTCTCAATTTGTTACCGAAGCATGCAAATACAACAATTAATCATAACACTCAATGTATTAAAATCAAAAGAAATTACTTTAACATTAATTCAAGAACAAATCCCTAAAGAAGTTTAGAACATCATCATCAAACCTAAATCCATCACTATCAAACCCATCTTATACATTAAAAAGAAAGAACAATAAAGATGAAATGAAAAGTCACTTGGAAGGGTCGGAATAGATCAAGAAGATGACAATACTGTAGCCCCTTCTTCTCCTTCTTCCTTTCTTGTTCTTCTCTCTTCTTCTTCCTCTCTCCTTGGATCTTTCTCAAAGTGGTAGAGGTTGGAGCTCCCTCTAGGGTTCTTTCTCTTTCTTTATATAGTATTTTCCATTTTAGGTAAATCTTAGGGTTTTCCCGAGTACAAAAGGTCCCAATTGTCCCTTAATAAGTCGCGTTCAAGACGTTGTCCACGCTGTCTGTCATGCAGGCCATGATTGCAGTCCAAGATTTTTGTTCTTTGTCATGATCGTGTCAGAAGGAGCCATGATCGTGGTAGACCCTCCATGCTTCTGTCATGATCGTAGGCCTTGCTCCAGGTTTCCTCCAAATTCTCTCCGTTCTTTGATATTTGATCTAAAACACTAACAAACACATCAAGACACCTCAAATGCACAAAATTTAAGTTTAATAGCATGCTCTAACCTATAAAACACAAATGTCCAACTAAATAACACAATCCTAACCTAAACATGCACTAATCATTAAATTTACAACTAAACACACACTAAACTACCCACTAAAATATTATGCAACCTACCACTATCATCATCCCAGCATTTAAACCTTTGCTTGTCCTCAAGCAAAGAAAAAACAAGCAAAACCAAAACACACCAATCATAATTAATAGCAAAACACACATGTATACAATAATAGGTCAATGACATTAAACTTCACGAAACAAATTTGACTACAAACACGATCCCTCAAGTTGTTCTAACTTATTAACTTGTGAAATCTGTGTCTCAGTATTTCAGACCAAATATACATACTAATTAAGACTTTAAAGTCAAACTCATTCACTCCTATCACTTACAAACAAACATTGATAATTACTCATTCAATCAAAATTGTAATTATCCTTAAGTATCTTTTTATGAAAATTTGAGTTGTTCACTAACATCGACAGGATTTATTAACCAACACACTATTTTTATTACTTTTAATTGACATGAACCTAGCCTTTTAACACAAAGGAAAACATTTATGACGAATGTCCCCCGGTTATTTAACTAGGCCATGTTTTTATTAAGTGGCTTGGCTAGAGTGTCATTATAGCTTTTTGATGCGAAGGCAAACATTTATGACGAATGTCTCCCGGTTACTCAGCTAAATCACATTCTCAACTGGCTACTAGCTCTATTCATAACCCGATTTGTTAAAAAAAAAGGGCCAGTAGAATAGTTATTTATTTAAGATTTACACACATTTTTTATATTTTTTTGCCTACCTCATTTCTTAAGCTGATCATTCTCATGAAAAGATACTAATGATGCTACTTATCCAATTAACCTAAAATTAGAAATGAACGAGGTAAATTCCTAGAGTGAATGAGCAAACATCGTATCCTAATTAATATGCATATTTAACTGAAGCAACCTAAAACACTAATTTCTTAAGCTAATAAAGTTTAACAACCTAAAAGACCATGTTTAAAGCTAAATCGATCTGTTAAGTCCTAGCCATTGATACATTCACACGAATCACATCATGTAATCATAAACAAAACTAAAATACAACATGTAAAATTCACATTCAAATAAAAACATATAATGCACATAACCCTCCCCACACTTGGACAACACATTGTCCTCAATATAAGAAGAACAAACAAACAATAGATAAAGTGGGAATAAAAATAACAAAACATGAGAAACATGAGAACAGATGAAAATAAAAATAAAAATAAAAGACAACGGTTAGAGTATAGAACCCGTCATGGTGATTAAGGTGATGATAGTGATGGTGTTGAAACCAAATCTGCTTAACACTGAGATTGCTTTGCTTTGTTATAATTGATTCAAGAGAGCAAGAGAATTAGTAATCCAACCTATTCCAAATCATTAAGACTTATTAATAAAATTTAAAACAAATCTAACTATACAATAATTTTAATCTAACTACTAAACGTACAAAGTTATGATCATTAGCTTGACCTTTCATCTTTTAAAACTCAGCTAGGATCAATTATGACTGGCTTGCTTCCACCCGTATTGCCCAATTTTAGCTTTGTAGTTTGTAAATAAGCTACATGCTGGAAGATAACTAGAAGGACAATGTTTATAAGATTAAGATAACCAATTAAGTTCAACAATGTCCTTTTTACTAATAAACTGTCAACAAAATAAGGAATAACAAAACTACCTGAATCTTCTAATGAATCCAATAGTTTGTCCTATAAGAGGGTGATATGTTCTTGTTCATCTTCAATCACCCTTACCTCTTCTTTCGCTTCCACTTTATCAACAGAGATGTTCAATCTACTTCAAGCTCTATGTCCGTTTTCATCTACTCTTCTTCTTCTTGCTCCTTTAAAGATTCAACCACATCAATTTTCCTGAATGAGGGTGGAGGAGGAATGTATAGAGGGACCTCATTCTTTTCTTCATCCTCTTTCTTATTCTCTTGGTCTTCTACAAAGTGGGATTCATCTTATTTTTCCACTGGTGCTTGTGCTTCTAGCTCTTTCCCACTTTTAAGTGTGATAACCTTACACTGCTCTCTTGGATGTGCTTCCATATTGCTCTGAAAGTTTTCCACACTTCTCTTACAAAATTCACAGGAAAGATGTCTCATTTTAATCTCTAGGTTGTGAATAGAAGAGGCATGGTCTTTTGTTACTTGCTCAAACTTCTCTTCCAGACTCTTTTAGGCCTCTTCAATATTTATGAGTTTTCCATGATCTTGTTTGATTCAGAATCCCATGAATTGGACTCATCTTGTTGAAATTCTAATAGGTCCTGATATCCAATGTGAGTCTGTACATTATTAGGCCAACATAAATCTAAGTGGTTCTACCATCCCAGAAAGTATGTGTTTAAATAAGGATGATGAATTCCTTGACCAAATTGTGCTTTATTGAAGTCCACAAGGATCCTTTGCTCCTTATAATATATTTCCTCTATCATTTACCTTTTAGAGTCCTCATAGTTGCCTTGTGATGTCCAAATCGATGTGTCTTCTACTTTACACCTAAACTTCCTTCTCTTCTTTCTTTCCTTTTTTTATTTTTAATAAATTTCTTGTGATTGGAACCTTAATCATAAGAGATGGTGACAATTCCTTAGACTAAAAGAATTAAACTATTCCTATTAACTCACCAATAAATTTATTGAGGCAAGGTTTAATTTATTTAAAACTCTCAAAACACTATAAGCGCACAGGTCGTGGGTGTAATATGTGAGGTGTCGATCCCTCGAGGAGTTGTTGAACTAATATAATTCTAAGTTATCAAAGGCCTAAAGAATTATTAAAATGAAAATAAAACTTCACAGAAAAGTAAACATGTGAAGATGATTGACTAGAATTAAAATTTAAAATTAACAAACAAAGAATCAAATTTGAGCACCACACAATGGAAATCACACAAGGAAGATTAACCGATTATAAGAAGGGGCATTTATCCTATCATCAAATGCTATCATGATTACTTTTGAGTTAATACGGTATCGATCCTGGGCTTTGAAAGAGAAGATTACTCTCTCTCGAGTTATAATCTTTAAACCCTAAATCATAACCCCTAATTGAATCATAGGATTTGCAATCTCTCAATTATCAAAAAACCCACAAATCCAATCAGATTTTAAGTCCTCTAATAGGTGACGAGGTCCTCACACGAGATCTCTCTTTGTCTAAATTTCCGATTTGATTATTTATGTGATCTATTAGATTGTTTTAACTCTTATTAACCAATCTAATCATTTTGCTATCAGTTCAATCTCTCGATTTATTATCGAAGCATGCAAATACAATAATAATCACAATACCCAATATATTAACATCAAAAGAAATCACATTAGCATTGATTCAAGAATAAATCCCTAAAGAAGTTTAGAACATCATCATAAAACCCAAAACCATCACTATCAAATCCATCGTATACATTTAAAAGAAAGAACAATAAAGATGAAATGAAAAGTCACCTAGAAGGGTCGGAATAGATTGGGAAGATGGCAACACTGCAGCCCCTTCTTTTCCTTCTTCCTTTCTCCTCCTTCTCTTCTTCTTCCTCCTCTTTGGAGCTTTCTCAAAGTGGCAAAGGTTGGAGCTCCCTCTAGGGTTCTTTCTCCTTCTTTATATAGTATTTCCATTTTAGGTAAACCTTAGGGTTTTCCTAAGTCCCAAATGTCCCTTGATAAGTCACATTCGGGAGGCTATTCATGCTATCTATCACGTATTCATGGTAGACCCTCCATGCTTTTATCACGTTATGGGCTAAGACCTTGCTCTGGGTTTCCTCCGAATTCTCTCTGTTCTTCGATATTTGATCTGAAATATTAACAAACACATCAAGGTACCTCAAATACATAAAATTTAAGCTCAATAGCATGGTCTAACCCATAAAACACTCAAAACACAAATGTCTAACTAAATAAAACAATACTAACCTAAACATGCACTAGTCATTCAATTTAACAACTAAACACACACTAAACTATCCACTAAAACATTATCCAACCTACCATCATCACTGTACTTGCCGATACTAACTACATTTACGCTATGAACTTGTGGTAAAATTAATATTGGTATTGAAATAAACCAATCGTATATCCATATTGTAAAGAATGGATATAATAAGTTGGTGTCTATCTGTGTAATAGATATATTTATCCAACTACTAAACTCTGATAGTATCAAATAAAAGGCACAATCCCTAAAATTTGGCCTTAAAGTAATGATTACAATTTCTAAATATTTAAAAGGGGCTTTATCCATTTGAAGACTGAAGATGCTTGCGAGCTGAAATTCCAATTCATTAGAACAATATGAGACAAACAACAGACTTTTAGAGCAATTTACTTTAAGGCCTGAAAGCCTAGAGAATTACTTTAGGTAATGCATAAGAGTGCCAATATATTTCTTTTCAACTCTACAAAGCAATATTAATTCATCAATAAAAGAAATTTATAAAGTTTTATGTTCTTGCATTTATAATGGAATTTAAAGGGCATGCCTTGTGCAATGTTATGTGATATAAGCTTGGTTAAAACTTCAATGTAAATTGTAAAAAATATAAAGAGATAAGGTCACCTTATATGATCCCTTTGGCTCCTCTAAACATAGAAGTGGCCTCTCCATTACTTAGAATGTTGTAAGTTAGATTAGAAATGCATTATAGAATCTAGAGTGTGAAGAGAGAGGAGCAACAAAAGGCTTGCAAAACGTGAGATATGAACTTCTAGCTTATGGTATCAAAGGCTTTATTAAAATCTATTTTCAAAACGCAACATCTAATAGTTTTTTTTTTTTTTTGCAATGATAAGCTTTAAAAAGCTCTTATGTAATCAATATATTATCACCAATATTTCTACCTAGGATAAAAGCATATTAGGACTAGCTAATGAGACCACTATTAGGACTAGTTAATAAGACCACTGAGAACTATCGTAATTCTTAAAGCTATAATTCTTGAAATTATCTTACGGACTATATTGCTACTAGCTATGGACCTATAATCTTGAAAGGAGGTATAGTTTAGAAGTTTTAAAATAGGAAAAATAAATGTCTTGTTTAATTCATTGAGGAAGTTCCTTAAGCTAGGTTAGACTTTTAGGCCTAACCTACCCTAATTAAACTTGACCTAACCTATTTGTATTTAACTAAAGCCTAATTGGACCTACACTTAGTCCAAGCTACTTAACTTGAAGCCCGATCGAGCCCAGGCCTAGGCCAAGCCTCTCAAGCTTAAGCTTCAAAAAATTTTTGGTTAGGCTTAGGCCATAGGAGAGCCAAGCCTGGCCCAACAAGTCACCATTTCATACTTCTGATATGACTGTTCTCCCAATAATTTATGAAATCAAGACTTAGATCTATCTTATTAAGAACTAAAAAATAATTCCAAGTTTTATATTACTTTAAATATATGATTATAAATAATTCTAAATTTAAAAAATAACAAAGGCAATCATTACAATTCATAGTTGATAATACAAAATGGACATAAGCTCAAATTTTTACCTTATTCAAGCTTTTTTAAATCCTTTTTTTTTTTTGCCCTTAAAACATTGGTCCTAGGTAATAAAGAAGTGGTTCATGTGATATTACCCTCTGGCCACCTAAAATAAAAGAAGAAAGAAACCTAAATTAAACTTATAGATTATATAAAATAATTTGAAAAGCAGTAGGCCTATTAACACAAAATCACCTTGTAATTAGAGATAATATTAGGTCAGATTAAGCTTAAAATAGGGTTTATATGGGAGCTTGGACTTAGCCTGTGACCTGAACAAACTCGAAATTTGTAACTCGATTAGGCTTAGATGGCCCAAAGCCAGATCGAGCTAGCTAAGTCTAAAATTATATGTCTAAAATTATATAACAATTATTTAATTTGTATTAATAATTAAAAACAAGATTTTAAAATCAATTTCAACTTCTTTTATCCTCTCTAAATTGTTACCTCTTTCAACCAAATAAATTTAAACTTGGAAGCAACTCTCTTTAAATATCCACTCATATATATTCATAATATTATTATTTTCTAAATAGCCAAAAAATTCTAGTATAAAAACTATTAAATAAATTAATAATCAATAATTTTATTTGTCAATAATATTTAATACAATCTGAGACATGTATCTAATTGTATTTTTATTATAACTTCCTTAGCAAAATTACAAAATAAGTTGATGTAAGAAATTATATAAATTAAAATCAATTTCAATTTAAAAATGGCATAATATAACCCTTTTTGTAAAACTTACCTACGTGTCTTATAATTACATGTGAAATCATAGTTCTACACATGCAATACACTTTAGGCCCTTTGACATTAAAAATGGTATTTATGCTACAATCCAATATAACAATATAGCAGTAGATACTAAAGTTACTAAGAAATCTCATGCAATTTTTTGCATGATTGGATAATCACCTCCATGTGACTTCCATCATGAAAATATTGAATTGCATATTTCCAACTGTGGTCATAATACTTGCCTCCAAATAATTGTCTAACTCCATCCTATTGTAAGAGACGAAGATAAAACTGAAAATGATTCTAAAACTAAACTACTACAATCTTGATCTTCTCCAATCTTAGTTTATAAGTATTAAACGTCTTATTTTGAATTTGTTTAATGATATCAACATGTGCTTAAACTTGATTATCACATAACTTTTGATAATAGAAATATAGCCATTCCATCTTATATCTTGGGTCCAACACATAAATGGTTGTTATAGTTTTTCCTATCATATACTAATAAGAATTGAGTTTCTCCATCATTTGTTATCCCAGAACACCTCATCAAATTAAAAAAAAAGTCCAATTAGATAATGCTTGTTTGATCTCATACATGTGGCTAAAACAAATGTGCAAACTTGGATATTTTTTCTTAAGAACAATATAGTAACATTATGAAATATAGCCAAATTCACACAAATTTCTTTAGCCAACTCATATTGCTCATTTGTTGGTAAGCAAGCACACTAAGAATATCTTTTTCTCAACCTAATGAACATATTAGTACATTGTTGAATATAAAATCTTGAATGTTGAGTTTCATCAGGACAAGCAATCCAAAACTAACTTCTTCATACGTGGACCATATAGTTATCATGTAGTTTCTTTATTTTTTTAAAACTCTTTTAGGTGTTTCACTCTAATCCACTATATTACTCTAGATTGTGTCTATCACTTCACTATTAAATTCATGACATATTCAAAACAACATATATAAAATAATCTTTTACCAATCAATAAGCTCCCAACTCACGACTTGTTCTTTAAATCTTGAAATATAGCTTCATTTTTGTTGCAATTATTAAAATTTATGATTAAGAGCTTAGTGTCAATATTTTAATCCATTAAGCACTTAACCATTATGATTGTCAAACTTTTATTTGTATGCGACATTGACAGCTAAATAAACTTACCATTTAAAAGCATAAACAAATATCAATTATAAAATAATCAATAAATAAAAGATAAAAATTAAAAATATTATTTACTCATGTGTCAACTATATAAAGTCCAGTCATTATCAATATAGTATGTTGTTACTGCTTACTCTTTCAGTTGTCAGTTGACCATATATTTAATGTAGTGGCTACTCGTCTGTGAGTACTCGATAATGTCTTCAATGTCAAATTCTTTTAATCGTTGTAAATCGTAAATATATCTTTCTTCATGATATTTGAACTTGGGATCTTGAAGGCCAATTAAAGTGAGGTGAGCAACATCCTGACGTTTTTGTTATCGATAATAGAGTGTGATTTTCATCACCATTGATCATCTTAGCTAGCGTTAACTTTGATTTTTTGATATTATAAACTATGGCAATCATTTCACTCCTCACCTTTATTAGGTTAGGGGTCAAAAATATTTGACCTTTTAATACCATCTTCCTTCTATTGTATAACTCCATGTGTATGTTCAAATGAAAGGATCCACCTATAAAACCCTTGACCAATATCTCTTGACAATTCATTTGGTCATTTTAACTCTATCGATTAATCTAGTCTTGAAATTTTGATTTTAAACATCACTTCTTAATGAACTAGTTTGTTCATCCTAAATCATTTCTTCATTTGGTATATTGATAGGTATCATATCAGAATTGTTCTCTGATATACTGCTTGGTACCATATTAGAACTCTCCTTTAAAGGATTATGCTCATCCATACGAAATAATCAACCAATGAAACATGATATTATCCAACATATATGATTTATGAATGGTGCTTCCAATATATATGTTGCATTATATAAACAATATTTTCGAGAGAAGAGCAATTCATATAAACAATGTTTGTAGGAATTCCAAAATTTATCTATAACAACATATTATTATTATTATTATTTCCTTTTTTTCCCCTATTCAAGTTTACTAAGATTAAAGCTTCCTTAATTCTCATTTCAATTTAAGTAACGTCATATTATGCTACCAACCATATGCAAAGTAATGTTATGAGATTTAAAGGTAATAAAAAAATGTGAAAATTGGATATAAACTTCAACTTGATTAATAGTGTCCTTGTCCACATCAGCAATTTAATATTTCGGTATGTATAATAAATTGCCTAACAACCTTGTCAAGTTTACAACATGACCAGTAGAGTTTAACATCAAATATTAAAAAAAATCAAGGTATAGTAAGTTAGCTTTAAATAATGATAAACGAAGAAATTTAATTCCCAACTCTTTTCTAACCCAAAATGGAAACTAAAAGAAAAGATATAAAAGAATAATTAATGCCTTAGATTTCAATTCTTTAGTCAAAATTAACATTCAAATGCATGGACCACCATCCACACCTACTAAGACCATTTGAAATTTTGCTTCAAATAATTTATTGGTGTTCTAGTTCTCGTCCTAAAGATTAGGATAGCCTCAAGGCTCCTACTAGGAGATTACAACTATCATTAAATGGATAGTGTAGATACTAGACTTTCTTACCATTTCTTTTTCAAGACAAATGTGGTATATGCAATCTTCAAACTCAACTTGTACATGTGATTATTGGAATTTGACATAAAAGAATTCAGAGAAGTTGTTTCCATGCATTTTGTAACTTGTAAATGAAATTAAATTATAAAGATAACTAAAAATATTATAAGGCATCAAGAGATGAACTTGTCATCATCATTAACATCCAGTTAAAGTCCCCCTAAGGTAAGGGTATAAGAATGTCCGATAGTATGCAGTCTTACTCCTACGTAGTAGAGAGGCTATTTCTGACAAGAGATGAACTCTTGTTTCTGGTTATATATAATGTTATAAATGTTACTAAATAAAAGAAGATGAAGAAAATTAAACTAAAATTGCTAAATAGAACACAAGGACATTACTGTCAATGCAAAATATGAATGCAATTAATACATTCATAGCATATGACTATGCATTCAAATCATTTCAGAATGATGTATAACTGTGCATGCAAATTGTAACACCCCACTCCCGCATGACCCGAGCCCGACATCGATGGTGATATCTGAGTTCGTGCCCTGCGAGGGTGGCGTGCTACATCACTCAGTCCAAACTCAGTATAATTTTTTTTGAAAACACAAACATGCACTATGCGGAAATCAATTAACATACACAATCACCAGTAAGTACAATGACCACGGGGGCCCTTTTCATAAATACAAA
>JANIJH010000007.1:6391742-6414065 GCA_024520975.1 Erythroxylum areolatum | reverse complement strand
ATAATATTTAAGCTCAAAAGCTTGTACTAACCCATAAAACACAAATAATTAACAAACTAACACAATTCTAACCTAAATACATACTAAATAATCGGATTAATGACTAAACACATATCAAACTATGCCAAGGTTGCTTTTGTCAATATCTTGACGCTGAGACTTCCTCTAAGCTTTCTCAAAACTTCTCCAATCTTCTTTACTTGATCTCAAACACTAACAAACACATTAAAACACCTCAAATGCATAAAATTAAAGCACGATAACTTGCTCTAAACCACATAACATTAAAAAACATAAACATATAATCACTCTAACACAATTCTAAACCTAAACATGCAAAAATCATCTAATTAACAACTAAACACATACCAAATTACCCACTAAAACTCGGGTAGTTGTGCATATGGAATACTTTTGTATCTAACAAACATCTCTTTTTTAGAGAAAATGATGATTTTAGTATCTAATATTATGCTTTCAAAATGATTTGGATAATTTTGGCTTAAGAATTTTTGGGAATGTCATAATAAGAGATCCTTCTCACTACAAGAAAATTAGGAATTATCAATGAAAAATTATCAAAAAAAATCAATTTTTGTTGGTAATATAATGGAAAAAATTCGTTTAGCGATAGTAATAATATATGTTAGTAATTATAAAGGGAAATCATTTTGGCAAAATTTTCGACGAACTTTAGCGATGGTATAAAATTTTCGTCAGTAAAGAAGACAGGAATTATTCACCGAATAAATTTTTTTTGAGTTTACAGACGGAAAAATTTCCGTGATAAATTTTTTCAATAAAATTTTAAGTTAAACATCGTCATCTACTTCGGCTTCAACGTTTTAAATAAAATGAAACTGAAGTCGTTTGGTTTAAATTTTTTTGATAAAATTTTAAGTTAAACATTGTCATCTACTTCAGCTTCAACATTTTAAATAAAATGAAAATGACGTCATTTGGTTTAATACCAAACGACTTCATTTTTGTTTACATTTAACTCACCCGAAAGCCTCCTCCATTGTGTCTTCTTCTTTGTTGTTCCTGTCTCCCCTGCATTTTCTCAAGTTTTTTTTCCTCTCTCTGGTTTCTCTGTCGTGGACTCTTCTAGTCGTCGGCAGTTGTCTTCTCCAGCCACTGTCATTATGTCCTTTGATGGAGGTATTCTTATAGCCTTTTATCTTTGTTATTTCAACATATGTTGGATGTATTTGGGTATTTAATAGCATTAGTTTATTTGGGTATTCTTTGATTGGAAAACAATTTTAATGTATAAATGTTAATGATGGAAGGGATAAGACATGATTTTGGTTATGATGTTAGGATGAATTTCTAATGCATGTAAGGTATGAAATGCCTGTTATGTTGATGTTTATTGTATAGAAGTGCTCTGCATAATTTAAATTGATAGAAATCTATTCCTTTAAATGATGGGAGTGTTATAACTTTGATACAAATCTCTATAATGAAAAAATGAATCATTCCTACATTGAAAAATGAATCTTCATCTTAATGATTCCTAAATTTCTTTATATTGTGTTAAATCTATTTTCATCTCTTTCAACCTCTCTTGACCTTTATAGAACCTTTTAGAGTCTATCTCTTATGTACCTAGTTGGTATCTGTAGTATAAAGTAGTAAGCAATAAGGTGGAGAGATGACATTGCACTCAAAATAATGGTGAAGTTACAATAAGAACAAACTATATCCAATGAAATGGAGTGATTACAAATAGAGATAAGGCATATAAAATGGTAGATGGAGATGATACATGTATAATACACTTGGGGAGGGAGATCACATACAATTATAGGTTATGAGAGTTGTATGGGTACCTATACAACTATGCCATTAATATCATTTTTAATGTCAAGAAACAACCAAAAGATGATGCCCTTAGCTAATCACAAAAGATAAAGGTTCATGAAGGTTTATAAGAACCTATTATAGCTAATTAAGAGATCAAAATTTTGGCCACCTTATAATTATGAAGAGATTCAACCACTTAAAGAAAGGATAATACCTAATGGGATAAAGAAAAATAAGAGAAAAAATGAAAACAAAAAAGTGAAAAAAATCACTTTAACTTTTATGAAAAGAAAATAAAGACATGACAAGAGAAGCATAAAAAGAAAGGCGATACTTTACCTCTTACAAACTAACTTGGAGATAAGGTTAGAATATAAAAAATGTACTAACTTTTTGCCTGTATATCTATTAATACTATTTTATGAATATAACAGAACAATACACCAATATAACCTACTTTATAGCCTCAAATTTTAGTATGTCACTCTCATTGGATATAGTTTTTTCTTATTCTAAAAGAAAAGGAACTATAAAGTCCTAATCTAAGAATGAAAGTTTAGGGATTGATTGCAGGATAGGGAAGGTATTAGGCACCTAATCTTGCTCATCTAAATAATTACCTAGGCTTATGACAAATTTTATAGATTTAGGGAATGATTCAGAGAAGAAAGGTAAGATTGGTAGGATGAAAATTTCAAACAATTTCCTATACCTTCGATAACTTAAATTTTGTAATTTAATTTGTTATTACATAATTGATTAATTGTTGATGAAAGACTAGTTTTATAAAGGTTTACAGAGTATTTAAATTATTAAGGTTAATTTGATTATTATAATTGATAATATTTTTTTGTTAATTATATATATTTAAAATTTTGATATATAAATAATAAAGGGAATTCACACACTTTTGAATTTTTGAATAATTTACCCTTCTTTTTATATAGTTTTAAGTCAAATTCTCTTAATGATAGTCGTATCTATTATCAAAATGAAAATTATAATTAGAATATTCTATAATATACTATATGGTTTACGAATAGTTTAAACTAAGCAAGTCAGGATTGGTTTGGTCTAGCAATATTTTTAACATTACTCCCACTAAAAGTCCACATATTTCTTAAAAAAAAACAATATTATTTTCTGATTTGCTTGCTTTAATATATTAAAAATATAACAAAACTATTGAACAAGTGTATTATATTAAATACGAAATATTCTTTTTCACAGTCCCTATATTATGTTGAAGAGCGTCTGGAGTTGTTCGTCCATCCAAGTAAGTCGTTCAACTAATGTCTACCATATGTATTACTTTAATAATAAGATTCTGATGCGTTTGGGTTTTGTGTGAATGCAAAGAAGGTCTAGATTTTGTGTAGTTTAGAATATTCTTATAATTATTAATGAGTTTTTATGTTCTTCTTGAATAGTCTAAGTATTTACTATATGTGGAAAGAGTTTGAGATCTTATGGATGATTTGAGGCATAACTAAGTTCCTAAGGCAATATATAGGCTGGAAACTCATGATTTAGAGCCAGTTACTGTCTAGGTGAAGCATTACATTCTACAGCTGCAATTGAATCAGATGTTGTACCTCCAACTACTACATTTGTAGATGAGGCATCACCTTCCAAACCGACTGTTATACCATCCACCACCTCTATACTGACAGAGATATTAAGTGTAAACGATGCAAATGAAGGAGGTGGCCTCCAGTCTGAAGCTGAGAGACTTGATGGAAGAATTAAATCACAATTGTCAACAATCTGTAAGTGAAAATACATGAAACACCATATGTTTATAATTAAGTTATAGGTTTAAATTTTAAAATGATATACAGTTAATTATTTTTATATTAGGTTGATTCTATATGGACCGTGCTTAAGAAATATGACATCTCAATCCAAGGAAAAGATTGATCTTGAGGGCTATATATGAAAGAATATCCCTTAAGTGACAAAGGATTTTTATTATTAAAAGTTTGAGGTAACAAAAATAATTTTTATAAATTAATTAGATAAATATTGTAGATTATAAGTACTTATCGTACGTTTTTTCTTTTTTTCAGAAAGAATTTTTTTGAGATTCTAATTTTGATGCGACCATTTATAAAATAGAAGAGAGACTAGCACGTACACATTGTTGACAATTTTTGGGGGCGATACATAAGACTGATATATGATCGCCTTATATTTCTAAACAGATATGGAGTCATTAGTAGTAGTATTGGACATCACCCGAGATAATGTCCATTTTAGAGCATAATTCTACCAACAAATGTGGAGGACTAGGGGGAGAGAGTCTTCCTGTACATACTGGAGGATCTATTACCCACCACGAGCATACAGAGAGACTTGTAAATATCTACACTTTACACTTATATTCTTATTTTTTTTACTTTGATGTATTTCCATTTAATTTGATGTGTAAATTTTGGAATGAAAATATGTGTATTATGGAGAATGATAATGTTATAAATGTCTGATGCTATATATGGCCGTGTTATTGAGATACTTTTTTTATTCAACAGGGAGTAAATATCATAACAATATAGGAAATTCTGCTGAAATCTTTGTAAATTGTATTTCATTTATAATATTTTATTTTGATGCAGGAAAAGTTTATAGGCACGAAGGCTACACCCATCATCTCTCTTTTTGCACACTCACACTAAGAAGCATGATGATATGACCTTCATCAATACCCGATGTAGAGAACTAAATGTATGTGAAATTTATGCTTTAATATTAATGCTTAATAATTGTCACTTATTAACATAAACATTACCTTCTGATAAGACCAAATAGAAGAAAACATTCAATAATAGTCTCAGCAATTTAAAGATGTTGATAAGAGTCAAACCTATCTTTATGCAGTGGGTAGTAGGGACCGTCGTGGAAGGATATTCGATTTAGGTTCATTTGTGAACACATGTTATTCGTAATCCTCCACATCCATTACAATAACATCTAGTAGGCGGTCTTTACCTAATAAAGTCCATGAGCGTCGGAGCACAGTACAGGTATTGACAACTCAATTGCAACATTCGATGGAGTAAATAGGGAAGGATAGTACCTCATCGCAACATTAAGAACATCTACATTCACCAAATGAATAGTTGTAAAATACTTATTGTTGTACAAAATATTTTTTATTATCAATTAAGGTAATTTTTACTTTATGTTATCAATCAACTTTCTGTTTTAACAAATTAAATATATAAACAAATCAAAATATAACTAATAATAGTATAAATTTTGCATTAATCATAAGATTATCAAATAAAATTAAATACAGGGAAAATAAAGTATTAGTATATTTACTAGTGAAAAATAAAAATTTGTCGATAAAATGTTATCAATTTACCGATAAACAACTAAGTTCTGTCGATATAGTTAGTCACAAATTTACCGACAGAGTTGCCAAATCCATCGGTAAATATACCGATGAACAATCCTTGTCTGTCTGTTGCTAAATTTACTGACCGAAACAAACATTCTATAAAAAAATTTACCAACAGCACAAAACTATCGTCACTAAATATAGTGACAGAAAATAAAATATCCATCGGTGAATTAGCAACAAAAAGTATGTGCTCATCGGCAATTATTACCAATGGTTGTTTCTCCGATAGCTTGTTCTGTCAGTAAATTTTGTTGCAAAATTAGCTTATCGACAAAAAATCTACACATTTTGTTGGTATCATTAAACCCTATTTTTCTTGTAGTGTGTAAAGTTATATAATATCCAGTTAGTGAACCTCTTGTACCTAGACAAGATAATCAGTCTTACATCACAATAGGTGTCCAAGTTGAATGAATTAACTGGAGGAAGAAATAATCCTTTGGAAGGACAACCTTTTAAGTATTCAACAGCATGTAAAATTACATGTTAGTGATCTTCAAATGGTGGTTGAACAAATTGACTAAGAAGTTGAACAAAATGAGTAATGTCAGGTCATGTGAATCCCAAATAGAGAAGTCTTCCTATTAACCTTCTATTTTTTCTATTGGAGGAATTAAAGGATTAACCTCTTTAGTATTTTTTTTTTACTTTTAGAAAGTGGAGTAGTTTTAGCTTTTAGCCCATCCATCCAACATCTTATCTAATGTCAAAAGCATATTTCCTTTAATTGATATAGATACTAGATTCTAATCTTGTAATTTCAATCCCTAAGAAATATTTTGCTTAGCTTAAGTCCCTTATAGGACACTTAGCATGTAAAAATTCTTTCACATATGTAATTGTAATTTTTAAGGATCCCAAATGAGTACATCATCAATATACACAATTAAGGCTAAGAAAGATCTATGACTGCATTGGACAAATAAGCAATGATCATTTGTTGATTGCTTAAAACCATGTGCTTGTAACTATGATGTAAAATCTTGATTCCCATGGCACGAAACATGTTCAAAACCATAAAGAGAGCTTTTTAATTTGCAAACTTTATCACCCTTTATCTTAGTGTATCCTTTTGGAGGTTTTATATAACCTTCTTCATCTAGGTATCCATACAAAAAAAGTGTTGATGATATTTCATTAGTGTAATGGTTGTGAATTAGTGGCAATAATCGATAGGAAGACTCTCACAATAACCAACTTTGCAACTAGTGAAAAACTTTCAAAGTAGTTATCTCCCTCAATTTGGTTATACCCTAGCTTCTAACCTTGCTTGTATCGATCTATCATTTTATCTAGTTTGAACTTCACCTTGAACACCCACTTTAATCCTATGTCTTTCTTTCCTTTAGGCAAATTTGTAAGTTCCTAGGTATGGTTGTTCTCTAAAGCTTTTAGCTTATAATTCATAGCCCACATCCATTCATTTTATGTTCTAACTTGAATATAAGGACATGGATTTTGATAATATATACATACATATACGTACATACATATACATATACATACATACATATACATATATATTCATTATATATATATATATATGTATGTATGTATATATAAATTTGGTGATTGAGCAATAGAACAAGTTTGGGTATATAAGGTAAAGAAGTGTGTAACTAAGACAAGTGAATAGACAATGATGAAGACTAAACATTATTTAAGACAAAGTCTTTCATCTAAGTTGGTTTTCTTTAAATCTAGTACTATGCCTCAAAATGGGCATGTTACTAGTTGATGAAGGACTAAAAACTTCCTGATTTATGATGTATTCATTTAAGTGAGTGAGAATGGTTTAGGAATCGATATATCAATGCTTGATGTTATTTGATCATTTACTTAAATAGGAAACTATTATGACTTAGTTAGCAAAAATACAAGGTGAAATTGTATAACTATCATTTGGAGGAATAGAAACATAAATTTTCTCATGAGAAAACACATCTCTAGAGACCAAAGTTCTATAGTGAACAAGGTCATATAAGTTGTAGGCTTTTTTTTGGAGGATATTTAATCAACACAGCCTTGAAAGCTCAAACTTCATGCTTGTCTTTAAGGGGAAGAGTATTGGAAGCAGAAAAGGCAACCAAATGTTCTTAAATAGTCAAGGTCAAGTGATTTATGGTATAATATCCCATATGGTGTTTTCCAAACTAAGAATAAGGAAGGAAGTCTATTAATGATGTATATGGCAGTCAATATAGAGCATCCTTAAATTTTCTTTGGTAGTTCTGACTAAAACATAAAAGATCTTGCTACTTGTAAGAGGTGCTTATGTTTAAATTTCAAAATGTCATTTTATTGGAAAATGTAAACACAAAAGGTTTAACTAATAATACCAAATTGGGATAGAAGGGATTGACAAGCAAAACTTGTGAATTCAACTCTGTTATCTATTCTAGTCATCTTAATAGATAACTAAAATTGATCTTTAACCATTTTAAGGAAGGATTCAGGGATGGATATGGTTTAAGGTTTAAATTTCAGTAAGACTATCTACATTACTGAAATCATCAAGTATAGTTAAGAGATAATTTGCTATACTAATATAAAAACGTATATAATGACCTTATATATTAATATGAATTAATTTAAAATAAGTAAAAGTTTAAGCAGAACTTGTGGAAAAAGAAGGATCTTTTGTTATTTTATTGAAGGACATATGTAATAAGTAACAAAATCATCTAAAATCAAACCATTTATTGTGTGTAAATGGTTTATTATGGTAACTATAGAGCAACTTATTCATTGATGCCACATAACTTCATTTAAAATAAAGACTTTATTTATATGCTAGAATATGAAAAATTTAGATTGTAAAGTCTAACGATGATTTACAATACATTGAGCATAGTATTTGATTGTCTCAGTAAAAAAGGAAGTTTGATCAACAATGTAAAGTCTCATCACTACCCTTTCTATTATTAAGATTTTATGGGTCATTAGGTCCTTAAAGATACAAAAAAAAAAGGAAGTTTGATCAACAATGTAAAATCTCATCACTACCTTTCTATTCCTAACATTTCATTAGTCATTAAGTCCTTAAAGTTACAATAATCAAGATAAATGGTAAATTTTATCAAGGCATTTTTAACAATCTTATTCATAGAATGAAGATTAAATTTGAAACTAGAAATGTACAAGTTACTAGTGAGAATAGGAATGTAAAAGTACTTAGTGAGAATTAATCTATCATTTAACATCACATGTCATGTGTCTTAAGGAAGCTTGATTCTTCCATTTGGTAGATAAGCTAAAGTAAATTTTACAATAAGTTTGGACTTGTTTAAATGTGTGATATCTGTGAAAATAAGGTTAGAGGTGTTAGATAAAAAACAAAAGCATACTAGATTTGGCTAAATGGTAGATTTCAAAAGCTTTTTCTGAAATCAAAATGTAGCGGAAGCATAATAACCAAATCAACATGTTTAATCCATACATGATACAGTATTAAGAAAATAAATAGCATAAGAACAAGATCGAAATTTTACCAACTCCTTTGCTACAACTTTAACTCCTTGTTGTGCTACCTTCTCCTCATTATTATATCCTCAACCAATTCAATCTACCACTTGTTTTCCTTTGACAACTTGGTTAACAAGATCCTTTAGTGGGAAAGGGGAAGAAATATTGAAGAGCCTTTCTTTTGATGAAAGAAAGAAAATGAGAGACTCTTCACATTACCAATTTTGGCAAAGGAAAAAGGAGAAGATGATTCTAACAAAACCACCACTTCTTTCACTTAATCAAAATGAAAGACGAAATAGTAAATGAGACCTTCTCATTTGTTTAAGATAGCTAGATGAAAAGACAAAAAACTGAAAGCAAGACACTCATATTTGGTTAACAAGTGAAAAAGGGAGAGAGAACATCAAATGCCTTACTTCTTTCTTTAATTAAAAGAATGTTAAAAGGTTTACAAGTTTTCTACATACCAACATTAAATGACAACCATTAAACTATTTAATGATAAGATCATTAAACCATATAATAAAGACGCCATTAAACCATTTAATGATGATGAAGCATGATAAAAATTCTAATTATATTTAGCAATTCAATGCTAAATGAGCAGCCATAAAATTTAGCTACATAAAACCGAAAACTACATAATGTATTTTCAGTTTTTGCCCTCCTTTTTTTTGTCTTTACAAAATTTGTTTTAATTTAATTAATCTAATTAATTAAATCAAACCAAATTCTAGCCCAATATTAAATGTTCACTTTGGGCTTCTAACTAACACTTAATTAGCGTAAGCCCCATTTTAATCATACGTTTAAAACCCAATTCAATTAACTCTTAATTAAATTGTTCAGGTATTATTATTCCTAATCTCATTTGATCCTTTCCTTGTTTATTTTCTTTCAGATAACCTGTATTTATATTTATAGCTTTGCTTGATAACCTTTCCTAGAAGCCAAGTGGGAAATCTAATTAGACTTATATAATTCAAACTCCAACAAGCCTGGAATTAATTTAATCTCATTAGAATTAATTCCAACTTATTAACCAAATGTCATTCCACTAAAGACAATTAGCTGAACTCTTGAATTACTAAATATTATGAGAACACATGTTTCAAATTAGATGTCCAATTGTAAACTCCATTATGAACCATATTATAACCATCTGCATAATAAAAGGTAAAATTATCGTTTTGTCCTTAATTGGTTTTTCCTTCTAAATCTCCCGTTTTGCTCTATATGGTGATTAACACACAAAATCTCATCTTGGTGTTAAGACTTGATGGGTAGCTAGTCCATCAAACTACTAGTGTCAGTTTAATCACCAATCTCTATAAAACATCTAGAAGTGATGATATCATTACAAACTCTTTATTTGAGTAAATGTTTGCTAATACCTGTTTCAATTAATAATTTCAACATGCAAAAATTGGATTGATACTCTGTAAAAATCTGTTCCAATCATATCGAAAATTATAATGAAACATATATGAGTTCACCACTTATCAAGATTGTGGTCCATAATAAACGAATGCTAAAGTGTATGTTTTAAGATTAAAGAAATGGCCTACTTTATTCTTTAAAAACATACGTGATTCCAGATTCATTTAATAGTGCCATTATCGATAGTCAAATACTATCATGATATGAAACTCATCATTCCCTTGAACTAAACTCCTTTACTTACATGGAGATAAATCAAAGCTCAACTTGATTATTCAATAATGAATCAATTAATTTAGACTATAATAATATACATGTTTCCTATACATCTCTATGAACATGTATATTACATACAAAAGAATCTCGGTACCTTATGACTAGTTATATTATGCTCATATAAATAAAACCAAACTCTTTTGTTTTATCAATAATAAATATTTTCATTACAAAAATATAACTGGTAGAAGATTAAGTTATATGTAAATACACTTGCTTTTTAGGGCACTATATTTACATAACTCTAACAATCTCCCAATTGTCCTAAAACAAGTTTGACGTGTCCCTCATTCCCATCCCTTTTAGGTGACCCTCAAAACTCTTTTGAGACAGCGTTTTCATAAATGGATCAACAAGGTTTTGCTCTGTGGGAATCTTTACCACATTCACCTCACCACGTTGTATTATCACCCTTATGAGATGAGACTTTCTCTCAATATGTTTGGTAGCTTTATGGTTTTGTGGTTCTTTAGAATTACCCATTGCCCCACTATTATCACAATAAAGTGTAATGACCTTTTCTATCTCAGGAACTACCTCCAAATCATGTAGGAACTTACGGAGCCAGACTGTTTCTTTTGTTGCTTAATAAGCAACAACATACTCAACCTCCATAGTCAAATTGGCAATACAAGATTGCTTGACACTCCTCTAGACTATGGCTCCACCTCCTAAAACAAATATAGAACTAGAAGTTAATTTCCTTACATCAACATCTGATTCGAAATCATAATCTGTATATCCTGTCGGAATAAGGTTACTTCTAGAGTAAACAAGTATTAAGTTCTTTGTACTACGAAGATACTTCAGTATGCACTTAACCGTAGTTCAATGTTCCATTCCTAGATTAGACTAGAATCTACTTACCAGTCCGAGTGTGTAATAGATATCCATTCCAGTGCAAAGCATAACGTACATTAAACTTCCAACTACCGAAGTATATGGAATGTTGTACATGCATTCAACCTCCTCTTGGGTCTTAGTTGCTTGCTCCTTTGAAAGTTTGATTCCTCATCTAGTAGATGTGAAACCCCTCTTGGAATCTTGCATGGCAAACTTATTGAGCATGTTCTCAATGTAGGTTAATTAAGAAAAGGCTATTAGTTTATTCTTAAGATCCCTTACAAGCTTGATCCCTAGAACATAGCTAGCCTCTCCTAAATCCTTCATTGAGAACTGTTCATTCAGCCATCCCTTAATCGTAGATAACATTCCTACATCATTCCTAATGAGCAGAATGTCATCGACATACAGGATTAAGAAAGTAACCTTGCCTTCTTGTATCCTTTTATAGATATAAGGCTCATCTAGGTTTTGTATGAATCCATAGGTTTTGATAGACTTATCAAACTTAATGTTTCAAGACCTAGATGCTTGCTTAAGTCCATAAGTAGACCTTTGTAACTTGCATACCTTATGCTCATTACCTGGCTAAACGAATCCTTCTAGTTGGGCCAAATAAATGATCTCCTCAAGATCTCCATTAAGAAATGCAGTCTTGATGTCCATTGTCATATTTCATAATCGAAAAAGGTTGCTATAGCCAAAAGACTTCTGATGGACTTAAGCATGGCAATAGGAGAAAAAGGCTCCTCATAGTCTATACCCTCTTTCTGAGTATAGCCCATAGTTACCAATCTAGCTTAAAAAGTCTCTACCTTTCCATATGATCCTCTTTTCTTTTTGAAGATCCATTTAAACCCTATGACTTTTACACCCAGTGGTAGATCTACAAAGATCCAGACTTTATTGGTGTACATGGAATCTATTTATGATTTCATTGCCTTGAGCCATTTTTCTGCATCAACATCGTTAATAACCTGTGTATAGTAATAGGATCTATTTTCTTGGTCCGAGATAGCAATTATGCCTTCTTCTAGACTTAGATACCTATTTGGCTGTCTCACAACCCTCCTACTACGTCTAGGCACTAGATGTTCAGGCTACTCTTCCGATTCAACTCTTAAATACATTTCGACATCTTGTTCTATTATATCCAAATCAACTCTTGATTTGGATGAAATAGCTAACTCCTTGAGTACTACTTCACTTCTTCCTTTATGAATTCTCACAAATTCTTCCTCTAAGAAGGTCGCATTTGTTGATACAAATACCTTCCTGTCCTGAGGACTATAAAAATAGTACCCTTGTGTACCCGTAGGATATCCTACAAACAAACATACTTCTAACCTTGGTTCCATCTTTGTAGATTCAGGCCTTAAAACATGGGTTGGGCAGCCCCAAGTCCGTAAGTGCTGCAATGAAGGCACTTGGTCAATCCATAACTCCCTAGGTATTTTAGGCACTGATTTGGATGGAGCAAAATTAAGAAGATAGTTATCGTTTGTATGGCATATCTCCAGAATGATTCTAGAAGGCGAGCATAGGACATCATTGATCTTACCATTTCCAATAGAGTCTTATTTCTCCTCTCAGCTATACCATTCTGTTAAGGTGTTCGAGGAGCTAACAAGTTGGAAACAATTCCATTGTCAATTAGAAATTGTTGGAACTCTCCAAATAAGTACTCATCACCTCGATCCGATCGAAGTTGTTTTAATGGCTTGCCTGGTTGCTTCTCAGCTTCAGGTTTGAATTCTTTGAACCTTTCAAAGAACTTACTCTTTTTATGAATCAAATACAAATAGCCATATCTAGAGTAATCATCTATAAAGGTTATGAATTATTCATTACCTCCTTTAGCTTGTATGTTCATTTGCCCACACATATCAATGTGTAACGTGGATTCAAACCTATTTCCTTTGGAAGGAAATGGGGCCTTGGTCATTTTTCCTTTAGTACAAGATTCACAAGTAGGTAATGGATCATTATTTAAGCCCATAAGGATCCTATCCTTCACTAACCTATCAAGTCTTTTCTGATTGATATAACTCATTCTTAAGTGCCACAGATATTTTGAATTAATGTTAGAGTCATTAGATTGTCTTGGTTTTATTAATTTTGAGGTGTTTAGTTAGCCTGTTATAGGTTTTATAAAGAACAATCCCTGTTTAATTATCACATTACAAATAAAATCTTTATTCTCATATATTGAAGCAACATTTTCAAAATATAAGGAATAACCAGCTTTTATTAAACAAAAAATCGAAATCATGTTCCTTACAATCATTAGGATGTAATATACATCCTTTAAATATAACCTATGACCACTAGGAAAATATAAGATAACTACTCCCACTTATTTTGTCGAAACGTAGGATCCATCTACTATCTTGACTTGAAATTGACCTTTAGGTAGTTTTTTCCTTTACTAGAACCCCTGCAAAGAACTGCAAACTTGATTAGTGGCTCCTGAATCTAATATCCAAGAATCAAATGAATCTACCACATTTCTAGTTCCTAACAAACTTAGGAAACCCATACCTTGTTTGCTTTTTAGGGACTTAAGGTAGACTGCACAGTTTCTTTTCCAGTGGCCATCCTCACCATAATGGAAACACTTTCCCTTAGTGTCCTCTTTGGCCTTCTTTTTCATGAGTTAGGCCTTGATCCCTATTTGGGCCTTCTTTTTCATTGGACCCTTCTTCTTTTGCTTGCCCTTACCCTTGAGCTTAAAAGAAGATGCTACATTAGCCTCAGGCCTATTACCCTTGATATTTGATATCTCCTCCGTGTTCTAGAGGGTATTCATCAACTCACTCAAGGTGTAATCTTTAGTGTTGAGTTCATAGTCCAACTTAAACTGCTAAAAAGAAGAGTTTAAGTTATTGATGATCATAATCATCTGAGTTTCCACATCCATAACCACCCTAAACTTCTCAGCCTCTGTAACCATAGAGATTACCTTAAGCATGTAATCTGGCACCGGTTCACTAAGCTTTTGTTTGAGATTGTGAAAGGTTTGGATAGCTTTCATCTTTGTAGACTTGATCCTCACACCAAACATCTCATTTAGGTGATGAAACATTGCACCGGTAGTTTTTATGCATGCAATTTGTTTTTGGAACGTGTCACTGACAGAAGCTAGAATATAACACTTAGTAGTCTTATCATCATTTTGCCATCACTCGTGTTATTGGACTTGCTCAGAAGTTGAATTTCCACATGAAGGTGTAGGCTCATTTTTTGTTAATACCTATAAAATTCGTTCATATTGAAGAACAATGTCAAGATTATGTCTTCATTCATTAAAATTCTCTCCATTTTTTAATTTGTTATTAGTCAAGAGCAAAGTGAGTGGATTCATATTGTGGTGATTATGTCTAAAAATATAAATTATTAAAGAATAAGCATACTAGTCAAAATATTGGAACTTGGTATAAAATCATGATGCATGTTTGCACGATGATAGATTTAATAAAACTTAAAAAATTAAATCTTTATACGACGATTATTTTTCTTATCTATAACGAACTAAGTGACAGTGGGTCATCTTATCCATTAAAAGAAAAATTGGGACCTTCCCACTCAAAAAACTACCAACAATCTTCATGCCTAAATTTTTGAGAATTGCCATAATTCGGTCCATACATTTATCAATAGAGCTAAATTGGGTAGGTTATTGATAAACTATGTTGAGTGTGTAGCCATTTGATTCATCCACTAATGGTACTTGCAAACTATGCCTCGATGGGAGGTCACATTTGCTACCAATGAGTGGACTTATCCTTTAGGAGACTCAAACCAGGTAAGATTTAGGATTTATGTCCTTCGGTGGGATGTAACACTTCACTACATGCAAATGGGCCATCTTATGGAGACTGTGGACTCTCATATGGGCACCATCTCTCACTCAATCTTTTTGGTCTTTAAGTTTTAATAAATCCCATCAAGAAAATAAATACCATCTTGTCTTGATGGAATTTATTATCCATCCTATATTGTTTCATTATATATCTCATACATAATGAATGTATGACAAAGCCTAGGGTTAGCAATTTTCTAAATAGCATACAATCACATAATATCGCATATTATTTGCATCCATTTATCCGTTCATCTTATGAATTAATAAGCCACTTTTGATTGTCCATCCTAGAACATAAATAAAATTACAAGGCTTTTAGGCCTAAAAAATTCTTCTTAGGCTTGGATCTTTCGCTTCGAACTCTTCGCTCACATGACCTAGCCCACTCGGTAAACAAGTGTTAATGACATTTATGTTTCAACAAGTTTTTTTTTCATAAAACTAAATTTTGTTACTAGGAAAACAAAAATTCTAGCATTTTATTTTCAAAAAATCGAAACTTGTCCATGCATAAACAAAAAATTTCAGCAATTGATTAAAAAAAACGAAACTTGTCCATATGAAAATAAAAATTCCAGCACTTGTGTTTCATAAAACCAAAACTTTGTTAAAACAAAAATTCTAGCATTTTGGTTTTCATAAAATCGAAACTTTGTTAAAACAAAAATTCCAGCACTTTGGTTTTCATAAAACCGAAACTTTGCCAATACACCAAAAGATAAACCGAAACCATTACCTTCTTTTCTTCAATCCATGGTTGCTCCATCTTCAATATTATAAAAATTTGTACATTACAAAATCAAAGAAAATAGAAAAAATGAAGTTAAGGAGGAAATATGACGATGATAGGCCACCCTCTTTGTTACAAACCACATGAAGAAAACTTACAAGGTAAAATTATATTCTACGTACAACCAAAAAAATATACACCACATATATTTCTATCACATAAAAATATGCAACACACAAAATTTAATTGCCAACCCATGCATCACATATAGGAACTGAAATCATGTGTAATAAAATGGCTCTGATACCAATTGTTGGATCGAAAACAAATGCATACTAGATTTGGGTAAATGGTAGATTTCAAAAACTTTTTCTAAAATCAAAATGTAGCAGAAGCATAATAAACAAATCAACATGTTTAATCCATACATGATATGGTATTGGAAAAATAAATAGCATAAGAACAAGATCGAAATTTTACCGACTCCTTTGCTACATCTTTAACTCCTCGCTATGCTGTCCTCTCCTCATTATTACATGCTCAACCAATTCGATCTACCACTTGTTCTCCTTGGACAACTTAGTTAACAAGATCCTTTGATGGGAAAGGAGAAAAAATATTGAAGAGGCTTTCTTTTGTTGAAAGAAAGAAAATGAGAGACTGTAACATCCCATTACCTGCGGGGAGGCTAGAATAGTAAATATGAGTGATTAATGAGAGATTAGAAATGCATTTTTATGCTCATGCATAATATGTCATACACATACACATGAATAGTGAAATCTTGCACATGATAATAATTGTACATGCATTCATAGATAATTCCGGGTATAATTGAATTGAGTTGTGATATATTGGGAATCTTGAAATTTTTAGATTGGAAATTTTATTGGTTAGTGTGATTGTTATATTTTTGAATTTTGGTGAATTTTAGAAATAATTTCAAAAATTTTGGATTATTATGGAAAATAGAAATAGGAATCAAATGATATTGGAGATAATTGTAGTGTAAGGAGGAAGTTAATGGAATTAGTTCAAAAGGAACATAGTTAGATCCTTATATATTACATAGGTGACAAGTGTCACTGATTTAGTTAAGTTGCTTTTTATAGTTTTGTTAGAAAGTGAGTTATGTTCTCTGGGAGTTAAAAGACTAAGTACTATGTCCTAGTTACTTACTTCGTAGCCACCTTCTTCAAGTTTCTTCTAATACACAGAGTTTTTCATCAAACACTTTCCAAGAGTTAACCTTAATTTTCCTTATCTTATACCACCCCCACTTTGCTATTTGTTTCTTTTGCCTTAAGAAAAAAAATCGAAGCTGGTCAATTTATGCAGTGGTGTACGTAAATTGCAGGGAGTTTAGGGCTTTGGGATAGTTGAGGATCTTGGAATTTTTAACAAGTAAGTATTGAGCAAATCCTTTAGAGTTGTAGATTTATGAAATAAAATTGAGGACATTACTGTGATTTGCATGGTCATGGAATTTACGTACGTCTTTATGAACAATGTATTAATGGGATGAAAAATCTAGATAAAATGTTATTTAGTATTTGAAGGTTATTTATAATATGGTAATGTAGAAATGATTTTTGGAGTTAGAAAAAGCAATGAAATGGTGTATGGGATTAGTGTGGAAATTTATAAAATGATGATGTTCAGACATGCTTTGTTTCTCTTCACTGTGAATATACATATATGTAGGTGTGTACATGAATATGTTAGTGTTTTAGAGATGACCAAAAGAATAATGTTAGAGTTGAAGAATAGTTGTAAAGTGATGGTCTGAGATGAGCATGAGTTTATAAATGAAAGTTGAGAGAAAAAATAGAGAATGTGTACAAAAGTTGAAATACAGAGAATGGTGAATGGCAGAACATGAATAGGATAAATCACTGATTTTTGGATTTCAATGCAATTTGAATAAACTTGCATATTTAGGGGTAGTGTGAATTTGTTGTATTGAGCTGAAGAGAGATGGAGTAGGAAGTCTAGGAATGACGATGGAAATGTTGGATTAGTGATGGAAGACACCTTAGAGAAGTTGGTTGAGAATGAAACAAAGAAAAGAGATAAGAAAGGTACAATTTTGATCTGAAATTCCTTGATTAAACTGTATTGATCTAGGAAAATTTTGACAAAATTGTCTTATGAAAATTTTAGATCCTTCTTTTATCTTTTTTATTGATATAAAGTTTGCAATTTTTGGAGTTTTGGGTCAAAAGTTATGGAGGTTTGAAGTTGGGTAGGCGACTAAACACGATCGCGATTTTCAGACTTTCTCATAGAAGTCTCTATCGTACAAATGCACGATAGTGATTTTCAGAATTTCGCATGAAAGTCGCTATAGTGCAAATACGCGATAGCGATTTTTAGACTTCCTCATGAAAGTCACTATCGTGCATTTCTTTGAAGGTTTAAGGCAAGATGAGTATAGGTTGGTTTTTTGGCAATATCTTCCTCGTCCAACCTCTAAATGAGATGAGACTTCAACCATTAGACTCGTAAGACATTTCTCTACCTCTCCACCAAAAATCATAGCCATCTAAACTGAATTTACATAGATTGAGTGATAAACATGGATGGGTCTGACTCTCACCCAATCTTTGTCTTTATCTCTCCCGCCTGTGACTTCTCACCCTCACACCTATGACTCACTCACGCCTGTTATTTTTCCCTCTCATGCCCATAAGTTTAATTGCAATGATTGATGTTTAATTGTCCCATCAAAACACTGTGCTCTTCAATTGTTGACTATGACTTTCTGCACCTGAGAGCATTGTGCAAGCTGAACCATCTTGCTTCTTTCGACTATAACTTCTTCTCTAGACCTCCAAATGACTTGATTCTTAAGCCAATAGATTCCTAATATATTATCATATCTCTCCACAAAAATTGGTAGCATTATAAGTTGATTTGAAAAATATTGATCAAATGAAAGTGTGGAAATCTGTTGGAACAGTGTTAATAGGAATATTTTACTGAACATACTTCAGTATTTTGATTATATTTGGACCTGTAGGATTCCAAATAAGATGAATATTAATTTGGGTTAAACTAGAGATATAGGCTTACAAATTATCTGAAGAAGTCCAATTGTGATTCAGTCTCTAAGATGTTCAATTTCTGGATGGAAATTGTGCATGGTATATTATTTTAGAAATAGAATAGTCCAAAAATGTTTAAGGTATATCTTTCAAATTACTAAACCGAATTCAATGATTTTAGTGTCAATGGAAACATAAGACATAGAGGAACACTATTCTAGAAGATAGAATTGCCAAATTACTTCTTTTTTATTGTCTTAATGATCAAGAACAGTAGACCCAAACTTTAGTTTTTATGGAAAGATACCCAGGATTGTCATGAACATGCATTGTACATAATTCATTTCATACATGTGCATTATTAAACACTTATAAATGTGCAAATTGTGATATATGTGTATGTTATTTGATATAAAGAAGCAACTGGAACGTCAACCTCCAGACATTGCTGGAACTTTTAGGCATTAGCTTCAGGAGCAACTTATGAGTAATCTAGATGGTCTCACTCAATTAAATGTTTGTTTTATATTATGTTTGAATTGTTGAATGAATGTGTCTTGATTGTTGGATTCCAGAAAATGAAGGTCCGATGATTATGATTTTTGGTTGAGATATTGAAGTGCTACTTGAGTATGAATGTAACGAACAAAATGTTTATGATATGATTGATTGTGAAAAATGCATTCCATACATGAATGCATGATCAGATAATGAGAGTTGAGACCTGAGTAGCCATTGAAACGAGCTTAAATCTCCGCATATGATTAAGAGCTAAAGGCTATTTATGTAAAATAAGCCCTGTATCCCCAACAGATAAGGGACAATTATGAATGAGCCCGGTGTCCACAATGGATACGGGACAGTTTAGGCACTCGGTCATAACAATGTAATAATTGGAAAAGAGTCTCATGAGCATTTCATATACATGTTGATATGTTTACTTGACTAATTGAGATGTATGACTAGGTTGAATTGAAGTGAAAATGTGATACTTTTGTAAAGTGCAATTTTGTGAAATATATGCTATCTGAAATGATGTGATGCATGAATTGAGTGAACCATTAATGATGGTTACCTCATTGAGTCCGTAAAACTCACCAAAATTGCAATGTTGATTTTTCAAGATCGAGAGATGACTCTAGCTACTGAGAGACTCTACCAGCCATGTAGATTTGTGTTTTGAAAGAGAAGTCATGGCTTAAAGGTCGGTCAGCTAGGTTTTGGACAGAGTAGACAGATTTTTGTATATTTCCTCTTTCATATAGTACTTTTGTATTAGGCTATGATGATGTACATGTAGGAAATGTTGAAAGACATATTGTAGACCTTCGGTAATTACAAAATGAAATGAGGAAGTTAGTTTTTAAAATATTGTGAATTTCTTATGATGCTTTATAAGTGAATAAAGATATGATGCCATGATAAGTGAATGTAGTGATTGAACGTAGCGCGCCATTGTCTTAGGTTATGTACTTGAATGACCTCTGGGCATCCCGGTATGTATTCTAAGGTAAGGACGTGCTACAGAGACTCTTCTCATTACCAATTTCGGCAAAGGAAAAAGGAGAAGAAGATTACAACAAAACCACCACTTCTTTCACTTAATCAAAATGAAAGACAAAACAATAAATGAGACCTTCTCATTTGTTTAATATGGCCAAATGAAAAGACAAAAAACCAAAAGCAAGGCACTCATTTTCAGTTAACAAGTGAAAGAAGGGAGAGAGAACATCAAATGCATTACTTCCTTCTGTAATCAAAAGAAGGCTAAAAGGTTTATAAGTTTTTCTACATGCCAACATTAAATGACAACCATTAAACCATTTAATGATAAGATCATTAAACCATATAATGAAGACACCATTAAACCATTTATTGACGATGAAGTATGATAAAAGCTCACCTTATATCTAGCTACATAAAACTGAAAACGACATCATGTAATTTCGATTTTTGCCCTCCTTTTTTTTGTCTTTAAAAATTTTGTTTTAATTTAATTAATCTAATTAATTAAATCAAACCAAAATCTAGCCTAATATTAAATGTTCATTTTGGGCTTCTAATTAACACTTAATTATGGTAAGCCTAACATTTAGTCATAGGCTTAAAACCCAATTCAATTAACTGTTAATTAAATTGTTCCGGTATTATTATTCCGAATCTAATTCGATCCTTTCCTTTTTTATTTTCTTTTCGATAACCTCTATTTATATTTCTTACTTTGCTTGATAACCTTTCCTAGAAGCCAAGTGGAGAATCTAATTGTACTTATATAATTCAGGCTCTAATAATTCTGGAATTAATTTATCTTATTAGAATTAATTATAACTTATTAACCAAATGTCATTCCATGAAATACAATTAGCTGAACTCTTGAATTACTAAATATTATAAGATCACGTGTTTCAAATTAGATGTCCAATTGCAAACTCTATTATGAACGATATTATAGCCATCCGCACAATAAAGGGTAAAAATACCATTTTGCCCTTAATTGGTTTTTCCTTCTAGATCTCCGGTTTTACTCTATATGGTGATTAACACACAAGATCTCACCTTGGTGTTACGACTTGATAGGTAATTAGTCCATTAAACTACTGGCGCCAGTTTAATCATCAATCTCTATAAAACATCTATAAGTGATGATATCACTGTAAACTCTTTATTTGAATGAATGTTCCCTGATACATGTTTCAATTAATAATTTCAACATGCAAAAGAATCTCGGTACCTTATAACTAGTTATATTTTGCTTATACAAATAAAACCAAACTCTTTTGTTTTATTAATAATAAATATTTTCATTACAAAAATGTAACTGGAAGAAGATTAAGTTATATGTAAATACAATTGCTTTTCAGGGCAGTATATTTACATAACTCCAACAAGAGGCTATTTTGTTTATTATATAAGATCTATTCTTTAATAATTCAAGAGAACTAATAATGCAATAACTAATAGTGCCTATAAAGTTATCAAAATAAGCAACCCTTATTTGACATCATCTTCCTCTTGCCTTTGATGAGTTCTCCAAGCTCTTATTCTGGCATGTTTGCTAACATAGTTTGCAACTCATTTCTTGATAAATTATTTTGTTACTCATTCTATTCTAAATGTGTTTCAACCGTATTTGCAAAAAAAACTTATCATTATTTTTGTTTTTTTATACTTTGGATCCCTTCTAGAAATTTAGATAACCGTGTATTTTCAAATAGGTATCCTTAAAATGTCCTTCCATATTATAGAATTCACACCTCAAATGTAGTGCCCCCTTACCGTAGAGTACCCACCGGAATACCCGTAGGTCATCCCGATACATACCCTACGATGAGGGTGCACTACGAACTATCAATTCTAAAACTTCATGGCATCAATATAATTTAAACTGCAATATCGGAATTCACTAAAATTTGAAACCAAAAGATACTTCTCATTCATT
>JANIJH010000007.1:6376992-6388982 GCA_024520975.1 Erythroxylum areolatum | reverse complement strand
GAAAATGCCCACTAAAGCTTTGTAAGAACTCATATTTTGGATATTATTGAAAGATATTCAAGTTTGATTGTGTTTTGTCGATGCATATTCCAAAGGTTTTTTTGCATTGTTTTTGAAAATGTCTATAACGGTAAGTTTGTGTATGTTGTGCTTTGAGGCAAATTCTAGATTGATATAGATTGAATTGGATCAAGTAGCCTTCCAAAGGTTGCTTTGCTTGTTCTTGAAAATGTCCATAAGGGTAGATTTGTATATGCTATGCTTTGAGGTAAATTCTGGACTGATATGGATTGAATTGGATCAAGTTGCCTTCTTGAAAGTTATAGAGAAATTTCATAGCTTTCCAACGATGTATAATATGCTATTTTTGGGCATAGGAGTTGAAAGATATGAATTGTTGAAATTGGGTGCAGGTGCTATCAAGAATGGCAAATTTAGGGACAGAATCTTTGAGTGAATTTTTGACCCTCATAAAGTTAGAAATTGTTCTTAGGGTCTTCATAAAAGTTGTAGATTGTCTTTTTATCTTTCCGTTGATATGAAGTATGGTATTTTTGGACCATGAAGCTAAAAGTTATGATTTTAAGAGTTTCTGTTACTGTTTAGGATGACCAGGCAGTCACTTGGTGGTGGATTTTGACTCTTTTAGAGGTCGATTTGGTTTTTAAGTCCTTCATGAAAGTTGTAGAGCTTCTTTTTAACTTTCCATTGATACCAAATTTGCAAATTTTGAAGTTATGGGTCATAAGATAGAAATTTTAGAAGTTAGGTTGCAGGAAATAAAAAATAAAGAAATCAAGAGGTCGCGTGCGCGTGCGTCGCGAGGGCGACGTGGCCCCTTCTTCCCACCCTTAGCCCGACCTCTTTTTACTCATTTGCTTATAACTTTTTCATTCGACCTCTGATTGACCCGATTTTTAAAGCATTAGATTCCTAAGAATTTCCTCTACCTCTTCATGGAAATTTATGATTTTTGAGATTATTTTGAAAAAGTTTGATTAAATCAAAGTGAGTTGGATTTTATATTTTTCTAAATAGACTTTAGTATCTTAGCGATATCTTGATCTGTAGAGCTCCAATTGAGTTGATTCTTATTTCTAAACAAACTAGAGATGTGGGGCTACAACTTATCTGAAGGAATAAATTTTCAATTTAGGCCCTAAGGTTTTCAATTTCGGGAGTGAATTCAGGTGTAGTATTCAATCTCGGTTTAATTTTAACCCGAAAGTGTTTTGGCCAATACTTCTTTAATTCTGAACCAAATTGAGCGTTTTTGGTGTCATTAGAAACTTAAGGCAATGAGGAACAAGTGTGGTGAAGAAGTCTTATTGAAATTCCTTTCTGAGCTATTCCAAAATCTGTTCGAAAGTAAGGGAGATGAGTTCATTTTTTAGGTTTGACTTGGTGTGGGCACACCAACCTTGTGGGATGCACGCCTCGATGTCACGTAGGATGTCGGCACATGACTCACAAGGACGGGGTCCCAACATGCGAACCGATGAAAATCGGTCAATTGATCAGTTAAACCGATGGTTGAACCGGTCAAATGAATTTTTTATTTTTTATTTTGTTTTTTTTAAACACATCACATTTTTATTTATATTATTTGAACCGATCAAATGAATTTTTTTATATTTATTTGTATTATTTGGTATATTTTTCTATTTTTAATATTACTAATATTATGTATAATTAAATATAATTATTGCGTAATTATGATGTCACACCGATTCGACCGGTGGTCGAACCAATCGAACCGGTGACCAATAAAGCCTCCGATTCGACGTCCGATCTAGGTTTCAAAACCTTGGTTTTGATCCAGCGTCTTTATTATTTCTCAACGCATATCTTATGTGCGCATTTTGTTTATCAAGGTTGTGATTTCATGGCTGCCTTCTTCTGCTGTTTCCTTTAGCATAGGTTTGCTTTGTTATTTGTTGTGCCTCTTCCCAACTTTTCAATGTGGCTCAAAAATCCATTTTATTTTCACATTTGTCCAAATTTTATAAAATATAGAAACAAATCTTGAGTTTAAAATTAGTGCCTAGCAAATAAAACATGTATATAACAATTAATATATCCATTTTAAGGTTCCTGAATCAAAACATTAAGATAATCAATTCGAAATGCCTCGACTTTTTTATTTTTAGAACAAGTCTGAGTCAAATAGCAATAATTCGAAGCACTTCTTTATACACTATTTCAAAAACCCAAGGACTCATTTGTATGGATATGTAAAATACAGGATTTCCATTCCTAGCAAGAAAAGGAGGGAAACGGAAGATTGAGAGCTAACTATCGAGACTTTGGACTATCCGAACATATGCTTCGTGAAATGGTTCATGCATGTTTGTTGCCGGGGGCAACAAGATCAAGTTGGTAAGGATTCCAATTTTTTCTTCATTTTTCTATTCATTTCTATGATCATGGAGAAGCCCCTTTACCATTCTGTATAAAATATATTTTCTAAGACTAGAGCGGGTTATTCTTTATAATAATGAATTATTTATATAGTATAAAAAATTAATTATTTAAATTCTTTATATTATAATTTAACATTTAATTAATTATTTAAGTTTAAATTCAACTTAAGTAGATTTTTGTTTTCTAGGAGAAATAAGATTGACATAGTGGTTCTCCAACGAGATACTAGGCATACTCTAAAAGTTTCTTGAACAAGTCACAAATTGCGCACGTAATGCTTAGTTTAGTGTTTGTTTTATTAAGAAGTGATATGATTGCATCACGATGCCTAAGAACATGATCTAATAGATTGTTGTATCGAGTAGTTGGATCATAGTCTCTTACCATAAAAATGGCTGCGCAACTATGAGAAATCCACCAATCCATATATGATGTGTGAACAATAACAATTGTGTACCATAATCAGTAGCTAGATATGGATAAGGGGGCATGGAATACATCTAGTGAGCTACAATAATGGTTAAAGAGCCTAACATCGCTAAGTTGACGTTGTTAGGATCTCATATAGGCCTTTATGACCCTGGCCTGTAAATGGGCCCGTATGAGCCTCTAAAATATCTTTCATACCATGACCAATGCCCCAGTTAGTCCTATACATATGACCTGCTATCAAGATATATTCAAGATAATTACGTATTTACAAAATCCCCTCTCAATTCATCCTATTTCATCAGATCCGGGATGTGATTGGTTTTGAAGGATGAATTGGATATGGACAGTTCCGATAAGATTTCTTTCTTGAACAAAAATCTATTTTTTGATTTATTTCATCTATTCCATGATCGGAACAGGGGCGGGTACACGTTACACCATGATTTTGAATCAGAAGAGAGATTTTAAGAAATGGCAGATCTATTCACTCTATCAATAACCGAGCTAGATCTGGTGTATCATAAGATGACATTTGTATCTGCTTTCTTTTCTTAATTACATGCTTTATTCTATATCTAGTGGTTATTTACTCTTTACTCTACCTAGGTTTATGGTTAACTTTAGGTTTAGTATTATATTTAATTCTCTATAATTAAAATAAAACCTTTTATCTTAATTGACTAGGTAATAATAGGAGGGTTTACTAAATTCCTACCATTTCTTTATAGAATTGGTACTATATTCACCAATTTAATGCCACTAGACAATAGGTGCACTTTTGATAAAGAGAATTTTAGTGAAAATAGCACATCAAGTTTTTTATGTCCTTGTTGAAGAAGCAATTAGTGTTTAGGAGACTCAAGAACTATTATTCTAGCTATTTTCTTTTTGTATATATTCTTAAATTTCTTTTTGTGTATTTAAAAAAATCTAATTTGGCCTTATTATCTATGAGCTTGATATTTATTTAACCACAGTTTTAGCTAAACTATTGATATGGATGGAAAGAACAAAACTATAAAGGACTATGTAAGACTTATAATATGATATCTTCTATTATTAGTAATATGAAAACAAGACATTTTATAGTAAATGGGTAAGATATAAGGATCTGTTGAGAAGGTGTGTATGCTATAGGGTCCCACTTGATTGCACTTTCAAACATTTTACAATAGTCATGACTACATAATAAGAAAAATAATAAGTGCAATATTTTTAAGACTATAGAAATTGTCATATAGTTGATTAAGGAGATGACAATAGAAGACTATCATTGGCAATTAAGAAAAACAAGGGAAATAAACCAAGCAGGTATACATACTGAGGACGCTCTGATCACGCTAATAGCTTAGTTAGAGGCTTTCATTAGAAAAATTGGTGAGTGTACCAACAAACTTATATAAACATTGCATTATGATTAGTGTTGGGAAGTCATAACATCGATTACTTTCAAGTTAGGAATTACTTATAAAAAACAGAATAAGTTGACTATTGAGGATGCCACAACAACCTTAGACACACCTTTACAACAACACGTATAATTTAGAATGGGAAGATCATTTGAATTCTCATATAATAATTAAGCAATTCAAATACCACCTCTACTTGAATACTATAAGTAATAGTAAGAAAAGAAATTGAGCTTAGAAGAATTAATAGTATAATATATTTTATAAGGAAAGCTTGATTCCTACATCATGAGGCGTTAATTTGTAACAAAAAAACCAAATTGGTCAACTAGATAACTTTTCAGTTAAGAGATATCAAGGATTAGTGCTTTGTAGCATAGTGTATAATTCTAAGGAATATAAGAAGGAGACCTCCTTGAAGAGTGAAGAGGAGATAACTAATGAAATGATTAAAGAAGTTGAGTGAGAAGTGGCTATTTCTAATAATGAAGAAGAAGAGAAGAAAATCAATAACTATTTCAATATATCAATTGAGATTATAACACCCTGATACCTCTTAAGAGGATACACGGATGTCATACAAATCAAACCTAGAACTTACCAAGATATTCCAGTAAATCCTAAAAATAAGGCAACATACTTCATATTTCATTCGAATGTTGAGTTATAAACATAACATAATTTAAGCATTGTATTTATCTAATATGTGCCTTAAATTCAAATCTATCCTGTATTATATTTATTACAAACCATTTACACAAAATACAAATATGTCTCATAATTTTAAATACAACTAAAAAACTTAAGCAAAACATCTTCCAAAATGTAACACATCCTTCTTTGGCCATTGCGGTTTTCCCAGCCTTAATCTTTTTTATTGAGACCAACATGAAGGAAAAACTACTGTGCTAAGCATATAGCTTAGTGGGGAATAACTAAACATGATAAAAGATGGCGACTGCTTCACAGTCGTCTAGCATTTATAAGTAAATAAATCATGGCTTATCGCAAGTATTCTTTAATTATTCAAATCAGAGAGTAATCAAACTATTAATTGCATCAGAACATAAAATAAATGCATCAGAATAGAATATACTTACATCAAAATAGAATATAAAAGTATCAGAATAGGACATGATTGCTTCGGAGTAGAACTAATATCAAAACAAATCCAGAATTGCCTGCTAATCCTTTTTACAGAAGTGAGTACTGGGAACAGAACAAAAGATACCTATGATTGGTATCTACAGAAACAGAAGAGAGTCGAGTCTCTAAAACAAAAGAAAATGTAATGTCTAAGAACAGAAGACACTGTAGTGTCTAAGTACAGAAGCAACTGCAGACCCTTTTAGTGAGTTAGAATAAGAAATTCAAGAGAAAGAGTGGAGTTAATTATATGTTTTTCTTTTAATTTAGTTTGCATGGTTGTTTGTTTTATTTCTCATATCTTGTTTGTTTTATGTTTCATTTTTATGTTATATGTTTTTTATGTAGGTCACAAACTCTAAATGTATCTCAAAGCAATACATCAATTAACATCCATTTCTAGGTTTGGATAAGTTTTTTCAATCTTAATAGCTTCATCTCTCTCTACTTTTACATACTTTTATTTTCTTATTTTTAAGTGCTATATACTTAAGTGTGGTGGAATGATTACTATAAGCCTTTGTTGATTTAAAAGTATATAATCCACTTCAATTTATCTTGGTAAGTGAAAATTCTAGGAAATTAGATAAGGAGATTGAGGTGATTGAGTTGCTCTATTACAAGTGATTTTTTTCTTTTAAGTTGATTGTATTAGGTTAATAGATAAGAAAACTGATGAGTACTTCTGTTGAAACTTTATTGAGTAGCCTTGAGAAGGATGCTTAGATTGAATGATGATTTAAGTGTATGATTTTGACATATTTTGAGTTTTAAGTTTGGGCTCTTAAATAGATGATTGTTCCATATTGACTGTGAATTATAAAAAAATTTGAATAAATTTTGGCAATCATAAATTTTACTCTATTAATTTTTTTATCTATGTAATAGGTTGAAATTATGAGTGGTGTAAGTGGCCAGTTGAAATTATGACAAGATATTTACCCTCACATAAAAAGGTTGATATAAAATTTCATTCAATTCAATCATGCTCATTAAAATATATGAAAAGAAAGAAAAAGACTTAAAATAAAAATAATGCATGTCTTTTTTATTATAGTTTATCAAATACTTTGTGGCCTAGAGTTTTTACCCTTTTTATACCCACTTCATATATAAGGTAAAGTTGCTTGAATTAAGTTGAATTTGCAAGATTGTGTAGTCATGTTGAGATTGAATTACAAATTGGTGTAACTATCCATAGATCTAGGTGATTGATGAATTAGATGATTTAATTGATAATGGTGGTACTTGACCACTTTAATTGAATTGGTAAACTTCCTTAGAACCTAATTTACCTAGGCTTTTTTTTTTTTTGCATTGATTTGTGATAAGTGTGAATTGCGTCGTATTTTAGGGCTTAGTTTGATATATATTTAATTGTTAGTTCAATTGTTTAGTATATGTTTAGGTTAGAATTGTGTTAGTTGTTAATTATTTATGTTTCAATTGTTTTATGAGTTAGTACAAGTCTTTGAGCTTAATTATTATGTTTTTAAGGTACCTTGAAGTGTTTGTTAGTGTTTCAAGGACAACGTCAAAGGATGGAGAAGTTTCGGAGACACTTAGGCTAACACAACAGCCCACAATCATGGCCCATATGCCACGATCATGATAGAACCTTAGGAGATGGCCCATAATTGTGGCCTGCTTTACACGATCGTGACAGAAGGCTCGGATGTGGCTTATGATTGTGGCTTACATCAGGTAGACGCATAGATACTTAAAAATGTTAAGTTTCGAGGGGATTTTCAGACCTTTTGGACTGAAAAAATCCTAAGACTGCTCAGAACACAAAAGGTATTTAAAGAATAAGACAAAGAGGCAAGGGAGCTTTTACATCAACCACTTTTAGAGAAACCCTAGAGAGAATTATCGAGAGATAAAGAAAGAGAAGAAGAAAGAGAGAAGAGAAGAAGAAGTCGACTCGACGTACTCCCTGAATCAGGAGTTTCTCGACATCGCTGCCTCCTGTCATCCATTCAATTTCATATTTCCTGCTACTTTCAGTTTTATTATTGTATACAATTAGAATAACAGTTGATGATAGGATTTTTGGATGTTGATGATGTTTCTAAACTCACCTTCGGGGTTTTATTTTTGATTTAATCAAATCTGATTATTTATGTTTTATTTGGATTTATGGTGATTTAATTCTAGACGTACATAATTCGATAATAAACTGAGAGGGTAAAGTGAATGAAAAATAATTAAATTAAGCTAACGAGAGTTAGGTGATTTAATCGAACAAGAATTAAATATATTCTGTAAATTGTGCGAAGAGAGATCTTACATAGATTTTCGACAATTTACTGGACAAATTCAGATCTATTTAGGTTTTGGATAGGTTATTAATTAAGAAATTGCTACTTTTATAATCTGATTAGGGTTTATAATTTAAGGTTAATCGTTATAATTTAAGAGAAAGTAATCAACCCTAGGATCGTTCAGAACCAACAATCTGGTAATTCATAATTGATTAGTTTAGTGTTAAAGATAGGTAAAATTTCCTTTCTCTCAATTGGTAAATCCTTTAGGTTGATTCTTAAATATGTTTTGCAATTGCTACATTATTAATATTTCCGTGATTGATTCTCAAATTGATTTGATTGATTGAATTGAATTCTTATTTTAGTTTCGTTACATTTTAAATTTCTGTGATTTGTTTTGACCTTAGATTTTAGGATTAGATTATCCCTCCTTATGGGATCGACACCTTAGGTATTACACAAATGACTCGTGCGCTTGCAAATTATTAAGGTTAATCAATTAAAACTTACTCACATCGAAAGAACCGATCAATTTGCTTAAAGATAAGGCAAAACTTAATTGTAGGAGTTTTTGATGAGCATAAATGTATATATATTTTAATAATTATTTTGCTATCTTCTCATATAAATTACCCACAAGTTAATTGATATATATTTGTTTTAGGTAATTATTGAAGATGTTAACTTAGGATAAGATTTATCAAGAATTAGAGAGAACTATGATAAAAATAGAGAAAATCATAGCTTTTAGTGAGCACTTATAGAGTAAGTATAGGGGGAGACAGTACTGAGAACACAGTTTGTGAGGAGACCATGTAGAATTAAAGAAAATTTATAGAGTAACTTGACTTGAGCCACGATCGTGACATATATTATATTTTAGTTAGAAGAATAATAGGAGGATTTACAGCCTAAGAAACAAACATGCTAGAGGTCGTGTCTTTCCTTAAAGGAAATAAGAAGATCTATAGTATTTAAGAATATTTTAAGGAAACTTAAGTATTACTCAGTAAATTGCTCATAACTTTCTCTTTTCAAACTTTGAATGAGATTATTCAAGAGGTTATAGAAAACTAAGAGAGAGATCTAGAACTTTTATTTTTTGAACTTTGTGAGTTTTTGAAAGCCATGGTTAAAATCCATGTCCATGCCTTAGATGTGGTACAAATTATGCATAAACACGAGAAACTCTAATTTAAAAGGCATTCTAAGTTAGGGTTAGATGCCAGAGGAGAGAGAAAAATCCTAAAGGAGCATAGAGTAGCCATTTTCAAGATAAAATAAGATCAAAATCATCCCAATAAATAGAGCTTGTGTCGAACCATCGAGATCACATATATAATTCTTTCTATTTTTTCTTCTATTTCTTTGTTTATGTTTGTTGGTTTAAGCATGATGAGTGACTTAATATTTTATATGTCTAGATAGGAGGAAACCCTAATATTTATCTTTGTATAGATTGATTTTTTTAATTTAAAATGAGATATATCTTTGTGAATTGTCTTTTATTAATCTTAATACATATTTAGTTATGCTAGCAACTGAGTCTGATTTAAATTCAAATTTGGAAGACTCAAGACAACCTATTTTTAAGTGGACTAAGACTTAGAGTGGGTTAAATAAGGTGCTTGAGAGAGACCTATATAATCATTTTAGTATTAGGATAAAACATTTCATAAAATTTAACAAATTTTGACACATTCAAAGGACTGTTAATTTGGTAGAGATATGGGTTAACTACTTAGAGTATAGATTGTTATAGCTTAATAGAGAGAAATTTTACTATTTAGAAGATTAATATATCCATTCTAAGTTTATTAAATTGTGATATCTAAGATGATACTACAAAGAGTTTTTTAGATTTTCTTGCATTATAAATCCACAGATGCCTTAGCAATATGTTGTAAGAATATTGACTATCAATTACCTAGAATTTAATTAACTTGACTTACAGTGGAACTATGTGCGTAGTGTGCATAAAATTGCATGGAACCTATTGATTATCAATTTTCTTTATTTATGTTAGTGCTCTAACGACTATATATAGATTGACCAACTTTATTATTGGTGCATATTAAATCTCCTCCAATTGCGTCTTACACTCACTAGTCAAAAAGATACATTTTTAGTTATTTATCATCCATATCAATTCTTATTATTCCATCATTCTTTGGAACTTGCTCCTAAATTCGTTGCACTATTATTAATCACAGTCTTCTTGCCAATAAAACTCATAGAACGTTAAGTTGTTTCTTTCCTCTTTTACATTTGCATTTGCTATACCATCGCCTCTAGTAATTTGTTGTAGTTTCCTTATATATCTTTTAATCTTTCACCTTAGGCTTATTAAAGCTTTTTGTTTCATTCCTATTAACCTGTAATCAATGATATATCAGTGAAGGATTATTAATAACATATAATATACTTTCTTCAATTTTCATTAACCCAGTTTTTAAGAAATGTCTAACCGTATCATTGGATATGACACAATCCTCTTTAATAATTAGAAGCTCCATCATAGTATTCATATATAAGTTATGGATTATACCAACAAGCGTATAGAGGATTATCTATTTGTTAACTATAGGCACAATCATTTTTTTTTTTGGAGACTTTTGTAACAGTGACGACAAAGGTTATCTTTCTCTTTCACCATATTAATTTCGTTGTTAAAGATGGTATTACTTACGTTGTGTTTGTTTCCTCTAAATACGATATACAGGTGATACATAATTTAGTTGGAGCTATATACTTGTTTATGGAGGTGGTTATGTTGGGTGAGTTTATGGTGGAACTTGTGGGATTGATGGTGGTTGCGTGTTGGAAGGGCTAAATTATTGAAGTATGGTGGATGGTTAGGATAAGCTTAAGTATATGTCATTTACATAACGTAAGGCATTTTTAGTGGAGGCAAATAGAGGTAAAGGTACAAGAATTAAGGAGGTTGAATAGTTTAGGATCCTTTACTTTTAGGATTTGGATTAATCATACTCTTTGGCGGTTGATGTTTAGGTGGAAGTTTCTTTTATATGATGTGTTTCTTCCTCTATTTTCTTTAAAAAGACTTTTTGACAAGCTCTTGCAAATTGATTTCTATCTTTCCCTTTCTTATAACACTATCCAAGATTTCACATTAACTTATTAACTCATTAAGGGATTGGTTTAAATTTTATATTTTTCACATTATGGATTATTTAGGTTTGAGCATATATGTTTTATAGCCAACAAGCCTAAGATGGTATCAACAAAGTTTCTAGCTAGATATTTCTGGGAAAGAATTCTAGAGAAGTGTAGCATTACCATTGGGAAGATGGTTTAAAAATATAGAGAAAATAGAACATATTTGTGAATTCCACATTGTGCAATCCTTTTATGAGGAAGTTAAGAAAGAAGTTAGCGTATTAGACTACGCTCATGAGTATTCAAAACTATAAGGTTATATCTAAGAGTTAAAAGATAGCAACCCCAGATCAACAGTGGAATTGAAATTGTCTAAAAATCAAGAAACCTCCAGGTTATAGTTTAAGAGGTTATAATATTTGTTTTGGAGCTATGAAAGAAGGATGGAGGCATTTGAGACCCATCCTTGGGATGGACAGTTGTTTCTTGAAGACTGAATTTTAAGGACAACTATTGGTGAATTTGGAAGAGATAGAGATGAGGGCATATATCCTATAACTTGGGCAGTTGTTGCTGTAAAAAATACTGATTTATAGAGTTGGCTTTTGTTGCTCTTATCTATTGACTTAGAGTTAGAAAATGGGGATGAAATAACATTAATTTCTAACATTAAAAAATGTATTTCGTTCTTTTTACTTATGATATGTTATTATAATTTGCTATTTGATATTTATTTTATGGCTTATATTTTCTAGGACTAATAAAATATGTTAAAGATATGCTTCCAAAAGTATGTCATAGAATGTATACTATACACATTTACCATAATTATCATAGACAATGAAGTGGTAAATACTTAAGGAGATAATTTTGGGCATGTTCATGGTCAACTTATGTCAAAAACTTCAATAAGCAATTAAAGTAATTGGAAAAATTAGACACGTGTGTGCTTCTACTTTGCTTGAGTGTCCACAAGAAATTTAGGCTAGGTCATACCAATCATTTGAGTCAAAGTGTTTAATAGTTAACAATAACCTTAGTGAGACTTTCAATAGGTGTTTCCTCTCAACAAGAGACAAACTAGTGATTAGTATGTTGAAAGCCATAAAGACAATGGTTATAAGGAGACATGTTGAAAGAGGAGTATATGCATATGCGTGGGAAATAAAAGATATATGAAAGTAAGTTGATG
>JANIJH010000007.1:6366862-6376982 GCA_024520975.1 Erythroxylum areolatum | reverse complement strand
TAATATATTTTACCTTCAATTGTTAAGAAGATAGAAAAAAATTAAGAAAGAGGCAATATAATTGAGAATTGTGTGGAACATGATAGAGCATATAAACTGAGTAAAGGGGATGAAAAGTATATTATAAAACTAGGAAGGGATAATCATTTTAGTTTAAGGGCGGGGGACGTACATGGTTACCCATGCAAACATGCCATTAGTGCTATCAATCACTCTAATTAAAAACTAGAGACATTTATGGCTGATTGCTACAAAAGGAGCACCTTTTTAAGAGTATCTGATCAAGTTTTGTAGTTAAATAAGGGAGTGATCTTTTGGCCAGTGAGTGATTTGGAGGGAATACATCCACCGTAAAAAGGATTATTCCAAGAAGGTTGAAAAAGACAAGGAGAAAAGATAAAAATGAGCCAAAGAAAGTTTAAAGTGTATGTAAGTTGTCACAAAAAGGACAACTACAAAAATGTAAGAAATGCATTGTAGTTGGACATAATACTAGAACATGAAATGCGTCAAAACCTAATGAACAACATACTAATGTAAGTGATTAATACTTTTTTCTTTTTGTTTGTTAATTTTAATCTAATTAACAATTTTAACGTTATTTATATTATTTTGTTGGTTGAAATAGATTCAATTGGAAGGTCTTCTATTAGAGAATTGTCATTGGTGACTGTATAATTCTAACTTAAGCCTAAACCCGAATTCTTACATTTATAATTTTCAATACTACTAATTTCATCCAATTTATGTTCAACAAACTTGAATTCAAAGTTAAATGTCAACTATTAATGAATGTCATCCTAGTCAACAAAGCATCAATGCGAGTTATACTAATTTTAAACTCATATGCATTAGTAGCTTTATCAATTTTGAACTAATATGAATTTTCATAAACATGTTGGTTCATATAGGTTGCCAATTCCACAGGTAGTACTTAAAGGAAATATGGACAGGTTGATCCAAAATCTTTAAATTGTCATTTGAACCAAAAATTCTTAGATTTAAAGGTAAGTCTAAAATAAACTCTAGACAATTACAAGTTACTGCAATTAAAAGGATAGGGACAATTGGGATTAGCAGTAACAAGTTGACAAACTAGATACTTGATGTATTCTAAATCTATGACAACTAATTTGATGTATTTTGTAACTGCATTATTAATTTTCTTATAAGATTGTTGTATTTGTGAAAAAAATATAACATATATTTTTATATATGACATTTTTTGTATACATGGAGATTTAATATTATTTGAATTCCAAGTAGGTTCTATTATATGATTTATGGTTGTATATATGTTTACATTAGGATATACTTATATCTTCTGCTTGTTTCTGAGAGGTTCATCTAATAAACTAGTAATCAAACTTTTGTTTTAGAATGAAAGTTGATATTAACATGGTAATTGAAATTTTGTAGATAGATAGCGATTAAAATATTATTATTGAAAGGAAGTTGGTGTATTTAAAGTCTTATAAAGTACATCTCCATTAAACAATAAAATGCACAAGTGCATTCATAAGTATAATCATACTAGTCATACTAAATTTTAAATTTTAAATTTTAGAATCATAAAGAAGTTGAATAATGAAATGAATAAAGTAAACGCTAAATTCAAATTTAATAACATCAATTTTAACTCTTTATGGTTCTAAAATTTAAATTTTAAAATATTATTATTAAAAGGAAGTTGGTGTATTTAATGTCTTATAAAGTACATCTCCATTAAATAATAAAAAGCATACGTGCATTCATAAAAGTTGAACCCCGAACGTTGCTTAGAAATTAGAACTATTGAATGAGAAATTTTGGTGATTAGTCATGAGTAAAGAACAAATGATGAAAATTCTTGAGTTAGAAATGATAGACAAGATTAAAGTAGTAAATGAGAAATATGGATAGGTCCATGTTTTGCTTTGGTGTTTTTGGTAGATAAGAGATTTTGAAATGGGAAGAATTAAAGTGAAAGTTAGAAGTAAAATGAAAGCAAAAATGAAGTTGAATTTGTATAGTAAGTTGATGAAGAATATGTATATATATGTGTGTATATTTTGTTATTGGTGTTCATGATTAACCATAGACTATAATTTCTTTATGGATGATATTGACTTGAAATGAAGTTGAGAATAAGGAGTAAATGAAGTAGAAAAGGTGATCTTGGTATGAGTTATGTTAAGGAAAGATTGTGAAACAAAATGGGTGGTTGATCTGGAAAATGTTTACGGAGTATGCTTCAGTCTTTTAGCCACAAATTTTTCTCTAGTTATCCAAACGAGATAATTCTTAATTTTTATTAAACTAGAAACTTATGGTTACATTTCTTATGAAGACATCGAATTTAAATTCTGTCTTTAAGAGTCTCAAAATTTTGTTATGAAGTTGAGAACTGAGTGCAGTACATTGGTGGATGAATATAAAATTTACGTTCTAAATTCGAGGGAAATTCTGAATTGATCTAGGCTAAATTAGAGAAATGTTTCTTCTAGAAAGTTGTTGGTCTTTCTCTTAGCTTTACAACGGCATATAGCATGAGAATTTTGGACATTGGAGTTGAAAGTTATGGTCTTTAAAAGGGGAGATATTCAGGAGTATAATAATGTATCGTCTGCGATGACATCATATCGTCTATGATGACGTCATATCGTCTGTAAAATATATCGTCTGTGATGACATCATGTCATCTATGATGATGTCATATCGTCTATATTTGACTTTCTGTTTCTTCTATGTTTGACATTCTGTACACTATCGTCTGTATCTATCGTTTGCTCCATTTTTTGACCATTCAGAAGATAGAAACTGTCTTTGAGGTCTTCATAAAAGTTGTAGATCTTGAAGTTCTCTTTCAAATCATCTAAAGAATACCTCAATCTGATATATGTAGGGAAAGTTATAGTAATTTTTCTGATTCGTCTGCTTTTTCATTTGGTTTCATCTATACCTATCGTCTACTCCATTTTTGACCCTTCAGACGATAGAATTTGTCTTTTAGGTCTTCATAAAAGTTGTATATATTGAAGTCCTCTTTCAAATAATCTAAAGAACACCTCAATCCAATATCTTTAGGGAAAGTTATAGTAATTTTCCTGATTCGTCTGCTTTTTCCCATTCATCTGTTTTTTCATTTGGTTCCGTCTATACCTATCGTCTGCTCCATTTTTGACCCTTCAGACGATATAATCTATCTTTGAGATCTTCATGAAAGTTGTAGATCTTGAAGTCCTTTTTCAAAACATCTAAATAAATCATCAATCTAATATCTGTAGGGAAAGTTATAGCAATTTTCCGATTTATCTGTTTTTTTCCATTCGTTTGCTTTTTCTCATTCGTTTGCTTTTTCATTTTTTTTCGTCTGTACCTATCGTCTACTCCATTTTTAACCCTTGAGATGATAGAATCTGTCTTTGAGGTCTCTTAAAAGTTGTAGATCTCAAATTCATCTTTGAAATCATCCTAAGATGATCTTAATCCGACATCTGTAGAGAGAGTTCTGTCATTTGTCCCGAGACAGGTTCAATATGATTGAGGACAAAACTTTGTTTGATTCTTTCGGTCATAACTTTATTATCCGACCTCCAAATGAAGTGATTGTTGAACCAATAGTTTCTTAACACATTTTCTTATCGCTCCATATAATGTTATAGCATTTGGTATTGATTTGAAAAAGATGGATTGAATCAAGGTAAGGGTATCGGTTGAAAGAGTATGAATTGGACATTTACTAGACATACTTCGGTATTTTGAATATATCTTGATCTATAGGATTCCAAATGAGATGGTTCTTATTTCAAGATAAAATAGAGTCATGGAGCTACAAATGGTACGAAGAAATCGAAATTTAATTCAGTCTCTAAAACTTTCAAATTCTGGATGGAAGTTGGGTATAGTGTACTGTTTCAGTCTAGCAACAGTCTGAAATGTTTGGGCCCTAACTTTCAGATTTCTAAACCAAATGGATTTTCTAGAAGAAAAAGTTATGTTAGAATGTTCCAGGGTATTGTTGGCAAGACACTTAAGCATAAAAAGACATAAGGCATAAATGGAAGGGCAAATGAGACATTTCTCACTCTTTAAGGGTATAATTGGAAGAAGAAATGTTGTCTTGCATTTTAAGAAGAGAGGAGAACGAAAATTGAAGAGAAAAGAGAAAGTGTCATGAAGAAGAGAGAGAAATATGAAGAGAAGAAGAGAACGAGAGAAAGAAGAGAAATAAGCTAGGGTTTAATTTTTCTTAGTTTTCAAGAGAGATTTTGGAGTTATTCAAGAAGCGAAAAAGGTAGAGGAAGAAAAGAGCTTTCTTTTGAGCTAAGGATCCCTTCTTTTGGTGAAGAATGAAGGTAAGATCATTTTGAAACTTTTGAATTTTTGGAAATGATTTTAGTTCATGGAGTTTAGAAAATGCTTGGGTTTAAGTATTATAGAACCAATTTTAGTGATTATGCTTGAGGGATTTTCAATTGAAAACCCTATTGAGTGAGATTTTTATTATTGTATAAAGGGATCAAAAGAGTAAAGAGCAACAAGAGAAGAGGCATTTTTGAGCAAGTCTATAAGCAAGAAAATCAAGGTAGGTACATGTTTATAATAGAGTAAATAAGTCACAAAATATTTACTTTGAATCAAGAAAGTTTAATGTTTTCAATTGCATCATACGTGTTGCATCTATTGCTTTTGAATGATTTGAAAGTGCAATATATTGTGTGATGATTTATGAAAAGACTTTGAAAGTGATTTTTTTAAAAGATAACATGTTTATGAAATCATGATTTTGACATATCTCATGTTTATGAAAAATTAAGTTTCGAAAAAGTGCCATTTTGGGCAATATGTTTTACATTTTACGTGGGTTTGTGATGGTCCCCTAAGTTAAGTCAAGTACACTTTGACAAAAGGCTTCACTCGCCTGCCCACTAGTAGCATGGAGCTCCTTCATGGACTCCCATAAGTTCACAACTATGCAAGACCATTATGTGAAAATGCATAGTACGTTCTGTTTTGGATTCACCCGAACTATTCTGATGTGCTTATGTTATGTTAACAAGTTTGATGCATTCATATTTTGTAACTTGTGGATTTTTTGGCTGAAAGTTTAAGAAACATGTGTTTTATGAACTCAATGAAAATTTTCTATGATAAGAAAAATGATTTCAAAGTTTTTGCTTATTTTTCCGTTATAAACTATTACCCACGAGCTTTCAAGCTCACCCCCTTTCTGTCCCATCTTCAGGTAATAGCTAAGAGATCAAGTGACCAAGAGCTTACGGGAATTTCTTCAAATTTGTTATTTTGTATTTTGTAATAAGCCAATGATGTGGCTTTTGATATGTAAATAACGTTTTTCGAACTTTGTTGCTTTATAAATGAAATGATAGATTGAAGTAGTTTAGTTATGTATGTTCATTTTTCCTTCCTCGTAATATGGTTGAGTAGAAGTCATAAATTTGTTTGGATGTTTGATTGTTATGGGCACACTGCCCTTGTGGGAGGATGCCTAATAAGGGTTAATGGAAATAACATTATAAGAAAATTTTGCTCAGTATCATGATTCTCCAGGTTTGAGTTCTGCAATCGGGACCACAACAGTTATGGTATCAAAGTAAAAAGAGGAATCGATGATGGTTAAGAAGACTTCATTGGAATAAGTTCTGTTCTGTAATGGGCCCAAGTGATTACTAAAACTTTGATAGATTTCATGGTAATACGCTTAGTATCATGATTTCGCAAGAGTTGGGTTCTGGAATCAAGTCGGTGCCCAACAATAAGTACAATCATACTAGTCATACAAGGGTTCCTCTGTTTAAAAAAAAAACTAGTCATATTAAATTTTAAATTTTAGAATCATAAAGAAGTTGAATAATGAAATGACTAAAATAAACCCTAAATTCAAATTGAATAACGTCAACTTTAACTCTCTTTTTTTCTCTCCTCATCATCTCAATATCTTGCTTCATAATTTTTAATTGCACATCATCTTCATTTGATCCACGTATAATTTTCATTCTTTCTGCAACCTTCTTCAATGTAGATATTTCATTCTTTAATTATTTAATTACATGATTTACTCTATCTGAAAATTGTTTACGTACCATTGAAAAAATTCACAATCACCAACTAGATAATTAGGACATCTCACAGAACGTCAAGTTGTTTCTTTCCTCTTTTACATTTGCATTTGCTATACCATCGCCTCTAGTAATTTGAAGTAGTTTCCTCGTATATCTTTTAATCTTTCACCTTAGGCTTATTAAAACTTTTTGTTTCATTACTATTAACACGTAATCAATGATATATCAGTAAAGGATTATTAATAACATATAATCTACTTTTTTCAATTATCATCCACCCAGTTTTTAAGAAATGTCTAACCTTATCATTGAATATGACAACTAAAATAAACCCTAAATTCAAATTAAATAACATCAACTTTAACTCTTTTTCCCCTCTCTTCTCAACATGTCAATATCTTGCTTCATAATTTTCAATTGCACATCATCTTCATTTGGTCCATGTATAATTTTCACTCTTTTTGCATCCTTCTTCAGTGTAGATATTTCATTCTTTAATTTTTTAATTACATGATTTACTCTATCTGAAAATTGCTTACGTATCATTAAAAAAAATTCACAATTACCACCGAGATAATTAGGACATCTAAAAAATCCTCAAATGAGAATTTAGTCCACAATAGTAAACTACTTTTTTTTTGTTGCCCACGAGGTGTTCTAGAAGGGTCCCAACTATGAGAAAGCACCTTTAAGCCATTCATACCCAGACTAATCCCCACTCGAGCAGGGTAAGTTCCTTGCGGGAGACAAAGCTCTAGCTCCAAGTTTTAAATAGCTGCATACATGAGGGGGGTTCAAACCCAAGACCTCACTTAAGCCAAGAAAGCCCCTTACCAAGTCACCTGCACCCTGGAGTTAGCAAACTACATTGTTAACATTATTATAATTATATTTACTAGATGTTGAGAATACCATTTTCAAAATTATAAGAACAATCATTAAGCATTAACCACAAATAAACAATTCCTTTATATTATGAAGTTTCCATAAATGAGTTAAGTTAAACATAGGTCTTGTAAATTTAGGTTTTGCAGATTTAGGACATCAGAAAGTGCTGTCATTATAAAAATCTCAGTTTTTAGCAAGGATCCATTCTACAAAATGTATAAAGCATATGTTCAACTATAACCTAGAATGGTACATTTATGAAGGCATACGTGGCAATGTTGCTGTCCTAGTGTGAATGATTGTGTTTAAACGTTCTTTAGTGATGTAAGCGCACTCTTCGGTTGGATTATTCTGTACATTTTTATTATTATACTATTTCTTTAATTTTTCAAACCAAAAAACAAAACAAAAGCCACTTGCTGTGTACATAGGACAGCATCAACTTTCCTCTTTGGCTAACTCCTTCAAAATCTGTCTCTCTCCCTCCGTCCCTCTCTCTCATATGGTCACTTGCTCTGATCATTGATAGTGAAGAAAATGCCAGTTTCTACTCCTAAACCACTAGTAAGTATAAATCCCATTCACACTCTAACACTGTCACTCTTTTTATTTTCCACTGCTACTATCTCCCACACGCCCACCTCCATCTCCTCCTCTTCCTCTTCCTCTTCGTCTTCGTCTCCTCTCTTCTCCTCCGAGTGGCGATCCGCACGCGCCACCTATTACGCAGCCTCCGATCCTCGTGACTCGGTGGGAGGCGCATGCGGTTATGGGGACTTGGTGAAAGCCGGGTATGGGATGGCTACGGTCGGGCTGAGCGAGTCCCTCTTCGAGCGTGGTCAGATCTGCGGCGCTTGCTTCCAAGTCCGGTGTGTTGACGACTTGCGCTGGTGCATTCCGGGCACTTCTATTATTGTCACTGTTACCAATTTCTGTGCTCCCAACTATGGTTTTCCGGCTGACGGCGGTGGCCACTGTAACCCTCCTAACAACCACTTCGTATTGCCCATTGAGGCTTTCGAAAAGATAGCTATCTGGAAGGCCGGTAACATGCCCATTCAATACCGGAGGTAACAAAAACAGAGCTGCTTCTTTTTGATTTATGCTGCTATTGTGGAAATGAATATATCATTCATGGTAATATTTCATGTCGAAGACTGAAACGTCTGCTGGGTCTCTTCTTAGATAACCTTGCTTCAAACGTTCGTGGGATCTTTTATGTGTTTCCTTCAAGCTTGGAGCACTAGAAATTAAGAGTTATTTTCGAATGTACTAATTGTAAATGAACTTGAGAGTATCCAAGTTTGTCTGTTAGTGGGTTACCAAAGGAAAAAGGTTTTTGGGCTAGTGTATATGTCTTGGTGCCCGAGTCAAGTATGTTTGTGTATGTGTAACAGTTGAATGCTTGTTTTCTGTTTCCTGCACTCTCGTGGGTGTGGCAACTTTCCTTCCTGTGTAAGCTGTACATGTAAGAGTTTATGTGACTGACAATGGGATTTATATTCTAATTTGTCTGTGTTCGATACTTATTTGTTAAATAACCCTTTTTTTCTTTCTTCTTGAACAGAATCAAGTGCAGAAAAGAAGGAGGCATACGATTTACCGTCTCTGGTTATAATATCTTCATCTCAGTACTTATCACCAATGTTGCTGGTGCTGGAGATGTAGCTGCAGTGAAAATCAAGGGTTCAAAAACTGGTTGGCTTCCAATGGGTAGAAATTGGGGCCAGAACTGGCATATTAATGCTGATTTGAAAAATCAACCTCTGTCATTTGAGATATCAAGTGGTGATGGGGTCACCATCACTTCCTATAATGTTGCTCCGAGGGACTGGAACTTCGGACAGACCTTTGAAGGTAAGCAATTCGAGTCTTAAAAAGTGTACCATCACCTTGTTCAATGATGTAGATGAGACCATTGTTTTCTTTGGGTATGATTGTGATTTTTTCCCTGGTGAGTTGGAATGAATACGTAGTAGTAATGGCTGCATTGCAAACAATAATGCAGTGCAAAACATAGGAGAGTATGCATTGTTGTACCATATATTAGACGAGGACGTTAATCTATTCTACTTTTTGTTGATCTCTTCTAGTATTTTAGTCAGCTCATTTCTATCTATAACCTTTTGTTATGCATAGCCTTAAGCTTAAGCGAGGATTAAATAGTGGGTGAGGATGTGAAAAGTCTCCTCCTTTACAAGTTTCCAGATGATTTCAAATTCTAGTAGAGCTCTTGTATATTGTTTTTTAACACATCTAAGTTCATTGGTTGACGTTGAAAGGCTAAACCGAAGAAAAAGACACAAACTTGCAACAACGCATGTGAAATCTAAGCGCCCCTTATAGATTACTTCGATTTTCTCGTGTCCTTAACTCTGGGAACATGCTCCCATGTAGTAATCAAACTAGTCGTCCTCCCTTCATGTCTGTCGATGTAACTCAATTGCCACATTTGTAGTGATACCGGTGAAGCTTAATCTACTTTCCAATGCACGTTGGTAAGTTATGATATGGACAACTTTTCATTATAGTTTTATGTCTTTTTTTTTTTAAACCAGGAGGTGTCTTAAAAGGGTCCCAAATATAAGAACGGCGACTTTAAGGCATCTATATTTAAACTAATTCTCTCTTTCTAAGGGGTAAATAGCTGATTTAATACTTCTTTTATCAAATTATAGGTAAGCACAAATGCCAATAAAAAAATATTTTGACTAAGAATTTTTTCGTTAAACTATTAGGTTGCGACTGATGCTTTAATTATTGCTTAACTCGATCTCTCACCAAAGATAGAAACAATCTTGAGTTGTGTTTTTGGTATCCCTAAAATTAGAGTTAATTATAAAAAAGTTATAGTCAATTTTGCAATACTATTCTGAACCAATGTTATGAATACCGTACCGGTCTTAGTATCGGATTGAGTTATGGAACGGAATTGTACCGATATCGGTTGATACTGAGTATCGTTTTGAAAAATTTTTTAAATTTATAAAATAGTCCCTAAAATTTTTAAAAATTACAAAATAATCCATATTGGTATATTATACAGTTGTACTGTATACTTTACTAATTTATTGTTTACATCAATTATGCTTTCAAAAATCTTAATAATAAATAATAATGACAATTAATATGAAATAATAATAATTTTTAAATATTTTATATATAAA
>JANIJH010000007.1:6353882-6366762 GCA_024520975.1 Erythroxylum areolatum | reverse complement strand
TTAATAAATATTATATAAAATATTAAAATAAATTTAAATAAAAATAATTTATTAGTAATAAAAATAAAAATAATTTACTTTTAAGTTTTATTTAATTGATAATTATTATTAGTAATAAAATATTTATTATTATTTTAAAAACTTTGAAAAAAAGGGAGGAAATGAGAGGTAGGAGGAAGGGAGGGAAATTTTGAAAAATTTTGAAAATTTTGTAAAAAAGTCCCCTAATTTTTTAAAATTTTCGGTACTAACCGATATTTGATCGGTATTTTGTGCTGGTATCATATATACCCGTACCGGTAACGGTTTTCGGCCGGAACGGTACGTACCGGCCGGTACAGAACGGTAATCAAAACAATGTTCACCAGTACCGGTACCGGTTTTCGGCCGGTACGGTACAGTAACCAAAACAATGTTCTGAACTTTAAAAAATAGTATTAAAATGATTCAATTTTCAAATTTTAGCAAAAATAATTTGGTTAGAAATATCAAAATTAAAAAATATTTAATTATATAAATATTTTAATTTATTTACATTGTTTTATAAATAATGTATTAACTAAAAGATTTTACCGCTGAAGGGATCGTATTTATTCTTTAACTTTTTAAAAATTACGAAAATACTGTTTAATATAAATTAGAAAACATTTTTATTGACATACAAATTTTAATGAACATTTTATCTTTTATATATTCCTAAAAATTATTCTTTTATATTCCATGAAAGTTACTATTACTATAAATAAATTTTAAATTTTAAAATTTAATTGTCAAGTTGACATCCATAGAAAACAATTTTAGCAAGTGTGAAACTTTTAACGTAACTGTCATTATTACAGAAATTTTTAAATTGTAAAATGGTTATTACCTATATACAATGATTAAAAATTTAAACGAATTCACTTAGTTAAAATGTAACAATTTTAGACCATTCAAATTATCAATTTCATTTATCTTACTAATTTTTATTATTAAAACTAAATAGATTAATTAGTTAATTAATTTTTATAAATTATTAAAAATATAGTATTATAACATAAAGAATATAAAAATACTATTTATGTAATTATTATATAATACCAAACATTTTTTTTTGTTTACAAGGAAAACTAAAACATTAAAAAGCTAGAAACAGCGGCGCATTGCCGAATACGTCGGCGCACAGGCCATGAGGGTGGGGCACCCCAGTCTCATCAAGTAGTAAGGCTTCGCGAAGACACGACGACAAATCCTATAAGGACTGAATCCCTGGCTGAGAGGCAGCTACTAAAGAGGCTAGAAGATCAGCACGCTAGTTACCCTCACAAGAGATATGCTGGAAACGAATCTCCCACGGGCGATGTAGCAACTCCCGAATACCTGTCAACAAAAGAGAGAGGTCAGTCAGACTGTCGGTGGAAGGGGAGAGGATATTGATTACCTCCAATGAGTCCACCTTGACTATCACTTGACGATAGCCGCTATCCCACGTCAGCCTGAGCCCAGTGTGGACCCCCCACAATTCTGCTTCCAGGAGCGTACCCCAACCAATATGCCGAAGAAAGCCGCCACACCAATGGCCGAGACTATTTCTCAAAAGGCCCCCAGCTGCGATTCGGAGGGACCTAGCTCTGGCAGTGCCATCTGTATTAAGCTTGACCCATCTCTCTAGGGTTTAGCCCAACCCACCAGGGTACCTCGTGGAATACTCGGGTCTGGAAAAACACAGTTAGCTATCGAATGAGCTTTGATAATCCAAGAGCTATAATCCAGGACAAAGCGAACGCCGTCGAGCGGCCAAGAAAAGGCAGGGTCGAAAATGCTCGCATTCCTCCACTTCCAAATAAACCAGCAGGCAACGCCAAAGATGAGAGCCTAGTCAAGTTGATGGAACTGGAGGGGCTAACTGAGGTTGTGGCCAAGCCAGCCCTCCGCATTAAGATTGAAAAAATCCCTAATGAGAAGGTGAGGAGGGAAATGATGCCAGAAAGAGGTCACTCGGGGGCAGTCCCGAAGGGCGTGAAGGGTAGTCTCCTCCTGCTCACAAAAGTGGCAACTCCTGTCTGGAGTAAGGGAGCGTTTCACCCGCTGTTGGTTCGTCAGTAATTTCTGTTTGGCCAGAAGCCAAAGGAAGGCCCGAATGCGCTGTGGACCAGGTCATTTCCAGATGACCTCCCAAAGCCGGCTTTACTCATTCGTCCAAGAGTGCTCAATAAGGGCATAGGCGGATGCAACGGTGAAATCACAGGCATAAGTGGGGCCCCAGACCAATTGATCGGGGCTTTGACCATTGTGCAACGGGCGGGTAGAAGCAATCAGCAGACAAACAGAAGAGAGGAGATAATGGTGGAACCGATGCCATTGCCATTCGCCAACCTCATTTAGGTAGTCGGCCACTATATCGGTAAGGACGCTAGGCATCACCTCGGTTGTGACCAATAAGTACAGTGGGCCCAAGGCTTCAAGCCAATTGTCAATTCAGAAGAGAATCCTGCGCCCGTCCCCGAGCTTCCAAGTTGCCCCGTGCCGCACTACAGGCCATGTAGCAGATATCCCCCGCCAAGTCGAAGATGCCCTAGGCCGGTCCAACGACAGAGGGATATGAGTAGTATCCAGGCGATACTTAGCCCGGAGGATCTGGACCCACAGAGCATTGGGTTTGGTTAAAAGAACCCAACCGAGCTTAGCCAGGGACTCATCGTTGGAAGATCGAATCCGCTTGATGCCCAGACCCCCCGCGGTTTTGGGTGTACATACTATGGTCCAATTAACCAGGTGGACTTTCTGCTGACTGTCTTGGGTGCCCCATATGAAGTTCCTCATCAATTTTTCCAATTCATTGCAAAGCTGGCGAGGCAACCAGACCGTCTGCATAGTGTAGATGAGAAGGGCGGCAATGACTGATTGGATTAAAGTAACCCGACCAGCCAAAGTCAACGTCCAAGCTTTCCATCCCGAGAGTTTCCTCTGGGCTTGATCGAGAATATACTGATACGTATGGCGGGTAGTGCGCTCATGAAGCAAAGGAACCCTCAGGTATTTACCAAGATTGGTCGTACGTTGGACATGCAACACTTGGCTGATCCGCTGAGCGGTGACTCGAGGGACATTTTGGGAGACAAGCAGCCGAATTTTATCCTTGTTAACGCGCTGGCCCGAAACCTCGCAGAAGAGGTCAAGGGTGCGGTCCAACATCTCGGCTTGCGAAACAATGGCTTCAACAAACAGGACAAAATCATCGGCAAAAAATAAATGCGAGAGCGTAGGCCCCCTCCTACGAAACTGAAGCAGGAACTAGTGGCCTTGGTGCACTACCCGTTCGATAAGATGCCCCAAGCGTTCCATACACAACACAAAAAGGTATGGAGATAACGGGTCACCTTGACGGATACCTCAATAGGGAGAAAAGGGAGCAGATAGAGTGCCCTGCCAGTTGACTTGCATGGTAACTGTCGTCACACACTGCATGATAACCGTGATGAGGGGACTCGGGAGCCCGATATCAGTAAGAGTATCCTAGATGAAGTCCCAACGAAGGAGGTCATACACCTTTTCGAGGTCGACCTTGAGGGCAAAGTATCCCGTCTTGCCCTGCTTATTCCGCATCGTGTGAATGGCCTCCTGTGCAATGATAATGTTATCAGTAATATGTCGGCCAGGAATAAAACTACATTGGTTGTCTTCCACAAGATAGCTAAGGTGGCTTTTCAACCGATTAACCACGATTTTGGTAATAATCTTATAAAGCACCGTGCAAAAGCTAATAGGTCGTAACTGGGAAATGTGAGCGGGGTTAGGGGTTTTTGGTGGCAAAACCATAATGGTGTGATTTAGATCCTCCTCCTACCTCTCGAGCCGGAAAATAGCTTGGATAATCTCCACCAGTCAGGCCGATAGTGGCCCACTGAGTCTGATAGAAGAATGCATTAAAACCATCCACTCCTGGGACGTTATGGAGATTCATAGCAAAGACAGCACGTCGAACTTCCAGGGCTTGGATGGGGGCCACAAGCTCGAGGTACCCATCCTCCTGAAGGGGAGGGAAGGCGCCGCTTAGGAGTCTCAGCTGACAACATGACCCATCAGAGGCGTACAGCCGAGCATAAAAGGTCATCACAAGAGACCGCATGATATCTGGATTGGAAATTAAAAACCACTCATCATCGTATAGGCGGGCGATCTTTAATCGCCGTCTTTTGGCCATAGTGAGGGTATAGTAAAAACAGGTATTATAATCCCCCCTTCGAAATCCAATCACATTTGGCACGTTGGTGCCAAAAAAGCTCTTCTTCACACAGATGCTGCAAGAGTTCATTACTCAGCTGATCCTCGAAGGCTAATAACGAATCGGAAGGGTCAGTGTGCAACAATCGCTGAATGCCCTCCAAACGAGCGAGGAGACATTTTTTTTCTTTCCTTATGTATTCATTCTTCCTATTCCAATTAACCGAACACCTCCTAAATGCTAACTAATTATCAATTTAATTTCAAAATCTCTTCTCTTAAAGATTAACAGCTTAATCTCATCTAAAACAATCAACCTGCAATAGACTACCAGTATCGACTTGACGATCATTTGCAATAAAATTCAAATAGAGAATAACACACATGATTTATGTGCATTCAGCATTCCTACTTCCAAAAATAGGTTAAGATGTAATTCAACATGTACAAGAAACTGTACTTTCACACGATGAGACTATGATCCGGAACTAGAAATTCACAGTTATAATATGCCAAAGAATATAAAATAATGGAAAGCACCGAAAGGAAACTACAGAACGTGGAGCGTGTTACAAGGAAAACACATGCGTTAAAAGGTGAACAACCAAGGTAACAAGGTAAGCATGCAAGGATGGCAGCAGATACTTTGAGCGCGGTCTTTTTCTCATGTTGGAGTTGGAGGCATTCAAGAACCGAGTAGCCAACTCTCCTCTTTAGAATTGGTAACTCAACTTCTTACTCTCTCTATTCCAGAAATGTAACTACGGAATGTACAGTAAGGCACACTACAAAGAAAGGCGGATCCTTTGCTCTTTCCTTCCTTCACCTGTCGGTAATGAAGGTAGTGTATCCCTTTCTGCCATACGCTTTTTGTATGGCACAAAACCCTTCGTAGACCTTTCAGGGCTTGCTCTTAATCTTGTTGAGACTGAACTCTCGCTTGCTTTGAGTCCAGATGACGAGCACAACTGCCTTTCCTCGCTTGACACCCACCGACTATGGCTGTAGTTTTTATCGGCATTTTCATCGCCATTATTCGATCCAAAATTAGACCCCGTCCATGATCCCTCTATGTGGATTTCTTTATCTTCCACTCCATCATTAGTATCTAAATTTGCTTTAGAGTGCTCCTGCTTTGGAAATGGTGTGAAAGCAAACGACATACCTCTACAAAAATGCCACCATGGCATGTAGGTGATGGAATCAGTCTCTAAGGTACTAGATTTCTCAGTTTGGAAATCCATGCTGTGAAAGGCTGTTTGATGTTGAGGCAACTGACTACCAGATTTCAGTTCTGTGGCCTTGAAAGTACATGCCAATGTTAGATCTGGCTTCGGTTCGGTCAGATCCCAAGGTGATAATTTTGAAGTTCCAAGTGCTGGAGAAGATGGTCTATGACATTCAGTGACCAACACAGTTGTTCCAAAGAGCTTAAGAGTTCTTTTAGATGTTTCCTCATAGATATATTCTTCAGACATAACATTTTCGTTGGGGCAAAGTTCAAGTAACCCAACCTGCAAGGAAATTTGAACATAATTATAAAACATGTAAACTAATTGTTTATTCATATGAATATGAACATCAAATACAGGGTAAGTAGTACCTTTGGACACTGATTGTGAGGAACTTGAGGCGCTGGCAATTGGCATCGGTCATCTTCGGCTGACAAACTGGGTTCAGATGGTGTAAAGTCAGCTGCACTAGCACCGGAAGTGGATGAAACTGGTGATGAGCTCCCACTTGGTGAATTTGAATCAACAGAACCAATAGCATTAGGGACAACTACAGATAAGACAGAAGTTGGAGATTGGTTTTCTTGCTCTGAGATGGACAAATCAAGGGATGAAGACCTCAGTGGCTTTTCCAAAGCTAAAGGAATTTTATTAAGCGGCTGCATCACTTTTCTGGGATATGGATGCATAGGTTTTCGTTTTGGTCGAGGAGGAGGAATCTCAATGGGTTCCACTGAGCTTGTGTCGTTGCCACTTGACTCACGCACAACCTAACTCGAACAGGAAAAATGAGTAAGAGCAACATCAAAACCTGAACCCAGTTAAGGACGTTGAACAGGCCTTATGCTCGCTCAAAATTGAACTTACTTTAGAAGAGGCATATAGATATTATGGCAGAAAATTGGAACTGGAATAAGAGCAGTAAACCTTAGAGAAGAATTTCTGAGCATGGCTTCTGATTTGAACTGCAGTCTTGGTACCTACATGCTCTGTTAAAAGAGAGTCTAAATAAAACTTATCCCTCGGGAAAGAACGCATGAAACATTAAAATTCTCGACGCTAATACCTTCAATCCGTCTCCAAGCACGACCATAAAGCTTTAAAGCGTCAAGGAACTTCTTATGCTCCTCCTCTGTCCATCGTTCCCTCTGTTTAGTAATGGTGTAGGGCTTTCTCACCTAGTAATTGATATCAAAAACCACGAGAAAAACTTTTAAGACGAAGGAGTATTAGTCAAAACGTTCAAACAAATACCAAATGTTTAGACAAGAGAGAGACAGAAATTTAAACATATCAAGAAGAATACCTTGGGAGTGTAGTCATTCCGGCAAGAAATAGGCTCTTCTGATTGGGAAGAAGTTATAGACCTTAGGGTAGGCTTCAACGAAATTACATCACCCGCTGGATGGGACACATTTGATAAAGTCCCTCCACACTGATCCTAGATTGCAAGAGTTAAGATTAGGAAGATGACCATGATTCCTTACATATTACAAAGTTTCTCTGTTTAACCAATCGAACTAAGATGTTAGTCAGTCTGGCTTAGCACCCTGGAAAAAATCAATAGGAAATCATAATTAATTTGTACAGGTCACAAAAAATCTTTCTTTTTCAATACCACTCCTCCTTGTATTATATTTACCACATCAAAAGAAGATCAGTACCTAATCGCGGTCAAAACTTACATGTAAAAGTAATCAATTAGATAAACAGAAAAAGAACAAGAACAGCAGTGATCCAATAAAGGCAGTAATCTTGTAACATGATCAAGCCTAGGATAAGAAATGGAAGTAACATATAGGAAAATTAAAAATTACCTGAACAGTCATAGCTGCAGAAGCAATCAACCTTCCCACCATACAAGGCCTCCACAAAATTAATTAATCTCTGGAATTGAATCTCCTTATTCTGTCAACGAGAACCTTCCGGACTAGTTCAACGGTCAAGGGTAGTTCTTAAGTTTTTGTACCAAATGAAACACTCATCATAGTTTCGATTTTCTTTTCCTGCACAACAAACTAGGGAATCATCAAACTCCAGGCCTAACGGAAACCAGCAGAAGACACATATGACTGAGCAGAAGAAGAAGTGAAAGTGATGAGCAGAGCAGAGCAGAGAAGATCAGTAGAGAGAGAAAAAGAGAGGGAAGGGGCGGAGAAGAAAGGGAGAATGTATTTGATGGTAATAAGAACAGAAAGAAAAGAGAAAGGAGACGATGACACGTCAGATCGCAATGGATTTTTTTGAAAATAATAATAAAAAGAAAGCTCGAGAATTCAATGGAATCTTGTGGCTCACGTCGAACCTGATCTTAGGATTGTTTTGTCTCTCTGTCTCTCTCTCCGCCTTTTTTGTTTTTGTTTCCCACTCGCATCTACTCGCGCGTTCCGCTACATTCTAGCCACGTACCTAACATAACGTTGGTACTTTTTAATATTTTATATAATAAATAGGATTGGTTAATTCAAGTTACATAAGAATTGGGAAGAAATTTTTCTCGCTTAAGTAAAATTGTAGGTTTAAATCTTTTTTATATATGCAATAATTTAAAAGTTAAAGTTAAAATTTTGTCTTTCACAATAGACTTACCAACTTGAATGAAGATTTATTTAAATATAAATAACTTAAAAGTATCTTTTTATAATTAGAATATTTTTCAGATATTATATGATAATAAAATAAAAATAAAAATAAAAATAGGATTGGTTGAAAGGGGCGAGTAGAGATGTTATGTAATCCGTGAGGAGGGAGAGACATAAAAGAGTGGGAACTAGAAATGTCTGCGGCCTCTAGAATAGCAGAAGAAAAACCAGGAGTTGCGGATTAGAAAGAAGTGGCCACGGGGATTAGTGTGAAGAGAGGGGGAGACTGAATCGGGCTCAGGTGACTTTCTATGCACTTTTCGCCACGTCAGCTACTGTGCCGCCCTAACATATCGGAGCCTCCACGTGTCTCGTGCAAATTGAGGAGAGAGAATTGCTTTTTTAAGGATTAGAGCAAGTTGAGACATATGGATTGTTGCAGACCATTCGTTCGGTTCTAGTTCTAGTTCTACATCCTTTTCTTTTTTTCAAAAACACGCCCACCACAAACTTAACTTCAACAAAGTTTGTTGATTGTTTCTAGTGGAGTGGAGGGAGATAGAATGGTAAGAAGCGACCGCTTGTATCCTAATCATTGTACGACCGATCCTTGGGTATATTCGATATTTTTCTCCTATTTATACATATATGCGTGATGTGATATGACGTGGAATGCGAGATGTTCTTAGGAATTAGAAGAGATGGCATATGAGAACTACGGTGGGTGAAGTCACATGACATAATCTCTCATGAACCGATAAAGCGAATTTGGCAGCGACAGGTGGGGCGAATGGTAACGTGGAAGGTAGTAGTCAAAACACAGAAACGAAACGAAAGGCTCAAGATCTTTCGCTCAAGATATTCTCTTGCCTTCCCATTAAATTGAGATTTGGTTGAGCCGAAAAGGTGTATGCTTCTTCCCCTTTGCTATGGCCCTATTGGTATGTTGTTGCCTGCAATGTTTGGTTGGATTCTAAGTGGCATTGTGGGTAGGGGGTTGGGGAAGTGCTGATGTTTGTGGCTCAAAATGATTTTTAGATTGTCATAATTCTGACCCCTATCCAATCTTGTTGATATTACACAGAAAAGAGGGCGGAGATTTGAAAAGAAAGCTCTGGATAATTGCCTTTTTTCTAGAGGGGTCGGGTCAAGATCATATAATTCAAATAGATACGTTGGCATTCAATCTTGAACCATCCAATACTTTGTCTGTGACAGCGAGTCGTCTCCACCGGATTAGTTGTGGGTTAATGTCTCATTCTTCACCCGAGATGTTTGGTCGTATGTCCCACTACGACTTATCTACGGAGTTCATAGCTGTCGTCCCTCATACACCTTCCGTTGCAAGGAAAATACTAGACTTTGTCACTCCCTCGTGCCTCGCGCAAAACGCGAGTGCGAGAAAATTGGAGGACATTGTGTGAAACAAAAACGAAAGGACACCAAAAAAGTTACCTGATCTTTTGTGTCGGATCTTGATTCTCTACGTAGAGTTGGCACGAAGATCCGTCAATCTTTGATCGTACCGGGCTAGATTGCTATTATTCATATGCGTGATTGGCCTTTGTTGAATGGAGCAAAGATCTTTTTTTTTTTTGGTTTTTAAGAAATTACAAAAAGTTCTTTTTAGATATAGAAAATTACGCTTTACTATTACTATTTTATAAACCTTTTTCACTAAAAAGTCTTACGATAGATAAAAATCTACATTAAACGAACGTCTAGAGTTTAATAAGGACAAAGCTCTTATGTTAATAGATTGAATGACTTTTTAAAAAGAACTTAGCAATTAGAATTGCTTATAACTAGGAAAATTTTAACATTATCTACTATGAAAAATATTAATTGCTAAAAGAATATAACGTTAGGTTTAGCAAAATTAACAAATTTTATCATCACACATTTAAAAATAATCAAACCCTTATATTTAAAAAAAAAGTCAAAATTTTAGCATCTTGCTTTAAAAGTGCCAACTCTCTCTTAAAGTTAAAATCATGAGTTCAATAGCTCAAAGATAATGATATAAACAATGCTTACTTCCACAAAAACATTTTCTCAAGGAGAAACACTAACAAGATCACATTAAGAAAGGATGATCAAGTAGCTAAGTATGAGAATTTTCTAAAGGCTCACAACTATTTTCAAAATACTCTTGACACATAAATTAATAGATGTTCTAAGTATGAGAATCTTCTAAAGGCTCACGACTATTTTCAAAATACTCTTGGCACATATACTAATAGGTGTTCATCTATGCAAATTCTATAATCTTTTATTTCTAAACATATCATAGAAGCATAAGTTGACCAACTCCTTAAGCATTTCTGAGAAGAAAGACAAAGTGAAGAGAAGAAAACCTAGATACTAAAAACATGATTAGGTCACTTATTTGGGTCAGATGCTTAAGCTATTAGGCTTAGTACAATGGGCTAATAATCCAGTCCATTTATTCAAGTCCAGCTATGTTATTTTGACCCACTTTTATTTTTACACCTAATAGGGTATCTTTCTTGTTACACTCACGTGATCTGTAATAACAGATTGTTAACAAACCAATTTATATAAGGATTAGGTCCCTGCAATAAAACGTGAGCCAAAAAGGTTATTCTCTTTCATTACATTTTTTGTCATGGTATCAAAGCATTTAAGAAAAAGCTCGATATTCTTCTCTCTGCTGGCTCCATCTTTTATCTTCTTTATTATCTGTTGTTTCTTTCATCATCCTCATGTCAAGTGCTGCTGGTCCTTCGTATGCCAGTGTTGCTAACCCAAGCCATCATCAAATACAACCCAAAATGTGATTCAAGCAGAAGATCACCCAACCAGTCCTTTTTACCTTCATCCAAATGAAAATCCATCCTTAGTCCTGGTCTCTTCACCCTTGACAGATACCAACTATCATTCATGGACAAGATCTATCCGAATGGCCCTGCTATCAAAAAATAAACACAGATTTATTGATGGAACCATCACAACATCACAAAGAGAAGATCATTTATTCATGTACTGGGAAAGATGTCATACCATGGTCCTGTCATGGCTACTACGATCAGTTACAGATTCCATTGCACAAAGTGTAATTTGGTTTGACTCTGCAGTTGAAGTTTAGAAACATTTGGAAGGAAGGTTTTCACAAACGGATTCCTTTAGAATATCTGACTTACAAGAAGAAATATATAGTCATAAGCAAGGTAATCTCTCAGTATCTAATTATTACACACATCTTAAAATGCTGTGGGATGAACTGTTTAACCTAAGGCCTTTGTCTAAATGCAAGTGTGAATCTCAATGCAATTGTGATGTTTTGACTACATTCAAAAATTATCAAGAAGGAGATTGTGTTATCAGATTCCTAAAGGGGTTAAATGATTCTTATAGTACTGTTAAGTCTCACATTATGCTCATGGATCCATTACCTGACATTAAAAAGGCTTTTGCTATGGCTGCACAACATGAAAGACAGCTAAATATCCAACAGACCTTATCCTCACCTATTATTGAACCACAAGCCTTTTTTAGCAAAACTGACACCAAAAGGAACTATCAGCAGAACAGCAGGCCCATTTGCACATTTTGTGGGAACATTGGACATGTTGAAAATAATTGCTATAAAAAACATGGTTACCCCCCAAACTTTTCAAATGTCAAGCCATTTTATTCAAGTAGAGACCATAACCAGAATAGATTCAAGACAATCAATCAAGTTGAAACTTACCAGGACTGCCTCACTCCGGATGTTGAAGGTTCCTTAGTCTCTAAAGAATCAAGACAAGAGGATGAAAACTACAGTCTCACAACGGAGCAGTACTCACAATTGATGCAGATCCTACATAAGGAGGGAGATTTAAAAGGAAAAACATTAGTAAGCACAACCCTGATCAATACCCTTTCAATTGATCAAAAAGGTATATCCAAACCTTACATGCTTTCTGGCTTATGGTCATCCATATGGAACCTCGATTCTGGTGTTACTAACCACATTATTTGCTCCTTAGATTACTTTTCAACCTACAAAGTAGTCAATTCTTTGAATGTCAGATTACCAAATGGAAGTTTTGTTTCTGTCACACACATTGGAATAGTCAATATTTCTTCCATTACTCTTACCAATGTGCTTTTTGTACCTATTTTTTCTTTCAACTTAATTTCAATCAGCAAACCTACTAGCTCTTATCCTTGCCGACTAATTTTTACACCTCATTCATGTGAAATTTAGGACATCAAAACTATGAAGATGATTGGTTTTGCTAAACAAGTCAACGGACTCTATCATCTATCTGCCACACTCCCAAATCACACTTCTCTTCTATGTCATGTTTCATCATCTCAAGAAAACGTATGGCACAAAAGACTAGGACATCTCTCTAATCAAAGGCTACACACTCTGTCTAGAATAGATTCTGCTGTTAAATTTCAAAACACAGACCAATGTGATATAAGATTGCCTTTTCATCCTAGTACTTCAATTGCTAAAGCTTGTTTTGATTTAATGCACATTGATATTTGGGGTCCGTATCTTCCTCCTATTCATGGTTATAAGTTTTTCCTAACTATTGTGGATGACCATAGCAGAATGACATGGATATACATGATGAAAGCCAAATTCGAAACAAGAGATTTAATAAAAGGATTCTACTCCTATGTTGAAAGACAATTTAAAAAACATATTAAATGCATTCGAAGTGAAGCACGTGTTCTTCTAATTAGTATCAAAAAGCCAAAATAATCAAGCACGTGTTCTTCTAATTAGTATGCAATATCTATGTTGGACCCCGAATTTTTGGTAAAAATTAGAATATTAAAATGAAGTTAAATAGCAAGAATTAAAAAGAAAAAGTGTGAAAATTTGAAGAATTTAGAAAG
>JANIJH010000007.1:6327152-6353782 GCA_024520975.1 Erythroxylum areolatum | reverse complement strand
GATGCCTTGGATTAGTGGGAGTCTGTCTTTTATGTTAATTTTTGATAGCAACATTGTATTTGACTATTTTGTTATTCGGTCTAGAGACTTTTGCTTGTAATTGTTGCTATTATTGTTATTGTCATATATTTTATTGATATACTACGTAGATACGTTTAAATATTTGAATATATATGGCATTTTGTTGGAAACATTTTTTACCCAATTTCATTTTTTTGTTATAAGATATTTTGTTAAATCTCAGTTGGCATCTTGGGTGGATGCTTAGGCCATTTTGTTTGGAATTGCACAAATAGATCACCATTTTGTATGCATTTCCTCATGACACATTCTGTTTAGGTCATCAAGGTATGGGTATCTTGCATATATATTATCAGTACTCCTATCGGGTCTAATTTCTATATTGTTGAGGCAATTGTAACCTCATTTTAGACTTATAATTGAGAGATTGTTGGCTCTACTTTGACATCCTGTTATGGCCACATGTTGTTGTATATTAATCTGGGGATTTGTTTCTATTGTTCATTGATGTTGATTATGCTATCTAAGTGGGAGAATGGTAGAATTTTGTCATTAATTTTGTGGACTAGCATAATAAACATAATTTTGTACAAACCCCGATTAATTTGATGTCAAGGTAATTGAGCTTATTAATTCTCTCTTTAAAGTGTCATTGGGCCTGTATTCATGGGCTTGCTATGATGAGTAGGCTTGACCCATATTTTGCAGTGCACAGGAGGCCCTATGGCTAGTCGATCTTAAATACAATTGCCCCATTGAGAACTGTACGTGTTTCTAATTAGGTTAGAATAGCAATAATCAATCTTCTGCATCTTTGTCACTTCGCTTCACAAAAACAACAATGGATTCAATTGTTCCACAATTTTAAGGTATTTGTCCATACAATTATTGAATCTAGTATGTTACGATTCTAGAGTCAATCAAGTGTGTTGATTAATTATGAAATTAATCTGTAATTTCGTGTTAAATTTCCTTTAGATATTCAATATAATTGTATGATTTGTAATACAATATATAAAAAAGGAGGAATTTATAGAATGAAAAAAATACCTTATTGGTGTTAAAGATAATATTGCTTCTTATAAAAAAAAGACATCAGACATCATTTAATGTATGTGAGAGAATTGAAAATTATTTGCAATAACAAGTGAAAAGAAAAAAGAAAATAAAGAGATTTATAATAAATCTTTTGGAGATGATGAAGCACAACTATTAAATAAAGGAAAAAGAAAAGCTATTATTGACATAGATTCTTATTTTCGTCCAAGAATCACTCCTAGTTCTCATCCTAGTTTAAAAAGTTTTTTGATTAATAAGGATGTTACTTTAAGAGGTCAAAAGAGCTTGAGCTAGGTGGTTCTATCATTAATGTATTCCTTTAAATGCGTTAAATTCACCATGTTTTCAAGAAGCAATAAATGCTATTACAACAATAGGGTTAAGATTTGACGCTCCTTCTCATTATCAAATTCGTGTGCCCTTTCTTCAAGATTTGAAAAAAGAATGTTAATTGAATATGGATATATATAAGCCTAAGCTTAAGGCGGATAAGTGAATTTTTGTTCTATGCCTTAGGGAACAATATGCACTACTATGGCAGATAGGTATAGATCAAAGGCAAACACTTTGAACACTATTTATGATCTTAAACAAGAACATCAAAATTTAGTAAAAAAGTAAACACTTTTTAAGTCATAATCAAATGTTTCAATGGAAAAGATGTTTGTCCTATTATTTAAGATAATAAGTTTTAGGATGTTTGCTTGATTATTCCGAAGATTGTGACTCCACTTCTAAGGTAATTTAGGATTATTAACTCAATAAGAAACCATCTTTAATATATATATATGGTGGAATGTATAGAGTTCACAAAACATATATGAATATTTTTAAAGAGAAGGAGAAATTGTACAAGACTTATACAAATATTATTGATTGGTGATGGGACACACATCTTACTCAAAGGATCCATTTAATGGCTAACTTCCTCAATCTTTATTGCTTATATAATGGAGATGTATGCATAGATGTTGATATTATGGGTGGTCTTTTTTATGTGATTGAATGCAAAGGTATATTCTTTAATGAAAAGTAATCAAAGATGACAAATGAAATTAAATTATATTATGAAGATTTACGAATTTTTCTCGATCATCTATAAATAGAGAACTTTCAATGAAAAAATGTAGCTTGGTAAGTTTTCATACTTTTAATTTATCATTTATCAATAATATACTTATTATTTTATAACTATTAATTTGAAAAACAAATGATTGGTAGAAATTATTTAGTAAAAGTGTCCCAACATTAAGAAAACTTGTTATTAGATTATTTAGTCAAGCAACAATTTTCAACAGACCGTGAATGTAATTGAGGTGTTTTTTAACGTATTTATTTGTAGAAACAAAATTGTTTACTACATTAAAGACTCAATGACCTTGTTTATATTACTTATAATCTAATGGTAAAGAATAGGTATCTTATTAATTGAATTTTATTTTTCAATATTAAAATTTTTATTATTAATTATTTATTTTGTCCATTATATATTCAAAGCATGAGTAAGAGAAGAATATATGATCCACTTGATATTGATTTTTTTATCAAAAAAGAAGAACCATCGATTTAAATTGATTACAATAAACTTAAAAAGGTGATTAATGAAGAAAATGCATTTGTCTCAAAGAATGAATTGATAACATCAACTATGGTTAATTCATATTTTATTTTATATGAATTTAAAAATTAAAAGTATAAGATATTAAAATAAAATATAAATTCGTACATAAGTGATTTGTAGTTTATCTAAATGTAGTGAAAAATGTTGATGCAAATACTTTAAATGAAAGCATGATCTTTTAGTCTTTAGATAGTATTGGTGAATTTGAAATCTTTAATGATGATGTTGCACAAATTTTTTCAGAAACATAATTTTAATTGTTATTTTTTTATGTTAGATTGAATTTTAATTAGAATTATTAGAATTATTGTTAAATGATTATTCATTAACAAAATTTTATATATTTTTATTTTAATAAAATATTTTATTTTATTTTATTTTTATATTATATTATATTATATTTTTGCTAATTCTTATAATTTTATTTTTATTTACTATATACTGGTTTTTGGACAGTCTAATATCAATTGAACCTTTAAACTTTAAACCTCTTTTCTTATCAATTAAATTTTTGCTCTAGTTTTTAAAACATTGTTTTTACTAAAAACACCCTAGTCCCTTATTATAGGATTGAACATTTATTTTTGTTTTAAGAAGTACTATAATACAAGGTTTTTGTTAGTGATCTAATCTCTCATATTCTATTGCTTAAGAGGATAGTTTAATCCTCTTACATTCCATACAATGACTAATTTAAAGGTGAGGGAATTGTAGCTTTAGGACCCGTTTTGGATTCTTTTTCTTATCTCTTCTTCTAAAGTTTGAGGAAATATCTTTATGTACATCTATAATTCCTTCCTTATCCTTTAAGTTTTGGTTGTCATTTGATACTAATGGTTGTTTAATTAGAGAATTTTAGAGTTATTTAGTGAATTTAGTGTATCAGCATGAGGTATTGTGGTTTAAGTGCTATCCTTAACCATAGGGACCTTTTACGAGATAATTGGTAGAATTTCAAAGTTTCTTGATTAGCAGGTAATTCCTTGGCTATAATGTTGTATTCTATGGATGTTTATTAGGACGAGATTGCAACTTCAGTCTCTAAAAGATTATTGCCTTCTTTAAGCTTAAGTATTAGGGAGTTATTGTTCTAATACCACTTCAATGCAGATCCTTTCATATTCAATTCTCTCATCTCTAATATAACTTAATCAAAGTATAGAGGTTTGCCTAGGTAACTGAGCACTGTGATGGACCAATATTCTAATGGAACATCATGAAAGTTTATCCAAATAGTCATGCTTCATTTTCAATGTTTTTGGGTCCATAATATATCTCCATTCAGTAAAACTAGTGGTTTTTTGTTCACATACTATAGTCTTGATTCCAAAATCTTCAAAAGATTGGCTTCGAAATCAAAATTGAAGAGGAAAAGATCCTCCTCATTAATGAGGAATTACTCAAATCCTTGTTTATTCTAGTGAGTTATGACCTAATGATTCATGGCAGAAAAAGTAGGATGCTTATCGATAAAGAGACCTAAAAGGATTGAAGACCATTTGACAACTCCAACATAAAGAACCATATACCTGCAATAATAAATTTGACATATTTTGAATCAAATTTGAAGAGGAAAAGATCCTCCTTATTAATGAGGACTTGCACAAATTCTTACTTCTTATAAGTAATTATGGCCAAAAAAATCATTGTGGGAAAAGTATGATGCTTAACAATGAAAAAATTGATAAGGATTGAAGACCATTTCATAACTCTAACATGAATAATTACATACTCACAATAATAAATTCAACATATTTTTTAATGAAATTCCTATTCTGATGAATATATATGAAAATTTCATATAAAACAAGTTTCTAACAAACATAATAATATTAAAAGAGTGCATGAAAACAAAGATCAAACTAATTTATATTGATCCAACTAAACAACTCTTGGCATACGTCTGTGCCCAAAGCTTCACTTGAGAATTTATGATCTTTTATGTTTAGTAAATGAAGAGGAACCTTACATACAACATCTTCTTTACTACATGTCAAAGGGAACCTTTATAAATTTCTTGCCTTTTCATGGGTAAAGAGAAACCTATTACAAATCTTTTTCAAGGTCAAGAGTAACTCTCACAAAGTATACTCCTTGAAATTTCCTCAATTATAAGAATTGTATAACCATACAACTTAAAGCATCCCTCTCTTAATCACATAAATGCACAAAGGCTCATTAAATGTTATGGAATGGACATATGCTCCCTTTAGAATCACAAGGCTCTTAAAAACTCTTTATTATGCCAAGATTTCATACTAAATTGTAATCTATTTATACAAAAAACAAAGTCATTAGGAATATAAAGTATTCATTATAATGACTAGTTTTTAGTAACATTTAAGTAGTTGGACACCCACATTTTGCTAGCCTATATATGTTGGCTAAGGGTTTGACTTGCCTATCCCTAAGCCTAATAGAAATCACTTATTATGTGACTTTTTCTTCTTTATCTTTCTAGCCAATACAAAACCTTAGACTAGCCAAACCCATGCAAAAATCAAGTTAACAACTTCAAGGCTACGTCTTTTCCAATATAAAACACATCCCCTTGATAAAAAAATTAATTCATTATCATTGCAAAATTTCCCTAAAAGTTTGTTTAAAGATCATTTTAGTGATCAAAATAAAGATCCCCTTGATTATAAAACAATTTAAGCATCATTCCCTATATGAAAATGATCCTGCAATGATTAAACCCTTAATTCCTTGAAATGATAAAGATAATAGTACACAAAGGATTATAATGAATTATTAAATCTTGATATAGTTAATTCCTCCTTATTCTTGGTTCTTCACTTAAACTTCCTTGAATACTCTATTTATTCAATTAACTCCTTTTCTCACTTTTCTTTTTCATTAAAATATTGCTTAATTTTATTATATATCTACCAACATCATCAAAAGTAAATTTATTAACAACTATATTTTTTTACCATCCAAACTATGTTTTAGGACCTTAGTCATATAATCTCTCCTTTTTTATGATGAAAAAAATATTTGATGATATTAGGAAAAATAAATATAGCACATGCACAAATACAAGCATCTACTATCAACATGACCTATTCACAAATCAATCCAAGCGTGTTCCATATCAACATGGGCATGTTCCACAAGAAACACCCAAAATGTCTTAAAACTCTCCAACATGATCATGTACACTGTCATGCACTCTATAACTCAATCAAAATAGCTCTAAATTACTATAAATTTGACTGAATTTGTTTCTTTCTTTTCTCCAAGTGAGTGAAATAGACCAAGAAATTAAATATGAACAACTTAAGTACCAAAATAAATAAAATAATCAGATTAATAAGTACACAGAATTAATTATGAGAAAAAAATATGACTAAACCACTAGTTATTAAACTCTCCAGTGTACCCCATTCAACCCTTGTTACCTAATTTGTGATTCACTAACAAGCAAGCCTTTTTTAACTATCCATAAGTGAATGATAATCATATTTAGACACTGATATTAACTAAATCATGCATTAAGATCAATTAAAAGCAATTCATGAAAATATATATCATTTATAAAACAAAATAAATCAAATCAGTGCAAAGATAAACACTATAGTTGCAACCTTTCTAAACTTATGAAATAATTAGTCATTCATCAGGTTTAAACCAATAAATGCAAAAATGAAACAAAAGAAAATAAAAAAATAGAAAGAATTTTAGAGTTCCTCTATGGTTTATGTCTCTACCTTAATGGCTAATCCAAAGTATAAAGTGAAAGAATATGAAAGAACTCTCAAAATTAGGGCTTCCCTTGTCTATTTATAATATGTCATATTAGGAAACATGGTTTGTGATACGGACCCGTACATCTCCCTAAAACTCAAAACACTTAAAACATGAAATTTGTCTATTTCTTTATTAGATTTCCATTGCCGTTTGAATCAACTTAATCAAAACTTATGTGAGAAAGTTATGACCAATTTAAGAAACAATGATCAAGTTATCCTGAAAATCTTTCTAGAGAGGGACATGAGCTCTTACACGCCCATACTCTAGGTTGTAAATCTCTTTGTTTCTTGTTATGGAGAGACACAGTCATTGACCTACCTATGGCCATAGATCCTTATATTTCTGTAAAACCCCAAACTTTCTCTTATATCAGTTTATAGATTTTATTCTGGGTTAATAGTGTTTCTAGATGAATAGTGAACCTGAGTAGACAGTATTTCCACTTGAATAGGGATTTTGAGGACCCAACCTCGAAAAAAATTAAAAATACCCAAAATAGGTATTAGAGTCAAATGACATTGACATGGATCAAAAACAAGTCCAATAGGATGAATTTCGGAAATTTCATAAGTTTAGAACAAAAATGCCTTTTTGGAAAATAATGGATATTAATGATTTTTAAACCCATTCAAAATTTTTGAGGCACCTAATTACTAAGTATTAATCCTAATTAAAGAATCCCGTCAATTTGATGGTGAGTCATTTAAGATGTTTAATAAGAAAATGACATGTATAAAGCATTATAGTAGTATAAAAAAAGAAAAAGAAGACAAAAATTGGTTCATTTGAAAGGAGGATTCGTGAGAACCAAAAAGAAAGGAAGAAAAGAAGAGAGAAAGAGGGAGAATTCGGTCAAGGAGAGAGGGAGAAGAGAGGTACCATTTTGGTAGATTTGGAGTAGAAATTTAAGAAATCTTGACCTAAGATTGGTGTTCACCAATTTCCTAAGAGATTGAGAGAAAAAGTGGTAAGTTTTTCTTAGTTTAAGTTGTTTATTTTATGGATTTCATATGGAATAGAGTTATTTAAGATCAAAGGTTGTTTTTGAATTATTATGGAGTAGATAATAAACTTGAAAGCATGTAAAGGTTGAAAATAACAAAAGAGAATCAACAAACCAAGGTTAGGGTTATGATGTTCATGATATGGATTTGATGTCAATGAAGTAAAGAAATGAAAAAGGATTGAATTAGAATTGGTTTGAGTTCATTTATGTGTAATGAAGAGATGGTGTGTAAGAAAAATGGAAGGATAGTGAAAGAGTGGTGTATTCGGCCAAGCTAGGAAATATAGGAGAAAATTTGTATTCAGCCAAGCTAGGAAATATTGGAGAAAATTTGTAATTTTTGGATTGATGAGTTTAAATGATGCTTGGTATGGACTTTATGTGAAATGTGTTGAAAAGTTTGAAAGAAAGTGGAATAGTATATATATGTGTGTGTAGTGAGGACAACTCGGCCCTAAAGAGGGAAGTAATTGACGGTGTGATTCGTTAAAGTTCAATTACGATTAAGGTGTAAATAACTAGAAATCTTAAGGTTGTTTTCATGAAAAAAATAAATAGAAAAAGTTAGCGTGACCTATTCGACCATATTATGATTTAAGCAGATGGGATGATGTTTATAAAAAAAATCTTTTAAGTAAATTTCAGAGTTAGATTCTAAAATGGAAACCAATGGAATAACTTATGGTAGTTAAATCAAATTTATAGCTGTAATGCTTTAATTCCTATAGTGGAAATAAATGATTAAACGACTTATAAATTGTGTAGGTCAAGAAGAGACACTCAACATGTGAGCATACTTGGCGATAAACGACAAAACTGTGGATCTTTAAACTGATTTTATAAAAGAAAAATGATTTCTATTTTATCATGAAAAGTATATTTATGAATAAGTTCACTAGTGTTGCTACTTGAATTTGAAAACTAATTTTTTATGAGATTTATATATATGCTTTAAGATTAAATTGAAGTGAAATTGCATATGCACTGAATTGGCATGACAATGGAATTTGAACATGAACTGAATTGGTATAAATATGGTGCACTTGTGTATTAATTGTTGTTTAGCCTATGACACACCGTTAGGTCTTTTTATACGTATGATTATACCGATCAGAGTATGTCCTAATGTGCATGGTAGGGTTTTGGGCGCGTCTGTCACTAATGGTGGGTGGTGTCACATCTGACAGTATGTCTTATGAGTTGCCCTCTGCGCGTATGGAGTATATATTATGCTAGCACTGTTATGGGTAAGAGATGCAATACTAGCTCTATCAACACTGATTTATATGTAGTGTCAGCATTGTTATGGATAAGTGATGCAGGACTAGCTCTATAATAATTGGTATATAGTGGTTAATTTAGTGCATGTAAGCGATGCAGAACCAGTTCCGTTACTAGAGGCTAACCAAGCACGGGTAAGAGGTGTAGAACCAGCATGGGTAAGAGGTGCAGAACCAGCTCCATAGCCTTATACCTAATGGTACCAAATGGCAAAGAAAATTTTAAAAGAGAAAGTTCAAGAAACTATTGATTGCTATTTCTGTTTACCTTATAAGAAAAGAGGAACTTGATTGTGTTTTACATGTGCGTTGATTATATGAATTTATTATATCAGAACATTGGTTATTGCTTTAAAAAAAAGAAAATTATCTTTGTTATTTATAGAGGTTAATGTTTGTATAAACGTTTTGAATGGAAACCATAACACTCACTAAGCTCGTTTAGCTCACCCTTTATTTTTTATTCTTTTTTTTTAATTTTAACCTCCCAGGTGCATGCTCAGGGATTTCAGTAGCTGGGACTCCACCATTTGTGTAACTACCTTTGTCACATGCGACTGTATAGGCAGTTTTGCTTGTGCATTTGTTTTACATGTATTGCATAATTATGAAGATGTTTTGAAAATCTTTTGTATAAAGATAGTTTTTTTTAATGAATTGTTTATGTAAATTGCATCATTCTTATATTGTCTCATTTGCATGTATGTCTACCGAAAACAGCCTCTCTATTATGTAGGGATAAGGCTGTTTACTATCGGACCTCCCCAGACCCTGTTTCATTGCGGGATTTCGGATTGGGTGATAATGATGATAATGATGATGATGATGATAGATTGTAAGTGTTTTACTACGTATAGTTCATCATTTTTGTAAATATGTCTTGATCTTGGTTTTGTGAAAATATGGTTATTTATAAATGTTCTTTTGTTTAACTAAATGCATGAGTGTGTTTGAACCTCTGAGATTGTTTCTAAATGGACTTGAAGTCCAGAAGTAGCAGTGGTGCTTTGGTTAAGTGGATAGAAATGTTTTGAATTGCTTTTCAAGAGCTTAAAATTTTTTATTTTATTAAATAACAAATGTTATGTTGTTGAAAATTTTAATGAAGGTAACTTTTAAAAACTACCACTACTACCCCTTTTTTTTCTTTATATTGAGTTAAAATATTTAGAAGAAAAGGGAAAAGGCTTAGCTCCAGGGGAACTTTCCAATTGGATTGGATATCGATTGGAGAGTTTTCGTGGGGAGCTGGGCAGGTCGCCTAGTCATCAGGAAAGGAGTTTGTCAATTTCTCTTATGACTAGCATGCATTTTGTGGCATGAATATGTCACCAAATTGTGAATCTCACTATCTTTCTTAAATTTAGTATATGGTCTCTTAGATAACCTTGTCACTAAATTATAGATCTTTATATTTCCTCTATGAATTTCAAATAGTCTCATATATAATTGTGGCTCAAGTAAATATCACTTGCTATAATTTATCCATCTAAGATAAAAGGTGGCATATAGGCATGGACCAGATTATGTTCTTTTGAGAATTATAATTTTCTTTATGATTTTTTTCTTGAAATAGCCTATAGTTATTAAATAATATCATCCCAAGGTATAATTTACACAATTACCTTAAAAGATCATAAAAAATAAGAAAAAAGATAATTTAATATCAAAATCAAGCTAAATACTTCATATTTTTCCTTGCTATAGGAAAAGTTATAATAAATTTCCTTGAAGCCAAATTGATCCTTCAAGTTGGAGAAAAAAAATTAACCTTCAAAATCCTAAATACATTAAAATAATCGATCTTAGGTGAGGATTCTTGTTATTCTCTTATTGCATTAGACATTAAAATTTTTGCTTCTTTTTTAGGAATTATGTAAAAGGAGAGGGTAGAAAATTAACTTGAAAGTGAAGATTACATAAGCAAGTAGCTTATTTGGACGTAAATAAAGACCTTTCAACCAAAACAAATCATGAAGATGACATGAAATTAACTTAATCAAAAGTTAAACAATCTATAGTGAAGTACAAAACTTAGAATTAAAACAACTAGCCACACATTTCCAACATTTATTTTTAAAGGGGAACATGAAGTTACTATTGATAATTATGCTTGGGATTTCCAATAAGCAAAAAGATGAATTATGACAAGTGTTAAGGGAGCATAGGAAGGCGTTATAACATAAAGGGAATAAGTCCTTCCGATTTCATTAGCAAAATATTGATGAAAGAAGGCCATAAACTTATGGTGCAACCTTAAAAGAGATTAAAAAGGAGAACATAAATACCCTAATAACAAAGAAAAAGCTCTAGTATTTTGAAAAGTAAAAACAAACGAAATAAAATAAAATGAAAGATGTATTCTAGTATAAATTAAATGTTGTAATGTTTTTCTTTAAGGTAAGGCTATTAAAACGTCCAAATGGATCTAAAAGCTTGATTATAAGAAAGATAATATTTTACTATCATACCATGTCAAGAGAATTGAGTTCCATATGGATATACCAGTCAATTGTGTGCTTTGTAAGTACTGGCCATAGTTGATAGTGTAGTTAGGTAACATGTTTGGCTTAGAATGATGGTAAAAGATTGAAAATAAGAAAAGGAATAGCAATAGAAATCGTGAAATTCAAGCTAAATAAGAAAAAGTAATATACTAGAGGGCTATTAAGTATCCTTTTGAATGAAGAATGCTTGGATATCCTCCAGAACAAGCCACCACCACAATCAAAAGATATGAGGAGTTTTACTATTCCTTGCATTATTGGTATTTTTCGTAATAATAAAAAATTAATTGATTTAAGAACTAGTATTAATTTGATGTCCTAATCTAACGTTAAGAATTTAGGTTTGCATAAACCTAAAATAATTAGGATCAGTCCACAGTTTACTAATAGGTCAATTAAGCATCCTAAAGGTATCATTAAAGTTAGCTAATAGGCTAATTAAGGATATGATCAATCTATAGTTTCTAGTTGATATTTCTATTTTAGACATGGAAAAAGATATTGAGGTAACTCTAATCCTAAGAAGATGATGAGTTGTTTATGCCACTAAATTTTTCTTTATAATAAAATATTACCTAGAACCTAAGGCAAGTGTACTTATTATTTGTAGTAATATAGTTGTGAATAGAGTATCGATCCCACGAGGGAGCATTAAGAATTTAATAAATTCTCATACTATTACCTAATCAATTACAATAAAACAATTTGTTTTTATGATGGATAATAAACCTAGACCTAGGTAAAGTAAACTATCATTAGAGATAGAACAAAACATGTAATTAAGTGAGGAAAGCAGACATAGATTTAGTCTAGATAAGAGCTCTCCATAGTATCTTCTTACACGTCATGATTGGATATATTATTCTCGACTAGTAGGATCTCTTAGAGACTAAAATTACACTCTCTCAAGTTATAGTCATCTACTGTTATAAAGCTAAGACCTATTTGAATGAACTAAAATTTGTGAAACCATCTAAAGCTTTTCATCCTAACAATATAAAGATCACGTAGGACTCTAGTAAAATCATATGATGATTATATATAACTCAATTCATTTATAGATTTTCCAAGACAAGTGCACCTATCGTTTTATAATATAAGACTCTAAGTACTAGGTGTCGATCCCACAAAGACTATTAAGTACTAGTGATAACTCTTTTCTTATTATCTAAAAGACAATCAAGGTGATATCAATAAAAAATATTTAAAATAAAAGAAAATAAGCTAAGGTCAAGCCATCACAATCAAACAAACTAGAATGACGATTATAGGAATCAATCAAAGAAACAATTATACCTGGAATTCAAATCTCCCTAGGACTTCTCATGCAATCATTATTTAACACGTCAATTTAATATAAAGTCAATTGGAACATGAAAATTCCTTAATTGTTCAAATATCTTTCTCAAGATTATTAAGAACCAATCCTAGATTGATTAATTGAAACCTCTTTCTAATTAAAGCCCCTAAAATTGTATTAATTGATTTGTGAAATTCACCATTAGATTTGCCTCTAGTTTGGAAGCTTTAAATTGACCTATCTTTAGGTTTGCATATAACTCCTTTCAATTATGTTAAATCTATTAATACAAAGGATTTCTCAATCTCAATTGTATGAACTCACATATGATTCAAAGATATCGACATTATTAATTCAAGAATAATAAAGAAGACATAAGTGAATCTTAATAAAATAAAAGAATAAATTAAATTATTATAGAATTACTACAAGGTCTATCTTGGGGTTCATCTAATCTAGATACCAAAAAGGTTTTAGTTCTTAATCTTATTTAACATAAAATCACAACTAAACAGAAAGCAAAAAATTAAGGATAACATGATTAAATCCTTTTAATCTTTTCATGCTTAATTGATGAAATTTCAATTTAAAAGGGTTTCCTTGGTTATTCTTCTTCTTCTTGCCATTTTAGGGCTTTTCCTTGTATTTCCCTAGGCAACTCTTTCTTCTGCCACTTAATCTTGGCTTTTAAAAATTGAAATTTAGATTTTAGGAGATACACAAGGCATCAACACTGGTATGTTAATTTTTCTTGAACTTCAAATGAATGCGCAATGCTTCTTAGAGCTAGCACGTGCATAGATACGAGTATGTACTGTCACACAACCTATTCACAACTCAATATAGGTGTGTTTCATATCAACATGGATGTGTTCCACAAGAAACAATCAACATGCCTTAAAACTCTCCGACATGGCCATGTACACTATCATGCACTCCATAACTCAATCAAAATAGCTCTAAAGTACTCTAAACTTGTTTGAATTTGTTCCCTTTTTCTCCAAGTAAGTGAATTAGACCTAGAAACAAAATATGAACAACTTAAGTACCAAAATCGACAAAAATACTTAGATAAATAAACAAAAAGAATTAATTATGATACTAAAAATATGACTAAATCACCAGTTACTAGACTCTCTTGAGTGCCCCATTTAACCTTATTACTTATGTTGTGATTCACTCACAAGTAACCTTTTCTAAGCCATCCATAAGTGAATGATAATCATATTTAGACACTGATATAACTAAATCATATATTAAGATCAATCAAAAGTAGTTCATAAAAATATATCTCATTTATAAATCAAATCAATATAAAGAAAAGCACTATAGTTCCTACCTTTTTAGACATATGAAATAATTAGCCACTCATCATGTTTAAACCAATAAATGCAAAAAAGAAACAAAAGAAAATCAAGATTAGAGAGATTTTTAGAGTTTATCTCAATATTTTTTGTGTGACCTTTATGTTGATGGGATGATTTTGATCTTTTTTCCTTTAAAAATGATTACTCCATGTTCCTATATGGTTTATTTCTCTACCTTTATGGCTAATCTAAAGTGTAAAGTGAAAGAATGTGAAAGAACTCTCAAAATTAGGGCTCCCCTTGTCTATTTATAATCTACCATATTAGGAAACACGATTTGGCATACAAACCTATATACCTCTTTAAAACTCAAAACATGAAAGTTGTCTATTTCTTTCCTAGATTTCAATTGCCGCTGGAATCATCTTAATGAAAGTTTATGTGAGAAAGCTATGACCAATTTAAGAAGTAATGATCAAGTTATCTTGAAAATCTTTCTAGAGAGGGACAGAGGCTCTAAAACACCCATGCCCTAAGTTGCATATCTCTTTGTTTTATACCATAGAGAGACAAGGTCTTTAACCTACCTGTGGTGTTAGATCATAGATCCTCCTATTTCTCTTACGACTAGCAAGCATTTTATGGCACGACTATATCACTAACTTTTGGATCGTACTATCTTTCTTGAAATTTATATATGGTCTCTTACACAGCCTTGTCACTAAATCATAGATCTTCATATTTCCTCTATGAATTGCACAAAGTCTCGTATATAATTGTGGCTCAGGTAATACAATTGATCCATCTAGAAAATAAGGTGGCATATGGGCAAGAAGCAGATCGTGTCTCTCTAAGAATTATAATTTTCCTTAAGATTTTTCTTGAAATGGCATATAGTTCTTGAATAATGTCATCCCAAGGTCTAATTTACACAATTGCCTTAAAAATCTCAAGAACCAAGTATAAAAAAAAAGATAATTTAACGTCAAAATCAAGAAAAATACTTAAGAAAATATATAGACTTTTCCTTTCTATAGAAAGGTTGTAATAAATTTCCATGAAGGCAAATTGATCCGTAAAGTTGCAGAGGAAAACTTAATCTTCAAAATGCTAAATGCATTAAAATATTCAAACTTAGGTGATGATTCTTATTGTTCTCTTATTATATTAGGCATTAAAATTTTGGCATCTTTTTTAGGAATTATGGAAAAGGAGTGGGTAGAAAATTAACTTCAAAGTGAAGATTACTAAAGCAAGTAGCTTTATTTGGAGGTAAATAAAGACCTTTCAACCAAAAAAAAAAAGGATCATTAAGATGACATGAAATTAATACAGAGAACCACAAAATTTAGAATTACAACAACTACATTTCCAATATTCATTTTTAGAGTGGAACTCAAGTAAATGGTGATAATTGTGCTTGGTTGTCCAATAAACAAAAAGACGAATTATTACAAGTGTTAAGGGAGGCATTGAAATAGAAAATTTGTGACATAAAGGAAACAAGTCCTTCCTATTTCATTTACAAAATATTGACGGAAGAAGGCCATAAACTCGTGGTGCAACCTCAAAAGAGACTAAGAAGGAGACCATGTGGATATACCATGTCAAGAGAACTGAGTTCCATGTGGGTATACCAGCCAAATGTGTGCTCTGTAAGTACTGGCTATAGTTGCAAGTTTGGTTAGGCAACATGTTTGGCTTAGAATGACGGTAAAAGATTGAAAGAGAGAAAAGAAGTGGCGACAGAAGTGAAATTCAACCTAAAAACGTAAAAGTAATATACTAGTTGGGCTTTGACATTGTGTCACTTGTGTGCCCGAGAAATTCAATGCTGCTTTTGAATTTTGCAACTCTATACTTCCATATTCTGTTTGGAAGTTTGGATTGGATTGACAAGAATCACAGATTTGGGCACACAGAAATACAAAAATCTATCAACGATTAGATAAAAGGAAAGTTCAACTTACATGTCATAATTTGGTTAGAGGGTTTCCTAATTCTTCCGATGGTTACTGAAAGCTCTCATTCTATGTGCACGTAAGCCTTATATTCGCCTGCATATTCTCCGATTCCATTTCTCACTCTTTTTAATTTTTTTGACGGTTTCTAACTCTTTAAATATTGCAAGAAGACAATAATTAATTTGGATCTAAGTTCCCTTTTCGTTATAATCTCCGTTGCATACCGTAACACGTCACAACACCACACCACACCACCTCACTCTCTCTCTCTCTCTCTCTCTCTTGGTTCAATTCATCCAGAAATGGCTACTGTAACTGATAGCCTCTCTCAACTCAAGACTGCTACTGCTGCTCTTAACCAAATCAGGTCATCACTGGCTACTTGCTGCTTGGTATTCATTTAATTTGGATCTAAGTTCGCTTCACCTGTTTCTGATTCCCTTATGTTTCTCTTTTGCAGTGAGAACGAGAAGAATGGTTTCTTAAGCCTTGTTGCTCGCTATCTCAGGTGATTCGGCGCAAAATTACGCTTCAATTCCCTTGCTATTTCAGTTTCATTGGTATTCAGTTGTGATGCTGTTTTTAATCAATTCAGTTGTTGTCTTATTAGTTCACCTAGATTTGTATTAATTAGTTCTAGATGAGTTGCTTTTATAATTGATTCTGTTGCAATCTATGATTTCAGATATTTTTCTCCCCAAATAATTATTCTAAATTCGTTTAGATTTTTGAGATCTTATATGTAGTATTGATTTTTGTCTGATTATGAGAAATTTTCGAATTACTGATTATCCATTGGATTTGAAATTCTGAACTAAATGAAGTGGTGAAGCCCAACAAATCGAGTGGCGTAAGATCCAAACGCCCACCGATGAAGTAGTGGTTCCTTATGATAGCTTAGCGCCTACTTCTGATGGTAACGCTTTGAATTATCTGTGATTCTCCATCACTAGGTGTTACTTTCTAGAAGCTTAACAGTCATGCTTTTATCTACAGATCCTGCGGAAACCAAGAAACTTCTGGACAAACTCGTTGTTTTGAAGCTTAATGGAGGTCTGGGGACAACAATGGGCTGCACTGGTCCCAAGTATGTTGTTCTTTTTGCCCTACTCTCAGAATTTTAACGAGATACACTCTACACATACCCCGCATCCCTGCCAGGGTCCCACCATACCTGAAGATAACGTGTGTGAGAGATATGGGTTAGGAAGAGGGGCTGGTTGCATCTGAAATTCATTTGATTTGGTAAATAATGTTGTAAAGTTTTAAATTTAAAAGTGATATAAGTCGAACAATTTCTCTAATGCAGATCTGTCATTGAAGTTCGCAATGGACTGACATTTCTGGACCTTATTGTCATCCAGATTGAGGTTTAAGTTTATCTGGCATCCTTTCTTTTGATATGAATGTACTTTTGATCTGTTTGTTTTATCTTCACCTGCAACTTACAGTTAGACTTATTATAGAATCTCAATTCCAAATATGGGTGCAACGTTCCCCTGCTTCTGATGAATTCATTCAACACTCATGAAGATACACTTAAGGTCTGACCTATATGTTTAATTCCTTCTTTGTTGTTTTATGTTTTGGCTTCATTTCAGTGGTAACTAACCACTTCCTTTCCTGCTTAGATTGTGGAGAAGTACTCAAAATCAAACATTGAGATCCATTCTTTCAATCAGGTGTGTAGTATTGCTGTTTGGCTAACATTTCAGTGTTAAATTGTGCGCTTCCAGATAAGATAAAACAATTAACTTATATTTTATTCCCTTGGATTTACACAGAGCCAGTATCCTCGAATTGTTGTTGATGATTTCTTGCCACTGCCAAGCAAAGGACAGACTGGAAAAGATGGATGGTATTCTTCTATATAATGAAAATTTTCTACCGGGGAATGAATATGTGGACACATAATACTATTGCTTTTGTGCATTTGAATTATAAATTCTACTAATACCTATTTGAGAGATGGACTTAATTATATATTTGGAAGGGAGGGAGGAGTTTAGCAACTGACACATATGAGTTAGTATATATGCCCCCATTGTATATTGGTCAATCTAAGTATCGTTAGCATATGTGACTATGCATGCAATGGAAATATGCTCATAGTGCTTAGGGTAGTTGATATCTGAAAAGTGGAATTAAAGGCTCTTCAATACAATGCCCTTGTGGTTTCATTTTTAGGTAAGCTTGTCAGATATATTTTCTTTCCTTTGGCACTGGCTTTTTATTTGAGGGATTACCAGACATTTCAGTGATAATAGCTTGTAATATCTATGAATTTTCATGAATAAAACTAATTTGTGTTTATTATTATATTTCAACTGTAAAAATTAAAATTTCATGTTTTTTTTTTCCAAGTCCCTGCTTGTTAATTTCTATTTTGAGATTCATGCCTATTTGTTCTTGCTCTATATTGGAGTTTGACCAATGTAGAATACCAAAATTTTGAAGCATGAAGTATGCTGCACTTGTGGCCAGTAAGGGGTAATTCATTGCAACTATCAAACATGGGTTGCGTTTGAACTGTATGACAGGCATATAATAATAGCTTTTGTACATTTAATTTACATGAAATTAGTTACTTATCTTGGTCAGCTTCACCTAAAGAAGTAAATTTTAGAGTAATCACTTTAGAAATTTTCTAAAATATAGAGGCAAAAAAAGTGTCTTAACTGCACAAGGAGCATTTCTGCATGGAATGGGCTTTTTGGTGTGTAGTTATGTACGAATGATGAGAGTGTAAGTGTTAGTTTTCTTTGATTGATTATATGTGAAGTTCTTTATTAGCTGTTTTCTTCACTTGAAGGTATCCTCCTGGACATGGTGATGTTTTCCCATCCTTGTATAACAGTGGCAAGCTTGATGCTTTATTATCACAGGTTCACAATGTGATGCAGGATTATGTTTTTACCTTAAGTGTGGAGCAGTAACTTGTATTCAAAATTTACCTGAATATCTTACCTTTTTTCTGTGTTCCTTTATCCTTCACAGGGTAAGGAGTATGTGTTTGTTGCAAACTCAGATAACCTTGGTGCTGTTGTTGATCTGAGTATCCAAAATTTAAGTTTTTACAATGTTACTTATTAGTATTTAAGGGTGAAACAGGTGAAAGTTGAGGCTTTTAGACAACCAATTATCCTTGACTTATGTTCCAGAAATCTTGAATCATTTAATCGCAAACAAGAATGAATACTGTATGGAGGTAAAGAGATATGATCTTACTTAAGTTAGACTTTTCCATTTTAGAGCTGTTTTCTCATAGTTTCATCCTTTTTTAGGTGACCCCTAAGACCCTTGCTGATGTCAAAGGTGGTACTCTGATTTCTTATGAAGGGAAAGTTCAGGTAGGCCTTTTTTATTTAGCTTTAGATTTTGTTTATGTCATGTTTTCACTTTCCTGTGAAGGATCATCCATGGAGATGGTCAAAAGTGATCTTATCAAACCACATAGATTAGATGACTTGCTAAAATATTTTAAAACTTTAAAATAACTAATTGTCTGTAAACAGTCTAAAATGAACTGCTGAGCTAAGTGGTTTAATGTGTTAGAACTGTTACAACTTCATGCTACTATCTCTGATATATTTTAAGTTGAAAATATAAAATACTGTTAAGTTTAGGCATGCATCTTGGATATTTGGTGTCCATTTTATAATAAACTGTGTGCTCTATGTAGTGTAGCTACGTAAGGTATCTCTAAAGTAGATTATTTTGAATTGACAATACGTAATAGTGACTTATTTTGTATGGATACACATCAAGTAAAAAGTTTGGAAGAGGACTATCTGGAGTCAAAGTTTGAATTCTAACTATTCAAATAATTAAATTTGCTTCTCTTAGCATGCATGGATTGTTGGAAATTTTTTCTATTCTCATGTCTAAGATTGTTGAATCTTATGTATGCACCTCCAGATTCCACCAAGAGTACTCAGATAGGAAATTAGCTTTGAGCCATGTTGAAGTTAGGAACAGTAACTTCAAGACCTGTTCTTTAATTATTTGGAAAAAGTTGAAATTAAGACAATAAATCCCAAAGATAAGTGATGGGCATGGCCTTTTCTGGATTATTTGAAGGAGGAGGTGGCTTTGTTTTCTCCTTTGACATTGTGAATTGCCTGCAACCTTTACTTTTTAGCAGCTACTAGCAACCTCTCAAATCTGATATTTGAAGTAGCTAAACATAATCACACATACCTATCAATTTCATATAGCATCCTATTTCCATTATGCTCTACTTGGAGTCTGTTCAATATTTATTTTGTTGCAGATTAGCGGTACACATTGATAAGTATGTTGATTGGGAACAAGTTTGTTAACATGTACTGTCTTTTGCTGGGAAATTTAAGTGGTTTTGCTAATTGGATGTACTCCCTTTTAACTGTGGACCAGTTGAATCCTGTTTTAGTCTTCTCCTCGAAATAGTTTGGATGTGATAGCTCTTCGGGTCATAAACCCATATTGACTTATTCTAGGAGGAATAGGAGGCAAGAGCAGAACATGGGCCACAAACCCATGATCACATATTCCAGAAGAAAGAATAAGACAGAGCAGATGGTGAGTGATGAGTCAGCTAACGGTTAGACTATGAGTTTGTTAGAATTAGCTGGAGGAAAGAGGAGCTAGTAGCTAATCGGGTAGGGGAGAGAGTATGTAAGGGAAGGGGGTAGTACAGGAGGGTATCTTTTCACCTTGTATTATCTCAGCTGAAAGCTTGAGGGGCCATCGTTGGCTGGTTGCACTGGTTCTTGTAGATCCTACGAGGCTATTGCTAAATATTAATAAAATCCTATACTATCATCCATTTGCTTATCAGGATGAGAACCTTACAAATGATTATTTAGTGATACTTACATTTCCGTATACCTCTCTAAATGGGTACGGTTTGCTTTTACCATTTATGCTCTCTCATCTTTTGGAACTTTAAAACTGTTAACTTTATTTAAATAATTTCATTGTAACCATGAATTATTCGATGCTGCTTGCCCTAACATCTATGTTAATTAATGCTTTCCACCTTGATTATGTCATGCAGCTACTGGAGATTGCCCAGGTCCCTGATCAGCATGTAAGCCACTGGTTCATCTTTCCCTTTATAGATAGTGGGCTTGGGCTAGTCAGATCATCTGCTATAACCTTTATATATACATAAAAAACAAGGTGATTTTTGGGGTGTGTTATCCTATATCCACAAGACAAACTGCATCAAGTAAAATGCCAAGGTTGACAGAAGTAACAGTCTTATTATCAAATCACTGTTCAACGTCTGTTCACTTGCCTGCAAAACAATCTAACATTGATATAAGCTGCTTTCAGATTGCCTTAAATTTCATTGTGTTGGTAATATCTGTGAGGAAGATGTCTAACTATTATATTTTTGAAACAGGTCAATGAGTTCAAGTCAATAGAAAAATTCAAAATTTTCAACACAAACAATTTGTAAGTAAATCTTGTCATTAATGCAACAGCAGTCACTTGATATATAGTACTAATATGGATCTTTAACAGGTGGGTGAACTTGAAGGCAATCAAAAGGCTTGTGGAAGCTGATGCTTTGAAGATGGAGATAATTCCAAACCCGAAGGTTTTCTTCCAATTCTCGTGCCCTGTATTTTGAGAAGATGGAGTTGAAAGGTTCAACAGTAACATGGACAACTTTCAGATAACATGGATGCTTTTCTTTTTCAGGAAGTGGATGGAGTTAAAGTCCTTCAGTTAGAAACTGCAGCTGGTGCAGCAATTAGGGTACTTGATTCACTTACTGATCTTTATTGTGAATGTGAAATGTAGACTTCATTTGATCTTAATTTCCACCTGTTTATGACAGTTTTTTGATCATGCGATTGGTATAAATGTACCACGGTCTCGGTTTCTTCCAGTGAAGGCAACTTCAGATTTGCTACTTGTTCAGGTTGCTTTCTTTTATTTTTGGGCTTTAGATTATTGGATAGCAGTTTTTGCGGAATTAATCAACTTTTTTTTACCCTATATTGCAGTCTGATCTTTATATATTAGAAGATGGATCTGTAGTCCGAAATAAAGCTAGAACTAATCCTGCAAATCCTTCTATTGAGCTAGGCCCAGAATTTAAGAAGGTAAATTTTTAGTTTATTATTGTAGACCATGATTAAGTTCAAATTTGGTTACTCTGGTTTATATATTACCCTTCACAGGTCGGGAACTTCTTAAGTAGATTTAAGTCAATACCCAGCATCGTTGAGCTTGATAGCCTTAAGGTTGCTGGTGATGTGTGGTTTGGAGCCAATGTTACTCTCAAGGTAGTACTTGCAATCTGACTTCTTGTCAAATAGTTGTTGCCTCAACCTGCGTAGTGGACACATGTTCTAAACATTTGCATGCTTTACATATAATGGGGCGGAACGAGTTAGGAATATATACTGGACTACGTGGTGTGCTTTGAGTAAGTTGTGTTGTACGGGACTTGCTATGATTGATGGTCTAAGCTGTGTAGCAATAGGTTGGCGGTGTCAATGCTGGTAGCTTAGTAGGAGTGTCATTCCAGGTTCACGATGGCTTATTACCAATCCATATTTTCTAAAATGTTCATGTGGTGAATGAGCCCTATGGTGTCTTTAAATGCAGGGAAAAGCCATAAAACTTGGATAAGTTGTTGATGCCTATCTTTCTTGTTAATCCTCATCATGTAGCATTTTGAATCCATTGAAAAAAAAATAGTGGTAAAATTTAAAAAAAAAAGTTCACAACTCATAACTTCCATTATTTTACTGGCCAAATTGATTGGTATACCATCATGGAAACTGGCCACTTTGTTGAACTTAATTGCATTCATAGATCCTAGTAAAATGTTAGTTATCACTTTTTGGTTTTCTCATCTTGCTTTTAGATTTTTTTTATGCTGGAACTACTGACCAAAACAAACCCATAAATTTGACATAATTATGTGATTCCCTCATGGAAAAAATCAAACATACTTCTTGTCTGCATGTTGATATGAGATCTTTTTCTTTTTCTCAAATGTGGAAAGAACTGCTGATGTGATTGGTGTAAAGAGATAAATGAATGCCTGAGTTGTTAAACGAAGTTTATGCAAAGGCACTGAATTTGCTCTAGACATGTGGAAAAGTTTCACTTGCCAAATATATGGTGTCCCTTAGTAGAACTGGTGGATCTTCTTTCCTTCTGTTTTTCTTCCCCCTTTCGTCTTGAACTAGAAAGAGTATTTACCACAAGCCCTTGCTTAAGTTCTTCTTTGGCCATTTTTGGGTACGTCAAAAAGTTTATATGCTCTATGAAGATTTCTAACGGTAGTGCAGAAGGGGCTCTAAAGCCTTATTTTAACTTCCTTGGGTTTAGGTGCATCCTTCAATGCAATCATTGGATTAGTTAAGTGTTAAGCATGCTTGCTTTGTTCCAAATTTTTTGCTGGATGTGTAGTCATCAGACTGCATAGTTTCTTCTTAGTTTTGCTTTACTCGTACAAGCTTTAATGTAACTTTGTCTTTCTTTTGCAGGGAAAAGTGAGTGTTATTGCAAAATCAGGTGAGAGATTGGAAATTCCTGATGGAGCAGTGATTCAGAATAAGGTAATTCATTACAACTGATACATTCGTTGGATCAATGTACAAGCGGTAATATAATACCTAAAGGTATTGATATCATAATTTTCCAGGAAATTAACGGCCCTCAGGACCTTTGAAAAGATTTTCTAAAATAGACTTGGTTGAGAGATCTTGGACAACGAAGAGGAGATTGTTCTCCCCCGTGTTTTGATAGGAAAATAAGTGGTTATGGTTTGCAGTATCTGAAACTCGGACACTTTTTCGAGTGTTGAACTCTTCCTTTTTCATGTTATTTTCTTCTTGATGCACTGTAAGCCTCTCTTATCTCTCTTTGCCCCCAAGTTGTTTCATTTTCAGCTCATCGTTATGCGTTTCGATAAATAATCGAGAAGAACAGTGCATAAAGTTTTGGTTCCGTATGTCGTGTTGGCTTGAACTCTTGAGGTATGACTTATTGTATTAAAAAAAAAATGTCGTACTACGTAAGAACATGCAGCAACATAAGAATAGATAAGGTCAATTTGGTGCAGAGTGTTGCGGACAACTTTATGATTCGGGAGGCAGCCAATACACTTCTAGTGAGTTGTTACTTTATTGGTGTTGGACATTTAGAAGCATGCTATAGAATTCAATTTAAACATTGTCTTACATCTGACCGACAAATTTGGATATGACATCTGTCTAACCACGTCCAAAAGACCTGTTTGAGTGGCATTGTCAATTGTATCAATAAAATCACCGGACTGTCTACATAGAAGCATTGTTGCATTTTTACCACCATCAACAAAGATTCTTTGTACAACATGGCTTATAAATGTTTCCATTTCCTCCCATTTTTATATCATTTAGGAAGGCTATCCACGCAAAAAAGTGAATATCAGCTCCAAACTTTACCCACGATTTTCCTTATAGCACGTAGGGGTGAGCATTATTCAGGTCGGGTCGAGTAAGCAAATGCTAAATTTTGGATAATTCGGGCTGACCTGGGTATTACTAGAATTATTTTCGAGCCGGGACGGGTAACTCTGAAAAAATTCGGGCTGACCAGGTTACCCGAATTAGGTTTAAAAGAATTATAAAATAGGGTAATTAGGATAATTCGGATAAATCGGGCCAGGTAAATAAGTAATTTAGGTAAATCAGGTCGGATAAGTTCGGGTAATTGAAAGTTCGGGTTCGTGTCGGATAAGGAAAAAAAATTCGGGTAATTCAGGCCGAACCCGAACAGTAAAAATTTGGCCTGAGTTATCCGAATGTTCACCCCTAATCGCACGTCTTTTGAATTGAAAGATGGGCATTTATTAGCAAAAGACTAATTTCTATTCCTGACCACACAAGTGTCGCAGTATCATATGTACGTAATGTTATTTTGATTTCAACCACCTATTTTACATCCACATGTGCTTAGCATTACAGTGCGGTATCACAATGTCACTCCACATGATATGTCATGTTTGTATTTCATTAATTTCGACAATAACTTAGAATTTTCTTCAAAAAATTAACAGGGTTCAAATAAATATTATCCGAGTAAATTGAGTTGCTTGATACAATAAAAGTTTAGATGTACTATTATCCCAAAACATGGTTGAAGAAGATTTACATAGTCTTAATTATCTGTTTTGATACATAAAAAGGGGAAAATTTGTCCACGTTAATGTAATTGTTGATCAGTATGAAGATAAATTTCTCTGACTTTTTTTCTCGTAATTACTAAAGTAGTTGTTTTTTTGTGTTTTATTGCTTTGATTAGAGATATTAAATGTTCTTTTTACTGCTAACATAGAACCTTCATTCCTAGGGAGCACAGGTCAGTCTTGTTTTTTTAAAATAATTTTTGAATTAAAAGTATAAAATATTTTTTAATTAGGTCCCGGCCCTAGCTATCTAGGCTCAGACCGACCTGAAATTTAACTCTTCTAAATGAGACGATGTTGTTTTGATTAGAAAAGTTAGATCTCGAGCTGATCTAAGCTCGAGAGCCTATAGACCGGTCCATTGAAAATACCTGAATTTGAGCTTATGAGTTAATTCATTGTCATCTCTGTAATCATTCATAATTTTTAAGGTTGATGATTTTAATTTGACAAAATTATAAGGAGTTAAATGACTAATATCAAAAGGATATAATTTAGAACTCCATGGAAAAAGTTAAAAAGAATTTTAGAAGCACGTGAACTAATTATCTCATTTAATACAAATATTTATTTTGCCTATTGGAGTAATGCATCTTGAATCTGTAATGCTTATGTTCCATCATTTTTCTTAAGTTCATAGAGTTGCAACAAGTTAAGCAGTGTCGCAAAAATCACTAACAACGATTTAAATAATAGATAAAGACATTCGAATAAAATTTTTTAAGGAAAATATTCGAAAACTCAAATTTCAACTCTCTTCCTTATCTCCGTAAAGAGCTTGAATAAATATTACTCATAACAAAAGATGAACAATACACTCATTTAAAAAAATGTTCAAGAATCATAAACTCATAATCAGATTAATCCAAATTGTAGCAACCTCCGTGTCTATAAAGCAGCCTTTTCTTTGTAACTGACTTTGGTGGGCAATGTATGAAGCTCACATGAAATCCTCTGAATGTCCATGACAAGTCGCTCACTAAGGGTTTGGGAGAAATCTTCTCTAATGACAAGCCTAAGGAGTGGACGGTCACTTGTTAGCCATCAAGAGGCATTGTACATGCAGGAACAATCCAACTACGGCACCTTATCATTTCAAGAGCTTCACATGTTCAAATTTCCCATTGAGAGTGGAGCCAAGATTTTATTCTCATCAACCATCTCAATGGTTTCATTGGGTCCATCACATAGTAGCCATCTCTTAGTTTCATCTCTTTCAATTCCTATCGTGCCAAGTTCTCCCAACACACCTGAAATTTATACATAACTATGCCATATATGTTAGTTACTTGCAAATGCATCAAATGGATTTCTAATTATATGTCAGCCCCACGTTACGTGGTTGAAATAGGAGCTAATGTCCATTTGCTGGTTTATCATCCAACTAAATACTACAACTCTCCAAACATGCCATTGAATTATATGAATCATACCAATAACATAGTTTTTATTGACAATGATAGCAACCATGATAACCTTGTCATGTTGAAGTAGAGGAAGAGTAGAGAAGAACGATTTAATGAAGAATGAAAGTTATTCTCGATAGATACAGTACACTTGAAAACAGTAGAGATATATATACAAAGCTCATGTAACTAGTCGGTAAGCTAACTATATGGTGCTAACTA
>JANIJH010000007.1:6309583-6321008 GCA_024520975.1 Erythroxylum areolatum | reverse complement strand
AAGGAAGGATGCCTTAGTCAATATGATTATGAATCATATGAAACTTGTGAATCTTGTCTCAAAAGCAAAATGACCAAATCTCCTTTTACTGGAACTGGAGAGAGAGCTAGCAAACTTTTAGGACTGATACATACTGATGTGTGTAGGCCTATGAAAGTACATAATTAAATACAAGAAAGGTACTTCGAACATAGCTACCGATTCTCTCTCTCAGAAAATAGAACTCTATTTTATTACTGTCTCCTAACCCCAAGCGAATTGGTGGATTCAACTTCAACATGAATGCCAAACAAATCCTTTCTATGAGCAGTTTGTATCTGATCCGAGAGTCCAACAATGAAACGACGTTTGGTTTCTAAACGAGAAGGTTGTCCTCAGCCCGAAATCACCATTAGTTCCATTGATCCTTTTGAAGATTCATGATACTACAACTGGTGGTCACTTTAGGTACCACAAGATAGTGGCACAGTTGAAGGATGATTTTTACTAGGAAGGTATGTGTCAAACAGTCAAGGATCATATTCGATGTTGCAATATCTACCAAAGCAACAAGGTAGAACACTTACACCCTACTGGCTTATTGCAACCGCTACCAATACCGAAACGAGTTTGGGAAGATGTTTCCATAGATTTCATGGAGGGTCTACCAAACTCTAGAAGTTGTCAAACTATCATGGTAGCGGTTGACAGGTTATCCAAATATGCTCATTTTATTTCACTCACACCTCTTACAACATCTGATTGGGTGGCAAATGCGTTTGTAGAGTACGTCATCCAACTACATGGCGTACCAAAGAGCATAGTGAGTGACAGGGACAAAATTTTCATGGGTAGCTTTTGGACTAATCTTTTCACTTTACAAGGTACCAAACTGAATATGAGTTCCAGATATCATCCTTAGTCGGATGGACAAATGGAGGTGGTGAACTGTGCATTAGAACAATATCTACATTGTTTTATTAGTGCACAACCGAAGAAATGGAAGGACTGGTTATTATGGGGCGAATACAGTTACAATATTTCCAAATGGTTTGACACCTTTTGAGGTTGTTTATGGGGTTCCACCACCAACCTTGCTTCGTTACATTCCTAGAACATCAAAGGTGGTAGTTGTAGATGAGCTACTTCGAACTTATGATGAGATTATTAAGGAGCTTAAACTCACACTAAATTATGCTCAGGATTGAATAAAGTCGTTGTTAGATAGGCGTAAGAGAGATATTGAGTTCAGTATTGGGCATTGGGTTCTCCTTAAACTCCAACCGTATACGCATACATCAGTTGCCTTCTAGGCTAATTAAAACTATTTCCCCATTTTTATGGTCCTTACCAAATTAGAGTTGGTAAAGTTGCTTACAGATTGGATTTACCTGACGGTTCAAGAGTTCACAACGTTTTCCATATCAACCAGTTGAAGCAGTATCATAGGTCTATGTTAGTACTTTGACAGAATTGCCACCCACCTCTGATGGCCATGTGGTGTTACCCCAACATGAGATGGTGTTAGATAAAAGAACTAGGTAGCAGGGTAAATATCAAGCAAAAGAGGAGATTTTGGTTCAGTGGAAGGGAGCCCCAAGACATATCTGTCGTTCTTCCTTGCAGACAAGGAAGTTTTCAAAAAGGAGGGAGCTGTTACAGATCTAGACCACGTGGACCAACCTGCTTACATGAAGTGTTTAGTTGGTGGTACTTGTCTATGTGTGAGTGATGTTGAAAGTGTGTGTATAAGGAAGTACTATGTGGAAGAAGAAGAGTAGAGTTTGTTGTTTTCAAGTAAATGTGTTGTGATCGTGAAGTAGGAGGAATAATTTCCCTTATTATGGGGCTTAGGAATAGGTCAAGTTGTGAGTTGTTTGTTTTTCCTTAATTGTAGGCTATGAAGTAGCCAAGTAGTGATCTCCTAGGATTAGAAGACTAGTAGCTTAATGTTAAAGTATCTTTAATTTCATGTATTTTGTTAACTGCAAATATAGCTAAGATTGTCAATAAGAAAAAACCAAATTTCCAAGGGAATTCTCTCTTTAGCTGAATTCCTTTCTTTCCCACCTTAAATTAAACTTATCAGTTAACTTATTGAATTGTAATCATACCATACAATCGCAGATTGCTTCTATAAAATTAAAGATTAAAAATGATAGGAAATACTTTATAATTTGATTTTTCATACTAATATAGGGCTGAATCAAGACTCTGTAGCAAAGTTGCAAATATTGTACCAGACTTGGTACCAGATTAAGTTATGATATAATATTGTATTGGTACAGGTTAGTACCTGGTACCGTTTCGGATAATTTTTAAAATTTATGAAATAGACCCTAAAATTTTTAAAATTTGTAAAATAGTCCATTAGTATATTGTACAGTTGTATTGCATACTTTATTAGTTTACTGTTTACATCAACTATTTTTTTAAAATCATAATAATAAATAATTATCACAATTAATATGAAATAACAATAATTTTTAAATATTTCACATATAAATAATAACCACAATTAATATAAAAAAGACGATCATCATCACACAAATATAAAATTAAAAATAATACAAAGTATTTAAAATATTACAATAATACAATTTCATTATTTTAATAAATAATAATTCCATCAAAACATCCAATAAAAAAACAATAAATATCCTTAAATAATTTACAAAAAGAGTTTATGATGAAGAAACAATTAGTAGAAGCTAAACCCGAAACAAAAATATTTATAATTACATTATATATATAGAATTTACCATAAACATCAAATACAAGTAAAACTAAAAGAAGAGAAAAAACAAAAACCTAGAACGAAATTCAATCGTCAACGGGAGGATACCTGCTATAACTGCACCGACCCTAGTGATCATTTGGTACAAAATCCTCATCATTAAGAAGAGCTTCATTATCATTATCATTCAAATTTAATGCACCAAATGACATGTCAATGCTTTCCTATCTAAGATTATCTTTCAAATCATTCACATATATCAAATTCGGTTCTTTAAAAACCCAATCTGCCAAAAGATCAATTTATCAATGAAAAATGGATCAGTTGAATTACTTGTGCTATTAAGACTCCTAGTAAACAATTAAATTTAATTATTAGAAAATTATAAGAAATTATATAAAACTAATAATGATAATAATGAAAATAACATACCTTTCCCGAAGCTTTAAATTGTAACGAACAAAAACCAAGTCATTCAATCTCTTATGCTCCAATCTATATCTTTTTTTTGAGTGGATAAATTCAAATATGCTTCAGTTTCATTCACAACCTGTTGCATTCATACATTGAATTAAAATTCGAATCAAACCTTTTCAATTCTGGAACACCATTTCTGAATTGATCCCACCAAGTATTGTAAGTTATAAGATAAGAAAAGTAGTGTTATAAACAAAATAAAGTGATAATTAATTTTCAACAGATAAGCAAAAGGAAATAACTAATATCTGGAGAAAATTTTCCTCTTTGTCGAATAGCAATCAGCATTCTAAAATCCCCATAAGACAATTTGTAAAGCTCCATTTGTGAGCTTAAAAGATCTTGTATCGCATCAGTGCTAACAATTGTTGTAATAGTTAAAAGCATTTCTTTATTAACTTCAGCTTGTTTAGTAAGATCTAGTCTAAAATAGACACTAGGATTAAAAAAATGCCCTAACTGTAAACAATGGAGAAGAAAGTTGTCTTTCCCTTCTCTTATTAAGGATTGAAAGATATGGTGTGTATAAAGAAGGCCTATGTTTCAGATTAGCCTTGATTGCTTCCGTCGCCCTGTCCATAGCATAAAAAATATAACTCATTGTTGGTTGTTCTTCACTATCAGCCAAGCAAAGCACCCTCACAAAAGGCTCACAAAATTGGATAACAAATTGACATTGAGACCAAAATTCTCTATTTTTTAGTATAATATTACAAACCTCTACTCTAGCATTAGACTTAGCATGCTGAGATGCAACCCACTTATCACTTGTAAACATCTATCTTAACTCTTTTTTCATCGAAACAAAATACTGAAGTGATAAGAAATTTGGAGCAAATCTTGTCACAGCAGGACGAAACGAATTCCTACCATTGGTAAATTCCTTTCTCATTAAATTCAATACCCATGCACGATTATAAATGAACTTTGTTACCTTTTTAGTTTTATGCATAGTCTCATAAATAACCCGAAAATACCTAAGATCCCTATATTCTCCAGCATTAGGTCAATTCAATGTGCAACATAAGGAGTTCAAAAAAATGAGTTATACATACTCTGTAACCTTTTTCCTGCTGCTTTATAAGCGGAATCATTGTCAGTAATAAACTGAACAATATTTTTCGGCCCTACTTTATTCACAATTTCATCAAATATCGCAAACAAAGTCTCAGTATCTCTAATAAGGCCAAATGTATCAATAGATTTCAAAAACATAAAGCAATTTGTAGAATAAACTAAAAAAAAATTTATAATAGACTCTTGTCTCCTATTTGTCCAACTATCACACATAATTGAACATGCATAAGTACCTCAATTCACTCTTCTTTAAACCAAATAATTTCTAATTTCAGAACAACTTAACTCAAAAGTTTACCTCTTAAGTCATCAATCGAAGGACCTTTGTATCATAAACCATAAGAGGCTATTGCATCCATCATAGGTTAATAATAATAAGACCGAGCAGCATTGAATGACAAACCTGTATCATACTACCATCTAGCTACTGTCATATCGACATTGTGAGTCGCATCTCTTGATTGCATTGAACTACGAATAGAAGTTTGGGCTCCAGAAGTTGTTTATGGTGCAAAGAAACTAGTCAACTGCCTTCTTCTCTTCCTCACATCAAATTTAGGTACTTCTTCTTAAGCCTGAGATGAAACACTACCAGTACTAGTACCACCACTACCACTACCAGTTCTACTTTCAACATTTCCAAAATCACTACGGAAACTAGAAAACGAACTTCTACTACCAATTTAAAAATTCAACCTTTCCCTTCTATCTCTCTCATATTGTTAGTCATTAAGCAATGTTTTCGTCTGCCATTTCACATCATGACTTACTTTTTTTTAGGGTTCCACATCCCCTTTGACCCCAGCTAAATATTTTTTTTAATCAGGTGATTCCTCCACCTTTTAAGTGCTTGTTACAAAACAAGCAAATAGTATGGTTTCTCATATCGAGAACCAATGCAGCATAAACCCAACCTGGATCATTGTATCTTCCTGAAGTGGGTTGATCAGAAGTACTTGAACTTTCTTCCATTTATTTGTAAAAATAAATGAACACATATATCAAAATAAATAACACATAAAAATAAATAACACATAATTTCAGTACACAATATGCATATCCATCTTATATAATATATAACTTATTCTATATAATTACATTACACACAATTCAGTTTCATAGAATACAGATAATTTCTATTTTCAGCAATTTTCAATAATTTTCATTTTCATTTATCACAAAACATTCATAAGACAATTTCCATTTCTAACAATCACAAAACATGCATAAACAATTTTCATTTCCAAAAATTTTCAACCATTTTCATTTCCAACAATCACAATACATTCATAAAACAATTTCCATTTACAACATCCTCATATCATACATAATTTCATTTCCGTTTCCAATAATTTTCAACATTTTCCATCTCCATTTCGAACAATCACAATACATTCATTAAATAATTTCCATTTCCAACATCCACATATCATACATAATTTCATTTCCATTTTCAATAATTTTCAACAATTTCTACTTCCATTTCCAACAATCACAATACATTCATAGAATAATTTTCATTTCCCACATCCACATATCATACATAATTTCATTTCTATTTAGAATAATTTTCAATAATTTTCATTTCTAATCCAACAATCACAATACGTTCATAAAACAATTTCCATTTCCAACATCCACATATCATACATAATTTCATTTCTATTCTCAACAATTTTCATTTCTATTTCCAACAATCACAATACATTCACAAAACACTTTCCATTTCCAACATCCACATATCATACATAATTGCATTTCCATTTCTAACAATTTCCATTTCCATTTCCAACAATCACAATACATTCATAAAACAATTTCCATTTCCAACATCCACATATCAAACATAATTTCGTTTCCATTTCTAACAATTTTCAACAACTTCCATTTCCATTTCTAACAATCACAATACATTCATAAAGCAATTTTCATTTCCAACATCCACATATCATACATAATTTCATTTTCATTTTCAACAATTTTCAACAATTTCAATTTCCATTTCCAACAATCACAATACATTCATAAAACAATTTTCATTTCCAACATCCACATATCATACATAATTTCATTTCCATTTCTAACAGTTTTCAACAATTTCCATTTCTATTTCCAATAATCACAATAAATTCATAAAAATCATTTTCATTTTTAACAATTTCAATTCAAAGTTTCAAACATGAGGATCAAGTTGAAGGGTATGATATGATTTACATAATTGCCAAATAATAAATGACATATCTCATACAATTATTCATACACATCTATTCATAACATGATGATCAAGTTGGAAGGCAAATTCATAATATGAGGATCACCCGATCAAGTTGAAGGATATAAATTCTTTGGAAATATTTTTTTCTTATTTAAAGCTTTGAATCTTTTCATTTCTAGCAAACCATAATATTATATACACCATTCTATATTTCGTTATTAAATATATAAGTTATTTTTACAATTTTTTATTTTAATTAATAAGTCTAAGTATAAATGATTGGAACCTACAATAACAACATGTTCATAATTTGAAAACAAAAAAGTTCTTTTTGGGATACATTTATTACATCACTATTTTTTTATTATAAATATTTATGATACCCCGCCACAAATATATTACCAAATAATTCAAGTTCAACATATTTTATACTCAATTAATTATTTACCCAAAACTAATACCCAAATAGGCAAATTATTTATACTCAACTACAATCGCATTATTATTAATTTCCAATTGTATAATTTTATACTCAACTAATTACTTAACTTAAGTCAATGCCCAAATATTAAAAATAAATTAAAAATTTTGATTTACAACTTACAACGTTAATTGTCAATTAATAATTTAAGTTATTACAATTTTACAACTTTAATATTATCGGTTTATGTTTATGTATGTTTTAACTTTAAGTTGTTTTCAACTTCAACTTTCTAACTTTCATAATCAATATTCAATATCCGTACATTTCGTAATTTTCATTCATCCAAAAACTTATCACCCGATTACAAATCATACATAAACCAATCTTTATTCATTATAACAGAACAACCAAACAACTCATTCATCAATCATCACTCATCAACATGACATTCATAATTCCAATATCCAACCAAATCACAAATGACAAAACAAAATCGTGAATGTGAACATTCAACAATTCAATTCCAATATCCAACCAATTCAGATACTTGCAAATTGCACATCAGAAAACCAACTTCCAACAACCAACCAATTCACAAATTCATCATCCAATTCCAATTCAACACAATAACAAATGCAATTAAGTAGGAAAATATGAAAACAAAAAACACACCAAAAAACACATTGGCTCTTTGGGTTGACTCTTCAGGTCTTTGGGTCTTTGGGTTAGTGATGGGTTAGAGGCGTCTCCGGTGGCTTCTGATGTAGATTTGCTCGATCTGCGACTCTCCTCCTTTAGACATTTAGTGGCGACTGGCGACGAAGTGGTGCGGTCGCCCCTGTGGAGGAAAGTTGAAGACGGTGGCATCTTTGGGGGATGCCAAGGGAGGAGCTGAGGAGGATAACGGAAGGAGCAGTATCAGTAGAAGGGACCAGTCAGTTGGAGATGAAGAGGAGAATGAGAGAGAGAGAACTCGGTGTGAGAGAGATAGAAAAAGTGGTGAGTGAAGGTAGAAGAAGGTTCAGGACTCGGGAGAGTGGAGAAGACAAAGACTAGGGGGGACGACGTGCAAAAAACTAGAAGACGGTAGCAGTGAGAGTCGACGATGGTGAGAGCGAGAGAGAAAAATCAGAGAAGGAGGAGAAGGTTCGAGAGTGTTTGAGAGAGTCTAGGGGGTGAGTTTAGGGTAAAATTTTCAAAAATTACAAATTGGTCCTTAGATTTTCAAAAAATTAGGGTTCCTATTGGTATGTCTCGATATTACACGTACCAGCCGATACTGAACAAAAAAAGCTAGTATTAATCAGTATTTAAGGCCGGTACGGTGGAACAGATACTGTTCCATTTTTCCGTTGGTACAGAACGGTACTCGTATCCTTGGTCTATAGTTAGTTACAATTTTAGATTTTTGCCTTATTTTTATATAGAGTAATTGGCATAATAAATCTCCACTCATCTAGTATTTTAATAGACTTAAAAAATCATATTGAAAAGTTTAGCTAGTCAAATAAGACTCTTTTTGCCTATGCTCTTTCACACTTGTATGGTATCTCAGTAGGCTATACTATCCTTCTACTCTTTATCTCCCTCAAATATTTTTTAATTTCTTCCCTTATGATCTTCTGATAACAAGTAAAGTTATGATATCTCTTGAACATGCTAACATCATTTAAAGAGATGTTGTCCTCTATGCCTTTTTTTTAAAAGACTAGAAGTTTTTTTGACATCTTTTTTTATGTCATTTTTAGTCATGAGCACCTGTCCTCTTTTATCTTTTGCAGAACAAATTTGATATAAGTCTCTTGCTTTCCTTTCCCTAGTTCTCACCAACTTAAAAAAATCCCCTTTTTTTTTAATCTTTAGTTTCCAATTGTTGGTAAAATTTTTTAGCTTATGAGACCATCCGTTTTGCCTCTTTCTTTATCAGTTTGTGATTTTCTCTATTAACTATCCTCTCTACCTCTGTAGTACTATCTAATAGAGATTTATAGATAACTTTTTTTATCTTAACGTTTTCTTGCATATCTTCATTCCACCACCAAAACTCCATTTTACTCCCCTAGGTCTTTTAGAAATACCCAAGATCTCTTCAGTTGCTTTTCTTAAAAGAGTCGCTACTTTCTTCCACATCTGGTTACATCTCTTTCCAATTTTCACTCTTCTCCATATATTACTCTATCTTTTAGTTGTTCCACTATATTCCCTTTTAGGTTCCATTATTTGACTTTAGTAACCTTCTAAGGCTTATTTTCTTCCTCCAACCGTTAATTGTAAGATCCATAACTAACAATCTATACTGAGTTGATAAGTAAGCATTAGGTATCACTTTACAATCCTTATAACTAGTCTCGTTCTTGCCAAAATTGAGCTCTCATTGTCCTAGTTTCCAACTCATTTTGCAGTCGATCGCTTCGCCTAACGGGGAAGTAGTCAAGTTGAGTTTTTGTGATTATGCTCTTAAAAATCACCAAGTGCTTCTTGCTTTTCTTGAAAAATGAGTAGGCTATCACCAACTCAAATGCCATCACAAAATCTAACAAAGCAGTCCCATTATCATTTCTATCATAGTACTTGAAACCCCATGAGTCTATGAATATCCATTTGAAGTTTCCCTTATATGAACATTAAAGTTTCATCGTAGAGTAACTCTCTCATTATGGGAGATCTAATGAATCACCTTATCTAGCTCTTGCCAAAATTAGAGCTTAAATTGTTCATCCATTCTTACCTAGGGTGTATAAGTATACACCACATTGAAAACAACACCTTTAATTATAATCTTTTAGGACATAATCTTATTATTAATCCTCTTTACAATATGATGTCTGAGTTTCTTAAAGTAGGTTGACTAAACATGATATATTCACTAAGGTGGAGAATATTATATATAGATAATATACACGGATGCATAATCTTAAACTGTTTCTAGAAGAAAAATAACACTTTTTGGAGTTTGATAATCCAACACAGTATATTTACCAAGGTGAAGATTCTTGCATATAACTTATATACAAAGGTGTGCAATCTTTTAGTATTTTAGGAAGAAAACAAGTATTTTTTAGAAGTCTTGTAGTAAACACGACCTAGCACATGACTATCTGACAAGGCATTTTCTTCTCTTGAAAATTGAAGAAAATACTTGTTAGAACATGAAAGTGTTGCTATGATAGAGGAATTTCTTACAAAAGGCATGACTGCAGACACAGACTTGTTAGAGATTGTTTCAATGTGTCGACAAATAAAGTGGTTTAACAAGACCTAATATATAGGTGTGCCAAAGCAAGTTTTCATGACAGACAAAAATAGTGAGTTACAAGGTCATATCCTAGGTCTTATTTTTAACCAATTGTCTTATATAAAAACATATTTTTTTAATGGATTTCAAGCTTTAAAAGAATTCTAGATCTTATTAAATTAATGTTTAAGTTATGTTAGATTTTTGTAAAAGGCAAGTTGTGTAGGATTATAGTTAAATATAAATGTACTTGTGTGAACCTAGTTTATATTTGAAAGATTTGTAACAATTATTATTGATGGAATTGTAAAAAAAACAAATCAGTTTTCCCTCTTGAGGATATAAACACATCAAATTATTTGAACCTTGTAAAAATATTCTTATATCCTTATTTGTTTTCTTTCAAAATACTTTATTGTTGCTGTATATTATTTCTTAATAAATGGTATTAGAGCAGTTTTAAGGTGATAATGAATTCAGTTAAAAATTCTGAAGTGGGAAAGTTCAATAGAACTTGGAATTTTTAGACTATAGCAGCATATAGTGAAGGATTATTAGCACAACAAAGCGTATTGAAAGGGTCACGAGAGAATAAGTCAAACTTTATGAATGAGCTCAATTCGAAAGAGTTACATGCATAAGTAGTTAGAACCATATGGCTATATCTAGTAGATGAGGTTATATACTATGTCATGGATATTATATCTCTAATAGAGAGTCAATATATGTCAAAAAATCTCTACAAATAAGTTGCAACTAAAATAGAGAGTATACATATCAAAGATGTAGAAAGGAATAAATCTGGAGCAACATGTTATTAAGTTTAACCAAATAGTATATGACTTACTAAGTCATAAAGTGACTATTGTCGACAAGGATAAAGTGATGACTTGCTTTATTTTTTATCTCTTTCTTATGATTATATGGTTACTACGCTTACAATACGTAAGGAGACATTTGGTGTGATACATCATTGTTGTGTTATTGAATCATCATAACCAAAAAAGAAAAAACACTAGATAATGAAAAGCTCTCAAGGTAAAGTGTTTTATATGAGCATAAATCAAGGATTGTAGAAAAAAGTAAGAGAATGATAGCTTGTCTAAGAGGAGTTTTAAATCAAAATCTATTGGTAAAGAGGTAACCTAATGTTATAATTAAGATCAAACTAATGAGAGACTGTCTAAACAGGAAGAGGCAAGATAATAAAAGAAAGTCTAATTATTTTTTGAGGTATGTTAATGTAGTATAGAGCAAAGATTCGAATGTATTGCCAAAGAC
>JANIJH010000007.1:6234367-6245402 GCA_024520975.1 Erythroxylum areolatum | reverse complement strand
TTATTACGGAGTTCAAAAATCCGAGCATCATTTCCCACTCGAGAATAGGTATTTTTTGCAGCTTTCCATATTTTCTCTGCAGTATCAAGCAGTAAATACTGTCTAGAGATTTTAGGATCCATAGAAATAATAAGCCAAGACATAACCAAAGAATTATCAGAATCCCATTGACTAAAAAACGGATCATTAACAATTGGTGGCTTCTTATCTCCATTAATGTATCCCTGCATCCTTCTAGCCTTAATAAATAGTAAACATGATCTAGACCAAGCCAAATAAGTACCACAACCATCCAATTTAATAGGGCTAATATGAATATAGGGACTGTCACTAAAAGCGTGAGATTTATCAACTTCAGTTCCTTTCTTAACGTCTGACATGATGATTGAATGGCTGAAGAATAGGTAGGGATAAGTTCAGAACCTGTTCGGAAAAAAAACCAGAAAAAACAAGTCGTCGGAAGTGACCGGAGATGGGCTGATCAGAGTCGCAGAAGGCAGGAGATCAGATCTGGGCGAAAAAACGAGTTAGACGGTGGCCGGAGATGGCCGTACGCGCCCCACGCGCCGGCGCGTGAACAGTGTCACCGGAGCTTCAGGCGGCGCGTTACACGACGCGCGACGTCGGACGGCCGTGAAATTTTTGTGGCTGGCCGGTTTTGACACTTCCGACCTTCTGGTGTGGGTGGTGTTGAGAGAGGAGGAGAAAACTCAACCCCTTAGTAGGGCAGAAATGAAAAAACGTAGATGCAGGAGAGAGAAAACTCAATCTCCGGTATGGGCATCCAGCTCTGATACCATGAAGGATTTTTCATTCTATATTGATCTTTACAAGGTATATACACATGAATATATAGGAACAAACTATCCTAATTAAGGAAGAACTAATTAAGGAAGAATAATAACGGAAGAATCCTAATTATACACATTCCTAATCTGTCATTCCTAATATGTCAACACTGATGCTGATTGGGCGGGGAGTGCAACTGATAGAAGATCAATTTTAGGTTACTGCACATTTGTTGGCGGTAACTTGGTAACATGGCGGAGTAAGAAACAAAGTGTTGTTGCAAGAAGCAGTGTTGAAAGTTAGCAAATCAGATCAGTTAGGATATTATGTACAAGTGTTAGGATACTATGTACAGATATTAGTTTCCTAGAATAGCCCTCTTTATTTCGATATATACTTGTACCTATGTATTGACCTAGGAAGATATTAAGAATAATATACATCTATTCAAAATTTCTACAGTACCCTTTTTGAGTGGATGGATATACCACAAACACACGTTTTATTGCCCTTGGACCTAGTTTCCCTTAGTTTTGACTATGGACACGGACAAATTGTCTGCACCCAAATACTCTAGGAACAAGATTGTTAGTAGTATGTAGTGCGGGGTAGAAGGTTGAGAGTTTTCTTGTTGGGATTGTTGAACCTTAAGATCTTAGAAGGCAAATGATTTATAAGATGAGTTTGTTATGGGCAACGTTACAGAGGTTGAAGATAAAGCTCGTAAATCGCAGAAATCAATCGTGGTTTACAAACGGTTTACACATGGGAAGAAAAAGTCAATTTCCTAAATTAGTTCTTATATTCCTATTAAGATATTATGGTTCATTCTAGAATGTTTTATTTTGGTTGTTTAAGACTTACAAACGTATGGCAAGTAGGGTAAAGGGTTAAGGATTAGCTTACCCTCACTTGTAATATAAAAACGTTATATTCGTATGGAATAAAGGAGCCGATTTTTCATTATTAGTGGTTGTGAACTCCTAAAGTTCAGAGATCGTAGGGTTCTCTCTAACGAGCCCTTAATTCATTTCAACATAGGTCGAAGGGGTAGACGTTCTAACAAGCAACGATCTCTGTCTTTTGATCCTATAGTGAATCACCGACCCATAACTCGATCCCAAACATAGATTCATAACAGAGTTGCTGTAAGAATGGTTTTCCCCTAAAAAGATTTAGGCATATTGTTTTGAAAAGTAAAAGGCTCGGGCTGTTTTAAGCAAGTGATAGTTTTTTCTTTCTACTACCCCATTTTGTTCTAGGGTATTGATGTAAGAGGACTCATGTGCTATCCCTTCCTTTTGAAAGTATGGGCTTAGGATTTGATGAAAATAATCCTTGGCATTATCCAACCGAAACCTTTTGATGGTGACTCCAAATTGGTTTCTAACCATGGAACAAAAATTTGGAGAAACAACACTAACCTCAAATTTGTGTTTGAGAAGAAAAAGCGAAGTGACACGAGTACAATCATCAATGATAGAGACAAATCATCTTGCCCTAGAGACATTAGGAATAGGGGAAGGGCCCCAAATATCACTGTGAATGAGATAAAAAGGAGTAGAGCTTCTTTTATTAATAGTTAAAAATGGTATATGCTTGTGTTTAGCAAGTTTACACACTTCACTTAAAAAATGTTCAACATCTAAACCTTTAAACAAGGAAGGAAATAAATTTTTATGTCCAAGTCGACAATGATGAAGCCAAATTTTTTCTTTATTGGAGGAAAAAAATTCTGAAATAAAAGAATGAGGTAATTTGCCCTTAAAAATGTTTGATTGACTCGGTGCTTCAAGGTAGGAGAGGTTGTCATGTTCTCTAGCATGTCCAATCATCTTCCCCAAATCCTTGTTTTGAAATACATTATATCTTTGATGGAAAACCACATTGCAACATAAATCTTGAGGGAGCTTTTGTATAGAGATAAGATTTGTGGATAATTTAAGGACATGAAGGACATTTCTTAGGATCAGTGAAGGACTTATTTTAACATCTCTGACACTTGCTATAGTTGTCAAAGAGCCATCAGCTGTAACTACTTTTCTACTACTAGGACGTGGGGAATAGGTGAAAAAAAATTTGGTGACTGAGTCATATGGTCAGTAGCTCCGGAGTCCATGACCCAAGAGTTGACAAAGGTTGTACCTCAGACATTTAATCCAATAGAGAATGAAAAGTCGCTTGAATATGCCAAAATACAGGTACTTGATGGGTGATTAGGGTTGTTAGTAAGTGATCTCAATCTTTACTTGGAGGCCTTCCATGAAGCTTCCAACATTTTTCACAATTATGGCATGCCTTCTTGCAATAAGTACAGCACAAATTGTCATGGTTTTGAGCCTTTGATTGACTAGTCTTTCTGGTCTCAAAAAAGGGATACTCTCACTATGTTTGCAGTTGATTTGTTGTTGTCACTAGCCATCATAGCTGAGCTGTCCATAACCTGTGGTTCAAGCATAAGTGTTCTTCTACTTTCCTCACTTTGGATTAGTGCCATAACCTCATTAAAACATATTACTTCTAGTTTGCCAAGAATTTGAATCCTTACTTGATCAAATTCTGGATTGAGTCCTACAAGAAAATCATTGACCCTATCTTGCTCAGCGAATTCTTTTACAATACTGCATCTTCAGGACATTTTGTTTTTACCACTCTATAGTGATCAAGTCCTTGCCACAAGGATTTCAACTAGTTGGCATATTCAGTGACTGTTATGTTTCCTTATTTTATAGCCATTATCTTCACTCCCTAGCTTTAGAGTAGGTTTGTCGAATAGCATCCCAAATCTCCTTGGCAATGTTCAAAAACATGCTTTATCGCTAATTTTAGGAATCATAGAGTAACCATGCTATAATCATGGAATCTTCTTGATCCCATGCTTCAAACTGAGGATCTTCTGGCTTGGGTCTAGTACCTATAATGTGACTAATCTTATTTTTTTCTTTTAGCACTGTTAGCACTGTATGAACAACTTGGGACCGCTTTAGGTTATTTTTCCCATCCAATTTGTATGCCCATCCAATTTGTGTGCAGCATATATACTTTGGAGTTCTCCAAGTTGTTGAGAATTAATAACCTCCTCTAATTGCGATGTGGCTGTTGTCTCTGCAACTTTTAACATCTCAAAGGACTAAAAACCTTTTTTTAAGGCAATTAAGGCCTTTCACAGAAAGTAGAAATAGCCAGCAATGAGGGCTGGAAAAAAAATACTCTATTTGATTTGAAAAAAAAAAGAGTACAAGGAAAGGAATGGCTACACAACTGAAGGTTTCAATTCTAAGAAAACCTAAAGCTCTGATACCATGACAGAATTTTGAAGGAGGAATTTTTTATTGACATTTGACTAATAGACATACATTAGCTTTATACAAATTAACCCTAGAACAAAATAAAAAATAATTTTGTATAGATTTGTTAGATCCCTTGATTTATGGGATATTCTACCGTAATTTTACGGATATAATTAGTACCAGATTTTGTGGACATAATGTCCACTAAGTCTGGACATGATCATACGTATTATGTTTTCCCACAAAGTAGATTGAAATTCTTTTGGATTAGGGGTTCAGCCATACAATATGATTTCAATCTGAATATACTATTTCTCATGAATTAACATTGATGCACATCAAGATTATACGTGGAAAAATTAAATTCAAGGTAACCAGCTCTACACTTTTATCGACTCCTCATGTTATTGTGTTCTCCTATTTCTTAGTAAAATGGGTGGCTATTGTAGGTCTTGGTTTTATGATTATGATTGTGTAGCTCACATACTATAACAATTAAAGGATGATGTCATATCTGGTTCTAAAAAAGGAATGCTATTGATTTTTATCGTTATTATCTACCTACTGGCTCTTCTTCCTATTTACACAATGATTTAATTTCTGTGAATTCTACTTCTATTTGCAAATTGTTTGTTAATGCTTACCAATCTCCACCTTGTGAATTCCTTCCCCCTTTCTTTGTTATTTTTTCTTTGGCAGCTCTTTCCCAAATATAGATTTGATTGGTTGGTACCAGAATTTGCAAACACTATTTCATTGGAACTTGGTGAGTTTAATATATAATGTCACACTTGCCTTTTTATCAATTAAGTATTAAGTACTTGTTATGAAAATTTGTTTGATTTTGTGAACGGGGAAGTGGGTAATATAAAACGATATGCAAATAATTACAAAGGGATAGCTTGGGAGATATCCAACCAGATATTTCCTAGTTGTTAATGGCTCCTAAAAGTTAGCTAAATTAGATCAATTAGAATATTATGTACAGCTGTTAGTTTCCTAGAATAGCTCTTTGTATTCCTATATATACTTGTACCTATGTATTGATTTTTAAGGAAATAAGATATACCTCTGTTCAGTTTATAATTTCTGCATGGTATTAGAACATATCTGAGCAGACTTAAACCCTAGCTACCACCTACTTTCTCTAATCCTACCCATCTATGTCAATCATGTCCAACATCTCTGAATCCTCCAACCCATCTACTCAAACACCTCCACCTCATAATTCTACCTTAGATTCTCATTCCATTCAAATCACTAATATACGATTGAATGGAGAGAATTTTCTTCGTTGGTCCTAATCAGTTAGAATGTACATCTATAGTAGAGGCAAGATTGGATATTTTACTGGTGACGAGAAAGAACTTGCAACTGATGATCCTGCACACAACATATGGGATGCTGAAAACTCTATGGTTATGACATGGTTGGATTATTATCAAGATTTTCAAGCCAAGTGTGTTAATGATGTGGTACTGATTCAAAATATGCTTGAAAAGGAGCGAGTCTATGATTTTTTGGCTGGTTTGAACCTAAAATTTGACCAATTGAGAGTTCAAGTTATTGGTAGATCCCCTTTTCTCTCTCTTGAGGAGGCACATTCTTTAATCCAGCAGGAAGAAACCAGAAGAAGTACTATGCTTTACATTGCACCAGTTGAGAGGTGAGGATTAATAGCCCATATTACTCATGAGTAGTTGAAGGATGCTACTTTTGATAAAGACCATTTGCATTGTGATTCAAATATCAAGATGTCAACCTGGAAATAATACAATGACATAGGCGGTTAAGGCATCCATCATTTTTTGTCTTAGAAAAACTATATCCTAGTTTATTTTCTAGAACTCGGTTTAATTCTTTGTCTTGTGATGCGTGTGAGTATGCTAAGCATACTAAAAACTCTTACCATTTAAGTGATAATAAAGCCATTATTCCTTATATGTTTATTCATTATGATGTTTGGGGTCCTACACAAACTGCATTTTTGTCTAGAAATTGATGGTTTGTTATTTTGATTGATTGTTGCTCTGGAATGACTTCGGTGTATTTGATTAAAGCAAAAAGTGATATTTTCTCCTGCTTTCAGTCTTTTCATAACATGATTTGCACATAGATAGTCGGTTTGATACTTATTTGGAGTCTCATAAGATTGTTCATCAAACTTGTTGTCCTTATACTAGTGCTCAAAATGGGGTAGCTAAATGGAAAAATAGACATTTATTGGAAGTTGCTAGACCCCTTATGTTTACTATGAATGTTCCAAAGCCATACTGGGGGGATCCTATGCTAGTGGCAGCCTGTCTTATTAATAGAATGCCTCTCAAAACTCTCCAATTTAGGACTCCTTTAGAAGTCTTAATTGGGAAGCATAGCTATACTGTTTCACCAAAATTTTTTGGGTGTTTATTCTTTGTTCATACTAGGAATGTTGGGCGATTAGACCCGAGGGCCCTGAGATGTGTGTTCATTGGGTATTCTCCAACCTAAATATATAAGTGCTATCAACCCCCATCTAGGTAGTTTTATGTCAATATGGATGTTACCTTTCGAGAGTCTGAACCTTACTTTGGCATTACACAGTCACTTCTTCAGGGGAGAGAGTAGTGTAAAATAAGTGGTGCCTATGGTACTTCATGATCTTGTTTAGGAGGAGAATGAGGAGATTAATGCTCAGGAGGCGAATGAGAAAAATGATGATATTTAGGGGGATAATGTTGTTGGACGTTTAGATAGACCTAATTTGTTGAGATACACGAGGAAGAATAGGTCTGAAAAAGCCATCATGCTTCGTACCTTGCAAGAATCCTTGGGTGAGTTATCTTCTGATTCTGATTTAAATTTACCCATTGCTCAAAGGAAAGGGGTCAGGTCGTGTACAAAACATTCTATTACTAAATTTGCATCTTATGATTTTTTGTCTCCGTCCTTAGAGCCTTTGCCTTGTCTCTTTCTTCTATGTCTATTCCACAGGATTGGAGGGCAGCTATCATAGATCCAAAATGGAAAGAAGCTATGGTAGAAGCAATGAAAGCTCTCGCTAAAAATGAAACCTGGGAACTAGTTATTTCTTCAACAAGACGCTAGTTGGTTGCAAGTGGGTGTTCACAATAAAACACAAAACTAATGGTTCGACTGAAAGATTCAAAACCAGATTAGTGGCAAATGGATTCACTCAGACTTATGGAGTTAATTATTTAGGAGACATTTGCGTCTGTTGCAAAAATGAACACAATTAGAATCTTGCTATCATGTATAGCTAACTTGGATTGGGATTTGTTGCAATTTGAAGTGAAAAAAACATTCCTACATTTAGACCTAGAAGGAGAATTTTATATGGAGATTTCTCGTGTGTTTGATAATGAGAGAAATCAAGGAAATCTATCCATATTGAAGAAAACCTTGTATGGGTTGAAATAATCTCTCAGAGCTTGGTTTGACAGATTCAACAAAGCCATGATCTCTTTTAGGTATCAGTAGAGCAATGCTGATCATATCCCCTTTATGAGACATTACAATGGTAAAATCACTCTTCTTATTGTTTATGTTGATGATATAGTGATGACAAGAGATGATAAAGAAGAAATGACTGAGCTGAAAAAGCTCTTGGCTTAAGAATTTGAGATCAAGGATCTTGGAAAGTTACAATACTTCTTGGGAATTGAAGTTGAAAGATCAACAAAAAGAATCTTCATTTCTCAGAGGAAATACATTATGGATCTTTTGGATGAACCTGGTATGCTAGGAGGTAAACCAGCAGAATCACCCATTGAAAGTAATCATAAGTTGCAAGTAGGAATTGAAGAATCAGTTGATAAAGGCAGATATTAGAGATTGGTTGGTAGGCTTATCTATCTTTCTTTCTCACACCATACCAGAGATTGCTTATACAGTTAGCTTGGTGAGCCAATTTGTTACGGTCCCGAATCTGCGATCGAGTTATGGGTCTCTCGTAAGTGGAAGTGGAAGGCGTTTGCGTGGGTGAAGAAGTAGAATTCCGCTTACGACCTATTTTGGATAAATGTAAGGCTCAAATAGAGGGAACCTTAATACCTCTGAGTTAAAGTACTCAAGACTGAATTGGATTTTTCCGAGTTGATATCTTCATTGATGTTTATGAATATTTATACAAGTTGTGTAACAACCATTACTACATCAATGGAATCATGACTCAACGATGGAGGATCACCCTCCTAAAACAATGGAAATAACTGAATAAAAAATGATAGTGGAGGACTCCTCCTTACAATACGGAAATACTGGAAAACGCATAAAGAAAAATTCAACCTACAACTAAAGATAACTTGAATTGGTCAGCCTTCCTTCAATTCTTCTTTTCCACGTTATCATCAATGGGTTCCATACGTGGCTGCTTCTTTCTGCCATGAGTGTAACGTGTGTACACTTGTAGTGGCTTTGTATCAATACTTCCCGACCCCCAAGAAAGCTTGTCCTCAAGCTTGAATTGTGGATATCGTTTGATCATTTCTTGTGCATTTTCCCAAGAGGCATCAGCTGGTGAAGAGTGGCTCCAGTGTATCAAAACTTCTAACTGTCCAGCCTTAAGACGATGATCCAAAATAGCAAGGGGTTGAGGAGGGTCATGAGCTGGAATTGGAGGAAGTTCTGGTTCATGATTGACATTACCTTCATGGTATGGTTTAAGTGTGGAAACGTGAAAAACTGGGTGTAATTTTGTTTCAGCTGGTAAGTTTAACTTATAAGCCATAGAACCAATTCGCTCCAATACATCAAAAGGCCCAAAGAATTTTGCAGCAAGCTTCTGATTTTTCCTGGAGGCTAATGAAGACTGGCGATATGGTTGAAGACGCAGCAGGACTTTGTCTCCAATATTGAACTCTAATGGTCGGTGTGAGTGATCATATCGATCCTTCATTTTGGTTTGAGCTTCCTGAAGATTGTCTCTAAGAATTTGCAGCATGGAATCTCTGTTTTGAAGAATGACATCCACTGCCTCAATGGGGGAACTTCCAGGAAGATAAGACAATAGTTGTGGCGGTGGTCTCCCATAGACTGTTTCAAATGGTGTGGTCTTAAGCGAGGAATGATAGCTCGTGTTGTAGCAGAATTCTGCCCATGAAAGCCAATCACACCATTTGTTGGGTTGTGTACTTGTGAAACACCGCAAATACATCTCCACTGTCCGATTGGTGACCTCTGTTTGTCCATCCGATTGTGGATGATACGCTGAGCTGAAGCATAATTTAGTTCCACACAAACGAAATAATTCCTTCCAAAAGGAACTTGTGAATGTGACATCTCGATCACTGACCATGGTTTCAGGCAGCCCATGTAATTTGAAAATATTATCAAAGAAACAGTGAGCTATACTTACAGCTGTATATGGGTGGGAGACGGCTAAAAAGTGTCCGTATTTAGAAAATCTGTCAATCACCACCAAAATCACATTTTTTCCTCTGGAAGTTGGAATTCCTTCAATGAAATCAAGTGAAACATCAGCCCAAATCTGTTGTGGAATGGGCAAGGGCTGTAACAGTCCAGCAGGTTGTAGGGTTGCTGTTTTGTGGCGTTGACAAACATCACAAGCTTTTATGAAATCTTGCACCATCTTCTTCATCCCATGCCAGAAAAAATCTCTTGTTATCCGGTGTAGTGTTTTTTGATAACCTTCATGGCCTTGGTTGTGAAGCGCGCTAATCACCAATGAAATTGATGGAGAAGTGGTGGGAATGTAGACCCGATCCTTGAAGAAAAGAAGCCCTTGTTTAAGACTCCAGTGTTCAGCTGAATTACCGTTATTTAAGGTTGAAATTAATTGTTGGACTTCTTCAGATTGTTGTTGCTCCTTCCGTATTTCATCAAATAAATCTAGATGAGGCATGGAAATTGCAAGAAGACTCTTCTGGTCTGCATCTCGGCGTGATAACGCATCTGCTACTATGTTGTTTTTGCCCGCCTTGTATTCCATAGTGAAACTGAAGGGCATCAGCTTGCTCACCCAATGTTGTTGGTGATGAGAGTGTGGGTTGCTCCAACAAGAATTTCAGTGTATAATGGTCTGTTCGTACCAGAAACTTCCTGTCCCATAGATAGGAACGCCAATGTTTGATGGCCTTCACTAGCCCAATCAACTCCTTTTCGTATGCTGGAAGATTGATGTGTTGTGCTGCCATTGCTCTACTAAAGAATGCTACAGGTTTGGTTTCTTGTAAAAGAACAGCTCCAATTCCTGTGTCTGAAGCATCACACTCGATAACAAACATTAGTTCAAAATTTGGAAGAACTAAAATAGGTGTGATAGTCATTGCTGACTTAAGTTCATCAAATGCTTGAATTGCTTCATTTGTCCATTGAAAGGAATTCTTTCGTAGCATGGCAGTGAGAGGTGCGGCTATAGTACCATAATTAAGCACAAACTTCCGGTAATAGCCCGTAAGCCCAAGAAATCCTCGCAACCCCCTGATTGTATTGGGTCTTGGCCAGTTAGTAATTGCCGCAATTTTGGTGTGGTCTACTTGCACCCCCTCTTGTGAAATGATGTGACCCAAGTATGAAACTTGAGTTTGTGCAAAGGTGCACTTGGTGCGCTTCAGGGACAACTGGTTGTGTGCCAATATATGGAACACTTGGCGCAAATGATGTAGATGCTCTGCCCATGTTTGACTAAAAACGAGAATGTCGTCAAAAAAAACCAAGACGAATTTACGAAGTTGATCTTTAAATACCTCATTCATCAAGGCTTGAAGAGTAGATGGCGCATTTGAGAGCCCAAACGGCATGACCAAAAATTCAAAATGACCATGGTGAGTTCGAAAGGCTGTCTTCTCGATATCTGGAGGATACATGGCCACTTGATAATATCCGGATAGCAAATCTAGTTTTGTGAAAAACTTTGCTCCTCCCAATTCTTCAAGTAGTTCATCAATAACTGGTATGGGAAATTTATCTTTGATGGTCTTTGCATTGAGTTCCCT
>JANIJH010000007.1:6218994-6234267 GCA_024520975.1 Erythroxylum areolatum | reverse complement strand
TTATCATCAATGGGTTCCATACGTGGCTGCTTCTTTCTGCCATGAGTGTAACGTGTGTACACTTGTAGTGGCTTTGTGTCACAATTTATGCATGATCCTAGAGAATCTTATCAGCAAGTTGTTTTTAGCATTTTATGATATTTAAAGTCAGCCTTAAGAAAAGGTCGTCTTTTTCGAAACATGAGTATCTTTGAATTGAAGTCTTTACCAATGCGGATTGGGCTGGATCTCCAGATGACAGAAGATCCACTTCTGGTTATTGCACACTTGTGGGAGGTAACTTGGTCACTTTGAGAAGCAGGAAATAGACAGTGGTTGCAATATCAAGTGCAGAAGCAAAATATAGAGCCATGGCTCAAGGTGTCTGTGAACTTTTATGACTATAAAAGTTGCTAGCAGAGTTGAAGTTGGCTGAAGAAGATAAGCTATCCTTGTATTGTGATAACAAAACTGCAATCAGTATTGCTCAGAATCCTGTTCAATATAACTGGAAGAAGCACATCGAAATTGATCGACATTTCATTAAAGAAAAGTTAACTGATGGTGTCTTAAGCTTGTTCCATGTAACATCAAAAAGACAACTAGTTGATGTTTTCATAAAAGGACTCAATAGTCGAGCCTTTCATACCATATTTTGCAAGTTGGGCATGTGTAATATTTTTGCACTAACTTGAGGGGGAGTGTTGGTTATTACGTATAATTAAGGGTACAAGTTTATTTTTCCAATATATATATATATATACTGTTAGGTTTTATGTATATAAACCTAATTGTAGTCTTACGTTTAACGTAAGTGTGATAATAAGATTATCGCTTTCACAAGTCTTCGCACTTATATTGTTGAAAATATAATAAGATTATCGATTTCACAAATCTTCGCACTTATATTGTTGAAAATATTAGATGTCATAAGGATGCTATAGTGTCATATGATCATCAAAATGCCAAAAATGAATATGACCAAAGTTTAAACAAGTAGCTGATGATAACAATAGTGCGTGGCAATGTTTTCGGTTGGAATATGAAGTGTTTAGTGCCAAAGGATGACAACTCCACAATAAATCAAATGAAGTACGATGATGTTTTCTTAACTAACACAAGTAACAATTTAAACTAGAAATAGAAACTAACCTTGGCACCACTTTCTTGAGATCTTCCAATGATGGATGACCTAATCGACTATGGATATCAATAGGAAATACTGACACTGGGCATGCGATGGATGATTGCAACTTGTCAAAATAGTACATTCCATTCGATTCGCGCCCTTCTCCAATCGTCATCCTAGTCTTCAAATCCTAGATAATGACATTATCAGGGTAGAAACATACAGAACAATTTAGTTGTTTAGTCAATTTGCTCACGAACATAAGATTCAAAGGAAAGTTTAGTACAAATAATGTAGAGGGTAATGTGAGAGAAGGACAAGGATGAGATGGTCCAACACCTTAAATGGTGGCAGTAGATCCATCAACAATAGTATGTTTATCATTATGAGAGGCAGGTAAAGGAATGATATGGTTAAAGTTGGCTATTTTACCTGAAATATGGTCAGTGGCACCAGAATCTATTACCCATGATTGCTTTCTAAGGATAGCTGAATAACAAGCAATTGGGTTATCCTGATGGCCCACAGATGCCATAGATGAAGATGATGTCTGCTAAGCTGACTGATACTGGAAAAACTTAGTATACTCATCTTGAGATAAAGTAACAGACGGTTGTGAAGTTGAGATGAAGAATGTTCTTTAAGAGATGCAATATAAACAGCTCCCATATTAGGATATTTATCCCAACAAGACTTTTCATCATGTTCGCCTCTATCACAGTGTGTGCAATGGAGTCGTAAGCCTCTACCACGTCCTCCTCGACCACCACAACCACCGCTTCCTCGACTTCCCCCATGGCTTCCTCTGACTTGTGAATCAGGTCGTGTTGCAAGTGCTGACCTATCAGAGTTACTCTGGTGGATTCGCCGCAGTCATAGAGCGAGAGTCTAGAATATACTTCAACAAAGGATGGAAAATTTACTCCTCCCAAGATTTGTGCTCACACAGGCTCAAATTCAGGTTTCAATCTAGCCAAAAATGTCATAGTCACCAACTGCTCTCTTTGAATTTGCATCTCCTTAATATCATATGTGATCGGTGGTAAAGAATTCAACTTCTCAAATGCAGGCTTCACTTTCCCAAATTATTGAATCAAACTTTCCACCTGTTTGGATTGAAATAACTCAACAAAAATATCATACATGCGAAGCATGTTACGAGAGTAAAGAAGCTTAGCATAGTCCCAAGCTTGCTTACAAGTGCTAATATGAGAGAATAGGACTGAAATTTTAGGTTCCATGGAGTCGAAAAGAATATGTAATAGTTGTGGATCATCACCTTGCCAATTTTCAAGTATTTTCTGATCAGTTGGGGGATCAGATGTAGGATGGGACAACTTTCTCTGACCTCTAAAGAACAACTCTACATTCTTCGACCAAAACGGATAGTTATTACCGTTCGAACATTGCTTGGTGACTCACAAAGTTGATGAACCCATTGTTGGAACACCTGTCAGTGATTTGCTACTGAAATCTGACATCTCCCAAGTCTGTTGGACGGATTTCCTGGCTAAACGAAACTAATAACACTAATGACGTTGTTCCGAAATGTAAAAAAGATTTTACTGTTGTCAAAATACCCATGTTCTAGTTGGTTTTAACACAAAGTAAGACCAAAACTCCATTCAGGACGAAGAGGCGAGCTAACCCATCAAACTGTTGTTGTTGGTGACGCCCGCCGAAGAACAGCGCGTGACACCTACCTGAGGATGCGTGGGTGGTTTTCCGGCGATATTGGCGGTACTTTGGTGGTCTTTGGTACTACCTAGTTGCTTTTGTGGCCTCAAGTTTTGGTTTTGGTAAGTGTTTGGATGGATTCGAAGGTGTTGAGGTTTTACGGTAGAGAAGAATTTGAGGTTTGAAAAAAAAACAGGCTCTGATACCATGTAACGAACAGAGAATAACATAGAATATTTCACTGAGGGCTTGATAATAACCCAACATCCTTGTATCCTTTATACAGAGGTAATTACATAACGAAAGGATCTTAGGAATAAAGAGGAAATCACACAATAAAGAGGGAGATCATACTCTCCTTGATATAGATATATCTCCCTAATATAGATATTTTGTAACAGGAGAAAACTACAATTTGATCTTTGAATGTCATTTTCTATGTGATTAGATTATATAACAAAAGAATAGGATAAAATTTGTATGTTTCTTGTAGGGAATTACTTTTATGAGCAAGTACTCATTTCTTTCTTTATAAAATACTCTTGGCTACTAACTTTTTGACTCAATTTGAAAAGTCAATTTTGAAGTGTACATAACAAATTCTAATTGATTATACCTGCAAACATTTGTCTCAAGCTTGTAATGCATAATATGGATGCCTTTTCTAAGTTTAACAGTATTCATGTAACAGATTCCAATTGACTACATCTTCAAATATTTGTCTCAGGCTTGCGATGCATAGTACAAATGCCCTTTATAAGTTTAATATTTTTGTGTAATGAAAGAATTGGCTGCTTTCTTAACTCACTAAATAATGACTATGATGTATGAACTATTATCTTCTTAATTAGAAATTATAATGGGTCCTTGCTTTTGCATGGTTCCGCAGATTTCATCCAGGAGGCAAGAAATGCAGAGAGAACTTCTAAAAACTTTGAAAACAATGATGTGGTTATGGTTCCACGTGTTTTTTGGGTAAGATCATTGGAATCTTCCATTCTATTGTTAGTTAAGTCTGTCACACGGTTTAATTTGGTACCAAATGTGGTATTGTGGCCAAAATTTTATACCCTTGTATGTGAACATACACCTAAATATGTGCAGGGATTGACAACAAACAAGGTTCTCACAATGCAGTTTTGCTCGGGTCATAAGGCAAGACTGTTAACCCTAATGAGTGGAATATGTAAATTGTGTGATTCTAGGCATAGAATGTCAGTCTTAATTCCTTGGTTTGCTTGAAAACTTAAAAAGGGTCTTTTAGATGTAACCATTTGACCAGAAAGTTAATGATTTTTGACAAATTCTTGTGGCTTGTTTAGTTGTGGGAAAAACTTTTCTTTTTTTCAATTTCCTTTTCCTTTTCATGTTATATCATTTTTGTTTTCCTTTAATAAAAGAGAAAAACTAAAGAACAACGAAGTCATGCATATCGAATAGAAGTTATCATTCTACAAATGTAGCTAAAGTTGCACATTATTTACGTACATATACATGTAATGATCTATTTAGATGCAACCAATATAATGATACATACATTTAATTATGTATGAATAAGTATATGATGAAGAAAGTAATCATATGCATACAATAACGTAAAAAAAATAGGCAAATCTATTCATAGACTATTCATTCATATATATATATATATATATTGTAAAAGTTACATGAATTTTACTGTGTTTCATAAATTTGTGAAGTTAACTGCAGCTTCAACAAATTTTTGAGGCATTAGCTTATAGACCCTTGTTCGTACATAAACTAGTATAATCCTTTGTCCTTTTCAATTGTAGGACTTGTTTAGCCTCTTAATACACCCCATCCACATTAGACGTTATTGTTCCCCTCATTTCTTAACCTATCCAAGTACTTTCAACACAAATTTTGAGTCATTTTCTTTACTCAAAAGTTAATACTTTATTCAAGCTCATCTGTAGAAGTTTTTGTTCAACAATCAAGATTATTTCTTTAAACAAGATAAGAAAAATAATTTTCAGGATACTTTATTCATAGGAATGATTTTGTTCAGATATTCTTGGTGAATATCTTGCTAAATATTTGGTTCCTACTAGTTAGCTAAATCAGATCAGGACCATATCATGTACAACTGTGAATTCCTAGAATAAAAACCTGTATAGTCTATATATTATGCAACAATGTAAAGTGAAAGAGTGGGCAATTCCTATTCCTCTGTTTAGGCAATTGGTTGGGATTGGGTAGGGTCCTAGATTGATCGAAAATCTACCACAGGCTATTGTGTCTTTGTTAGGGGAAATTTGGTTTCATGGAAAAGTAAGAAACAAAATGTTGTATCTCGCTTGAGTGTAGAATCAGAATACAGAACTATGGAACAATCTGTATGTGAAATAATGTGGATGTCACTGAAATTGGGCTTAAAGTTGATATGCCAACAAAATTATGGTATGAGAACCAAGTTGATCTTCATATAGCTTCTAATCCTGTGTTTCATGAATGAACTAAGCATACTCAAATTGATTGTCACTTTGTTTGTGAAAAGTTAAAACAAAATCTAGTATCTACAGGATATGTGAAGATTGGAGAACTAGGGAATCTCATTACAAAGGCTCTAAATGAGACCCAGGTTGAATATCTGTGTAACAAATTGGTATGATCAATATCTATGCTCCAACCCAAGCGAGAGTGTTACTGTTTCAGATTATGAATTAATGTACAGATATTACAGGGATTATAACTTGATTGTAAGAAGCTTGATTGTAGGGGTTGACATGATCTTCCAGCCATTGTTAGGCCCACGTCATGTATATAAATAGAGGTGTATGGTAAATACAAATCATTAAGTATTTGTAACAGTGTCTAAAAACCTTGCTGCATGAGACTTTAGCATCCTAGGATTTGATATGGATGACTTGTAGTTAACCTTCTTTTTAATGTGCAAGGACACTGTCCATGACTTGAACCCATACCAAGAGCTAGTAGGGGATGTTATTGTCCTTCTACTAAAGTTTGCTCTCAGATGCATTTCCTCTAAATGTCAAACTATCTTAGCTTGAATTATGGGTTTATTGAATTTACATTAGTTTTTGGTCTGACAAAGTTTTGATTCGTCAACACTTGGTTAAGTTCATGTTTTCTTTAACAAATAAATGATGGCAATTCTCCAGTGGAAGGCGCACATCTTATTGATTTTCTATTCATTGAACTATACATTTTGGGAGACAATACACCAATTATAGTACAAAACAGATTTTTCAGTTAACTGTCCCTGTGGATCGGAATTGGATTAGAGAGACTGCTACTGGTTTAACCAATCGAGGGGCAATGGAAAAATAAAATGGAGCACCACGTTACCCATAGCAAAGTAAACATATTAGTAGATTTATTGAATGGTATATTTCTCAGGAAAGCGTCCCCGTGGTGTTCCCATATATGATATTTATTGTTATTTTGTTGCATTCTATCTTGACTTGAAGATTGTTTAAAGGGTAAACGTTTAAGATGAAAGTGAAATCTGAAAGTTTGCTGAGTTGGTTCTTTCACTCCACTCTATGTGCCATCTAACAAAATGCTGCCCTCAGGTAGATAACGTTGACTTTCTGAAAGAAATTGGAGTAAATCCTACAGAGGTATGTTTCCTTACGTTGTTTCATGGTATGTTTGTCTAGAATAATTGCAAGTGTTGTTCCCTTCAATTGAGATTGCTTGTTTTTCTCACTTTTATAAGAGTGTGACAAATGCAATAAGGCATAAAAATTGCATGCTGTGCTGAACAATTTAAAACTTCTATCGATATTGTCAGGTTGCTATTGTCAAGTTGTCTTTAAATTGTTATCTAAGAATTTAGTTGACATTCAAAAGCTTTGTTATCTAAGAATGTAGTTGACTTTCAAAAGCTCAAGGTAATGGGGTTGATTGATCTTGTTTCTTGACATCTTCTCAGTTTGTGTTGTAGGTAGCAAAATCGTTGATTGAAGTATTTGCTGAGATGATTTTCATTCATGGTTTTGTTCATGGAGATCCCCATCCTGGTAACATATTAGTGTGTCCAAAAGGTCCAAAAGGATTTTCTCTGGGTATGTCTTTACATTACTTAAGTTGAAAAAGCACTTGAATCAGTAAAGTGATTCTATTATGAGGTTGATCATAATAAGAGTGAATGAAAGGTACAGTCCTTCTAGATCATGGAATCTACAAGCAATTGGATGAAGGATTTAGACAAGATTATTGCCAGCTGTGGAAGGCTTTGATACTTTTGGATTCACAAAAAATTCAACAGCTTGCTGAACGTTTTGGTGTTGGGAAGTACTCTAGATATTTCCCTGTCATTTTCACTGGAAGAACCATTGACAGGTGATTCTTAGTATTCTCAACTTGACATCAATACAGCTATAATTCTTGTGAATATTATTTTCATTAAATACCTAAAATTGCAAAAACTCATGGTTTGTTGCCTTTTTCATTTGTAAGATATGCTTTTCATAACAGGTCACAAATTGGTAAAACATTTGAAGTGTATAGAGGTAATAGATATTTTAAATTCTTTTCTTGACTAGGAGCAACAATTATGGATATACACAAGAATGATTTCATAATCCTATGACTTAAAGTTTTGGATTGAGATATATTACTCGACTTGTACGTCAACCACTCCTTTTCTCCAAAAAGGACATTAACTAAAAATTTTAATGAGAGGAAAATAGACAAGGTTGGATTGAGTAAACAAATACTGTAAAGAAAAGAAAATAAATAGAGTAAGAAAACTTAGTAAATTCAAGTATTTTTGCCAATATGAAGGAAGGCCAAGCTTGACTCTTATCAGCACACTAATGAAAGTAGTAGTTTTCCTGCTTAAGGATTGCATTCATTAGTTGTAGATAAATAAACATTTTACATTAAATTACTTTTTTATGGAAAATAATATTATGGCATGGGTTATTCTTGCATGATATATGTTCAACAACTGTAACTACACTCTCAAACATGACTTTTCAACTTTGAGTTTTTGTTTGTGTGACTATTCTGTTTGTAATGCATTTATGTCATGCTTGATAATGACATGAGCAGAATTACTAGCAATAAAGGGTAAGGAGGAACTTGGAATTGGAGATGAAAAAGATGTCCCATCTTATGCCCCCTTGCAACCGTCTTCTCTGATTGTTGATCCTGCATAACATAACCAGATTTAGAAAAATTTTCACAATTATTGTCAACCAATTAAATGGCAGAAAAAAGATACTTCTAAGAACAGGAGAGACAAAAAAGTTAGTCAGAAAGAAATATCACCAATAGCTGTGATAGGTAATTGGTTCATAACAACAATGTGAATCTGGAGATTTTCATAATATTTGTTTACATTGATAAGGAAATGAGCATTGTTTGTCCTATGATTGGAAGTTACGGCATTGAACTACCAAAGATGTAGAAAAGGGTGTACGTAAGAGTCCTAAGGAAGATAGTGTAAAAATGATCATTTGGTGGACCATTTCTTCATTTACAAGACTGAATAGGTGTATAGGATTTTATTTCACGCGTGCTGTACAGATTTTATTTCACGCTTGCTGTACCCTAAAAACAATCAGTACTAGAAGTGTTAGCTGAAGCAGTAAATGTTGTTACAGGTCTCTTGGGAGGTATGATAGGACGTTTCTTAATAATATGGCATCCTTTTTGTTTCAGATTTGTAGATATTTTTAGACAATTTGAAATATAATGACTAAACTCTTTACAACAGAAATATTGAATAGTGCTTATAGCCTTTGCTCTTGGCTTGCTTTGTGCTGTATAACTATGGGAGCAAAGGTGGATTTTTGTTGTTCCATGGTGGCTTGAGTGATAAGATGTTGCTCCTCTCGAAACAACTCATCAAAGCATCAATACAAATAGGGAACATGATTTTGATTCATAAGATTGGACCTAGTGACTTCAAATTCAAGTCTCAATTTCATAGGAAATTGGTCTCTTTTCATAATTTCTTGAAGGATTGAATAGAACTAAGACCTTCGGGAGGTAAGGTAACATTTTCATATTCAATATACAGATATTATATTTTATTTTCAGGTATATCCTTTGGTTATATTTCATTTTTTATTTATTTACGTATTTATTTTAGCGTGTCAGTTTTACTTATTTAATCTTTAATCTGTATCATTTTTTTATTGTCACATTTGCATGTAGGTCTACTAAAAACAGCTTCTCTACTATGTAGGGATAAGGTTGCGTACTATCAGACCTCTTCAGATCTTGCTTTATTGCAGGACTTCGGATTGGGTGTGATGATGATAAGATATTTAAAATTAGACAAAATTTAGGATACAGAGACTACCTTGTTGAAGAGTGAATAATTCATGCTCAAACTGGAAACAACAGGCTGTGTTATGTTGATGATACGAGTTTTTTAAACTAAATCCACATCTCAGCAAAAGGTTGAAGGTTCAAGGCAATATTGGGCATGCCTTAATTTGAGCATCTTTGACATCCCACTTGACATTTTCATTGTTGACTTTGTCTTTATTAGGAGTAAGATTGTTGTCATCAACTTCATTAATCCTTACATTTGCCAAATACATGAAGCGGAATGTTACATTTTCCAAATAAATGAAGTGGAGTGCCCAGGTTGAATCGATTTTATTTCATTAAAACAAACCAAGAAGGCTTCATTCTTGTCTGAACACATGAGGTTGGGAGAACTTGATTGAGAATAACTAAGAACAAAGAGCTACAGTAGGGCTTTTCTAAGTAAGAGGACAAGATATAGTTGAGAACAGAATAACTAAGAGCAAACTGGAGCTGAAAGAGAACAAGATATACTTGACCATTCTTGAACTAGGGATCTAGCACCATGACATCTTTTGGCAAATATATGCCTTTTCTTATATAGCCTTTTCATTATATATACAGCATACATGCTGATTTTCAGCTTTATCATAGTTAATTTACTATGTAAAAATATATCTTATAACTAACATGTAACCAAGGAAAGAATACAAATTCAAAATTGCAAGTGCATGAGATCTGCTAGTTTTAAAAGGGTAGCTAATCCTTTTGACAGAGCTTCTGCTAATGCATGAATATATGGACTCTGTACGAAATCTACTAGTTTTAATGTCAACAGTATTATGATAGAACTCTCAGATGATGAGAGATTTTCCACTGAATATTATTAGTAATGTAACTTGGAATCTGTCAAGCTACAAGTATTAAGCAGACAATTCGAGAGTGCTGCTCTCTCCTAGCCTTAGGCTCATAGAATTCTCTTAGCAAATCCCCGGTACCCCCTCTCCCAATGATTACATTCTTTATACCCTCTTTGACCCCTCTGACAGTACGATAACTAACTCACCTCACCTTCTCTCTCCTGCCCTTTTCTAACTACTAACCCCCACCTGTAACCGAATGGAGTCACCCTTTACTTGGTTACCCCTTGCCTTGTCCTTCTAGAATATACTTGCATAATAGGAGGCCTAATATTGCTCCCCCCCATAAGTTGCACCTTGTCCTCAAGGTGAAATTCTGGAAAAATTTCCACCATATCATCGAATAGCTCCCAAGTAGCTTCAGTTGTTGCTAAACCCTTCCACTTGATCAACACTTCAAGGCCCTTGTTCCCTCCTCGTGGCCTTACTGCTAAAACCTCTGCTGGCTATACTGGTAACTCCTTGTCCTCTGCCCATTTATCAGGTAGAACTAGCTGATCAGTATCTTCCCCAACTACTGCTCTCAGCTGGGAGACATGAAAGATAGGATGAATTCTAGCTGACTCAGGTAGTTGCAATTCGTAAGCCACCTTTCCAATCCTTCGTAACACTCGAAATGGGCCAAAATATCTTGGGGCTAGCTTTTCATTGGCTCTTCTCATGACTGTTAGCTGTCGGTAGGGAGCTAGTTTCAGCCAAACCAAGTCTCCCTCATTGAAAATGATAAGCAATGGATGAGAATCAGGTATTTTATTGATATATAGCTATAGTCTTGTAGTAAATCCCACAAGAGCTATACTACCAGCCTCAAATGGCCCCTTCGGCTATCAGCCAAATACAATGCAAGTTCAGAAAGATACCCCCTGTACTACCCTCCTCCTACTTACATACGGCCCTCTCTCTCTCCCCTAACTAACATCTCTAACCGTTTGCTGACTCACCCCTCCCTGCCTTAGTGGATCTCCTAGAGTATGTCAGCATGGGCCTAGAACCCTTCTCCCTCTTTCTCCTAGAGTAGGTCAATATGGGTTTAGGATCCATATTGCTATCAATTCCACCCCCTACAGAATCTGCCTTGTCCTCAAGGCAGAAAGAAGGAAATTGCTGCTGTATTTGGACAGCTGCTGTCCATGTAGCTTCTTCAATAGGTCTGCCCTTCCACAGAACAAGCCACTCAACTGTGTGCTCCTGGTCTTTCTGAACAGTCCGCTCCGCAAGGATGGCTTCGGGTGCCAGAGGCTTAGTGGAATCTACCTCCAATCCAGAAGGAAAAGTGGGTTCGGGCACATGAGTTCCAATCATCTTCTTAAGCTGAGAGATGTGGAACACCGGATGAATTCTGGAAGTGTCCGGAAGAGCCAACTTGTAGGCCACAGCACCCACCTTAGATAACACTTGAAAAGGGCCATAGAACCGGGCTGAAAGTTTAGGACAAATTCGCCTAGCCATGGATGTCTGGCGGTGGGGTCTAAGCTTGACATAGACCCAATCGCCTACCTCCAAGTGAACATCCCTTCGTTTCCCATCAGCTGCAGATTTCATGCGCTGTTGAGCTCGAACAAGGTGGAATTTGAGCTGTCTCTAGGCTTCATCCCTATCAATCAACACTCCATTAACAGCATCAATGCGTGACTCTCCAATGAGAAAGTGAGGAATCTTAGGTGGGGGTCGACCATACATCACCTCAAAAGGAGTAGTGGCTGTGGCGGAATGAAACGAGGTGTTATACCAAAATTCAGCCCAAGAAAGCCAAATATGCCACTGCTTAGGTTGCTCAGATACAAAACACCGAAGATAGGTTTCAAGGCACCTATTGACCACCTCGGTTTGACCATCCGTTTCCGGATGATAGGAGGTACTCATGCGAAGAACTGTACCCTGCATCGTCCAAATTTCCTGCCAAAAGCGACTAACAAATATGGGATCTCGATCACTGACAATGGACTTCGGAATTACATGGAGTTTAACCACTTCCTTGACAAAACAATCAGCCACACCCTTGGCTGTGAAAGGATGTTTGAGAGGGATAAAATGAGCATACTTTGACAGCCGGTCCACTACTACCATAATTACCTCAAATCCATGGCTCTTGGGCAATCCTGTTATAAAGTCCATCGAAATATCCTCCCAAACTGAGTTGGGAATGGGAAGAGGTTGAAGTAACCCGGCTGGAGCAAGTGTTTGATACTTATGCTTCTGGCACACTTCACACTCCCTCACAAACTGCCAAATCCGCCTGCGCATTCCAACCCAATACAAGCAGCCAACTATCCTTTTATAGGTTTTAGTAAACCCGGAATGTCCTCCCATAGGAGTGGAATGGAATTCATGCAAAAATTCTGGAATTAAGGAGGAAGTTTGGGGTAAAACCAACCTGCTGCCCTTGAATATTAACCCTCCGGACAATTGGAAACCAGACCCTGTTGTGGGGTTAGAAGTGAGCTGCTGTCGAATACTAGACAGCCAGGGGTCATCCTGATACTCCTCTTGCAACTTAGCCGAATCCACTCAATTGGGGAAGGAAACCAGATGGTGAAACTCAGGTTCCACTGGTACACGTGACAAGGCATCTGCTGCCTTGTTGTCGGGTCCTCGTTTGTAGAACACCTCGAATTGAAAGCCCATCAGTTTGGACAGCCAATGATACTGATCAGGAGTGTTTAACCTCTGCTGTAGGAGATGTTTCAATGTCTTGTGATCTGTATATACCTTAAATGTTCGTCCCAAAAGGTAATGCCTCCAATGTTGAATGGCCAACACCAAGGCCATAATTTCCTTCTCATACACTGACTTGGACTTGGCTGTAGCTGATAGGGCCTTGCTAAAATAGGCAATGGGTTTGTTCTCCTGCATAAGGACAGCCCCCAATCCATAACCCGATGCATCACACTCCACAACAAACTCCTTAGAAAAATCTGGTAGGGTGAGGACCGGGAAAGAGACTAGACAATCCTTCAATTCTTCAAAAGCTCTTTGAGCTTCTGGTCCCCAAGCAAAATTGTCTTTCTTAGTGAGCTCTGTGAGGGGCCGAGCAATCTTTCCATAATCTTTGATAAACTTCCTATAGTACCCCGTTAGTCCAAGGAATCCTCTAACCCCTGTCACATTCTTTGGAACCGGCCATTCCATAACACTCTTGATCTTGGAAGGATCCATTGCCACCCCTTCAGCCGATATAATATGCCCCAAGTACTCAATAGACTGCTGTCCAAAGAGGCATTTCTTTTGGTTAGCAAAGAAATGATGCTCGCTCAAGAGTTGCAATGCCTGTGCCAAATGCTTTAGATGTTCCTCCCAACTGTTGCTATAAATCAAGATATCATCGAAAAAGACCAACACTCCCTTCCTCAAAAGTGGCCTAAAAACCGAATTCATGGTGGATTGAAATGTGGATGGGGCATTCATAAGGCCAAAGGGCATGACTAAGTATTCATAGTGGCCTTCATGAGTTCGGAAGGCGGTCTTATGAATATCTTCATTCTTGATTCGGATTTGATGAAACCCGGACTTCAGATCAATCTTAGAAAAATACTTGGAACCATGCAATTCATCAATAAGCTCACTGATAGTAGGAATGGGGAACTTATCCGGAATTGTTACCTTGTTTAGAGCTCGGTAATCTACACACATCCGCCACGAATGATCCTTCTTCTTTACTAAAATCACCGGACTAGAAAAAGAACTGGTACTATGCTGAATAGCTCCAATGGCGAGCAATTCCCTTACTTGATGTTCGATCTCATCCTTATGATGATAAGCATACCTATAAGGCCTTACACTGATCGGATTGGTTCCACAAAACAGATTAATGGCGTGATCATGACTTCGGGAAGGAGGAAGTCCCTTTGGTTCTTGGAACACCATCTGGTTAGCTTGCAACACCAAGCTTAACTCTTGGGATTGAGCTGGAAGTAGGGTAGCCTTACTTCCTAAGTCAGTAGTAGCAACATCTCCTCCCTGCTGCTCAACCTGGGAATCCATGGCAATGGAATGAAGCATCCCTTGCAAGGCAGAAAGTTGTTGAGGATGCTCACAGCCCTGCCCTCTCAAAATGACCACTTCCTTCCCCTGTTCAAAACCCCACCTGATAGTTTTTTGCTTAAAGTCCATCCTAACCTCTCCCAAGGTCTCCAGCCACTCCCCTCCCAGTACCAGGTCTATTCCTCCTAACTGCAGAATGTAGGCATCAATCATGAGTTCCACATTTCCCACCTTCACCTTCAGCCCTTTGCACCGCCCCTGTGAAGAGCATCGAGAACCATTGCCCAGCTTGACCCCATAGGTTTCGGTTGGAGTCACTGCCAATCCCAAGGTGGCCACCAAATCAGACGACAAATAATTGTGACTCGCCCCACTGTCGATGAGCAACAAAATTGGAACCCCAGCCAGATTTCCTTCGATTTTGAGAGTCTTGGTCTGTGCTATCTCCCCATACTCCGCTATTTGGCAGACCATTTCTTCAACCTCACCCACGGTGGCTTCCTCGTTATCCCCAGAACCAGTCAGCAGACCACCTTCGTCCTCATCGCCCTCCCAAATCAACAGCCGCAGGTGCTTATCTGGACAGACGTGGGTTGGACTGAAGTGTTGTCCACATTTGAAGCATAGTCCTTTAGCTCGCCGATCCAACATCTCCTGGTAAGACAAGTTCCTAGTTCCTCTTGGCCGTGCCTCTACCGGTCTCTCCAACCCCGGTCGTCGATCCCCTTCCCGGCGCACCCACTGGTTTGCGCCCCCATTCGCCGGTGGTTGAGATCGACCCATATCGGGTCGCGTTCCGACACACCCGCGTCCAGCTAGAGTCGGGTTAGGAGGCCCGACTCGTGAAGCACCCCCGGGTCTCCAACCCGCAACTGGTTTGACGTGGGTCGATGACGTGAGCTTACGCTCCACCGCACGTGCTGCTGCTATCATACGATATTGGGTGGAAGGATCTAGAGCCAGAACTTCCAACCTTATATCCTCCCGCAACCCTCCGACGAACAACCCCATGTACTGATCTTCCGGAAGGGGTGGGACTTGGGCCATCAACATTTCAAACGTTTCCACATACTCATCCATCGTCCCATGTTGCGTTAATGATTTCAACTGGGAAAATGGATTGCCATAGAAGTGATCACCGTACCGATCGAACAAGGCTCTCTTGAAGGTCTCCCAATCCAGTTCGGGCTTCGACGCTAGAAGAACCTTAAACCAATGCCATGTCATGCCTTCCATACAAATTTGCGCCAACTGAACGCGGAGCTCCGGTGGAGTCCCCTGAATGGCGAAATACATCTCCGCACGAGAGACCCACCCAATCGGGTCTTCACCTTG
>JANIJH010000007.1:6202357-6217934 GCA_024520975.1 Erythroxylum areolatum | reverse complement strand
TCCTTCAACTCCGTGGCCTTAGTAATGAGTGCAGAACCATCTCCTCCTTGAGGTTCAAGCATAACACTTCGACGTCCTTCTTCCGCACGTATAATAGCTATTGTCTCATTTAGAGACGGTAAGTCTTGTTTTCCCAAAATCTGCACCCTTACAGCATCAAACTCTACGTTTAAACCTGCCAAAAAATCATAAATACGATTCTTTTCCACAAAACGTTTTAAAATTGCTGCATCTACACTACAGCTCATTTGGATACATTGATAATGATCTATTTCCTGCCACAAACTTTGTAAGAGACTCGAATATTCAGTGACAGTCCGAGTCTCTTGTTTAGCTGCTGAAACCTTTGTCCTGATCTCATAGATCTGTGCAGCATCATTGACTTTGGAATAAGTCTCCCGAATAGCTTCCCATATCTCCTTGGCAGTTCCTAGGAACATGCATGTATCACTAATTTCTGGCAGCATTGAGTTCCATAGCCAAGACATAACCATGGAGTCTTGTTCATCCCATGCCGCAAATTTTGGATCATCCTGTGAAGGACCAGTACCCAATAAATGACTCAATTTCCCTCTCCCTTTTAGGAATGTGCGGACTAGTTGTGACCACTTTAAATAGTTCTTCCCATTCAATCGGTATGCAGCTTGAATATTCTGCAAATCTCCAGGTATAGCAGCAGCAGTACTCTCGACAGAGTGGCTGATGATTTCAGCCGAACTACTAGGGGATTCTGACATGATTGATTTGGTAGGATTAAGGAAAGGAGTAGGAAAAAAAAAGTATAAGGCTAGGAAGTTGAAGAGAGCTACTGAAGATAGGATTCTCGGTCAGTATGACCAGAGAAGAAATCAGAGTTTTTTGAAAAATCGAGCCAATAGCTCTGATACCATGTGAAATATTAGCAGTGAAGAAAACAATTTCATTCACATTACCCGTAGGTTACAGCTATATTCAGTATATATACAAGTTTCTATACTAAGTATCAGATTTCCTAAGATACATGGAAATCTGTATCTTATCCTAATCCCTAGAAATCAGGGATTCACAAGATTTCTATAGCTATACAATCTTCTAGATAATACTGCATGATTCTACATAATCTGCATGATTTAAACATAATCTTCATGATTCTGCATAATCCAACAATGATGATGCAAATAATTCGGATCCTGATAAAAATAAAAATAGGGATGAATATATCAAGTGGGAAGTCAAGGATGCTCAAATCATGGCTTAGATTTGAGATCTATCAAGTCTAGCATCATCTTGAATCTTTAACTCTTCAAGACTGCAAGCGAGATGTGGTCTTATTTAAAGTGGCTCTTCAGTCAACATAACATTGCTTATCAATTTTAATTTGAACATGAATTGGTCAGTCTCCAGTAAGGAAGTCATGAATCTTTGGGCTAAATATACAAAAATTACATATGCTATGTTGCCTCCTAAAGGACCTACCTTTGTTCGATTTGTTCATGAAACTACTAGAAGGGATTGATTTCTTTTGAATCTAAGATCTGAATTTGAAGGCACTAGGTCCATTCTTATGAATCGAGGTTCTATCCCCTCTTTAGATGCATGTCTCGGTGATTTGTTTTGTGAGGAGTAGCATCTTCACACTCAAAAACAACATGGAGCAACAAAGATCCACTTCAATTTTGGGGCTTCCAATCACATGAAAAACAATGTTCATTTCCTTACCAATGACAACAAATATCTTGGAAATCTCAAGATTCACATTGCTGAATAGAAATCATTTACCCATCACTGCTACGTTAGATATTTCTTCTTTAACTGTAGTCTTCATTTTTCCTGATCTAACTACTAATCTTGTTTTTGTTAGACAATTGGTTGACTATAATTGTAGATAGAAATTTCTAGATCTTTTTGTGTAATGCAGGAGTAACAATCAAGGAAGATGATTAAGAGGGCCTGACTCTACAACTTCCTTTAGCTTCATGTCTGCCTTTTGTCATTTGTCATTATGCTTTTGTTGATTATCAAGTATGACTTAAGCATCTTGGACATCCCAATTCTAATGGATTTTATAATTTGCTAAACTCTAGTTTTCTTGAAAACAAGTAGTCGTCATCTCTTAATGTTCAATTTTATTGCAATTTTTGTAGACTTGGGAAAAGTAAACTTTGTCATTCGACAGTCACACACCAAATGTTGTCCAACCTTTTGATATGATACATAGTGATTTATGGGGTATAATACCAGTTTCTTCTCATGTTAATCATAAGTACTTTGTCTATTTTATGGACGATTATACTCGTTTTACATGGATTTATACAACCCAAGGGAGATTTGTATTAAATGAATGCAGAATCTTCCTTTTCACCAAGCAATATGAATTAATTCATTTAATCCTGAGTTTGTTTCCTCCTTCACGTTCCTTGTTACCACCATATGTAAAGGTCTTCTACTTAAACAAGAGTTACATTGAAAGCAAAAATTTGATTCAACCCCAGCCCACAAATACCAACTCCTAGCAAGAAAGCACTTAATACAACTGATTTACTACACTTACCTATCAAGAGAATGATGAGAGTTGGTGGAGCAAATCCAAAAGGAAGGGCGGGCGTGAGGCTGTTAATATGATAGAGAAGCCAAATGAAAGAGTGTGGGGTAGTGTTGCCAATGATTGCCAAAGAGAGTCGCTGAGAAAAATGGAGAAATCACATCAGAAAAAGAAACACAGAGAAAGATGTAGAGACATTTTGGGATTTAGAGTTTGATATTAAATGTTTTGAAATTTTTAATTAAAGATGAAGTTATTCCTTATATATGAACCACTTAAAGTCTAGGTTGTAACCTTTCAAAATGCTCTATAAAATGGTGTTTCTCTTGACAAAACTCACTTGTGCATCCTTTATCCTTGAGCTCTTTTAGTTAAGATTCTGATGTTCATCTGAGAACCACATCTTATAAAGTACGGCATAACTTGAAAAGTTCTTGATTGTAGACTGTAGTGTGACAAAATGATGGTAAATCCGAATACATTCCTATCAAACGTAGCGGTAACTAGGAATTCATGTCTTATGGAAAGTTCACAATAGTGTTAAAAAGGACTTATCTAATACCATTGATATCATATCATGTACAGCAAGTCAATTCTTGGCAGAGGGATGTCTGCTAATGAGAAAAGAAGTCTCAAGCAGGAGTTGAAGTCCTTGAAATTGGAGGATATATCTTCATTCATGGAATCTCTACCACCTGACTTCCTTACAATATTGCGAATAGAGTGAGGAAGAAATCTTTGATTCTGTAAATTGTTAAATGTTGATTGGAGAACTTTCTCAGTTAACCCCTATGAAATTTGCTCATCCAATTGCAGTGGGCTGCTAAGGTCTGTCCTTACCAAGTTGGGAGCCCCACAGCGGGTAAGACTGTTAGTTTATGTAAAGCAAGCAGTATATGGCCTGTCTCCAAAGTTGAAAGTTGATTCAGGTAAGAGTCAAATGTCACTTTCTATCAATTAAATGATCGGTTTGTTATCTTATATTAAATGTAACGAGGAAAGGAAGGTACTTTGTATTTTATGATTTTACTGTTCTGTCATTCTCTTAAAGATGCAATTTTCCAAAATTTAACAAGAGAAAAAGATTTTAGCAGAGATCATCTATTATATTTACTTATTTAATGTTATGTACAAGTCTTGGTGTTGTTGAATTGAGGGTCAAGAAATTGGGGGTGAAAATATACAATTCACGAGAGGAACTTCTGATGATAGATCATTAGCATGTTTAAGCTTCTGTGTATGGAATTACAAAAATTCCATCTTATTTAATACGACAGAGGGAAGGTATGCGTGACAGAAAAAAGCACATTGTAGGGGGAAGTCATGTATAATCTAAAGAGCTTTGAATATATTGGAATTTCAAAATAACTCCTGCTATGGAATAGCTAGGGATTGTGTGTTTCTAGTCCTTTGCTAATATGCCATAACGCGATTGCATAAAAATTCAAGTCAAATCCTTTCCTTATACTTGACTGGTATTTTGGATCACAAAAGGAGTCTCTAGAACTAATTTCATATTTGATAACTATAAACGTTGATTGCTAATTTTGCCACTGCTTGATCGGGCTACATATTATTTTCTTTCAGATTCCGCAATCAGGGTTTTGTTCCATAAATTCATGACCAGTGGGAGTTATCTCCAATTACGTATTGTTCTTGGTATGCATTTAGCTTATCATTCAATAAATATTTACCCAAAATGGTATAGAAATCAGATACACTCAAGTTACTCGATGCCTTCTCCCGTATAGGTGCACTGGAGCTGCTTCAATACTTGGAAAAGGTCAAACAATTTTTTAAAGCTTTCTGCAGAAAGATTTCTGGTACTACGATGATTATCTAAGGCAAGTAATTTCATAGCTCAACAATTCATCATCAGATTGCAGATTGTTAGCTGAAAGTCTATAGGATTTCATTCCACAAACTTCAGTATGCATTAAAGCGCAACATGCTATTCTATTGAAATTGACCAAAATAAGAGAGTTTGCATATTAATACTCAAGGAAGCTGGCTTATATTAAAATTTGGTATAATAATGAAATTTGGAGCTGAAGCATTACAAATTAAGCGTGTTTTGTCGAAGTTAAGAAATCATCATCCTTCTAAGCTTGCTTCACCAGTGAAAGAGTCTTACGATAGCCTGTTTTAAGAATTGTGTTTAAACCATCTGGATTTATTAATGTTGCGATCAGAATTCTGGAGCCAAATTTGTAAGCCACCAATGGAACAAAATGTGCTCTTATTTGATTAATGTTAAGTATGCTCGCCAGATATCATGAAATACTGTCACACAGCATAAGCCATCACATGTCAGTGGGTCTATTTTTGAGAGTATTATTATTTATAATAGTTCCTTCGTTTACACGTACTTTTTAGGGATTCCTGGTGGCAAGGATGAAAAAACCTTTAAATGAAGAAATCCACATTGCATCAGGGAACTAGAATCCACAAAGAGAAGGTTTGTCAGCTTCAAGAAGAGCACTTGTTCATTTTCCTACCCTATGCTTTGACTTTGGTTACTACTTACTGTTATGAAGCTACAGCCACATGTTAGCACCCTTGAGGAGAAAAGAGATGTAATTCGGTAAAAGAATAGGGACTATGTATGGCTACTGAACAGCAATACGGTATACATCCTCAGCTAATGGGAACTCTGTCTTCAAGTGACTTAAAAAGGAAGTGTTGCTATCAAAGGACAACCCCATTCTATTTATGTTTGCCACAAAAAATTGTGCTAAGGAGTTTTTGGGTGTTGGCCATTGGCATGTCTAAGACATTCTTTTTTCTTGCAATTCTAAAAAACTTGAATTTTTTTTAAGAGAACATTAAACATGAAAGTATCCTAATTTGGATTAATATCCATAATGTATCCCTTGAATATTTGTTCCCATGAGGATCTAATAAATACTAAATATGATTTTGTTACTATTATCTAAACAACGATAAAGGTATAAATGCTTTGATCTAAATCTAAAATTATGGTAAAGCATAATAGACGTGCCAAATTAACAATGGAATTTAACACTAGATTTATGCAATTAATCGTGGAAATAAAGATTTAAAGGGTTTATCAAGTTTTGCAATATTTAATTAAATGAACTCACTAACCACACCTCTTTTATCAATGCTAATTATAGATTCGTACTTTCATGAACTAATATTGAGGTGAATTGGTTGTTAATGAATTTAAAAAATCTTTTTGCAACTTAATAAAGACCCTTAATGGATTTCAAATTGAATGATAAAGTGCAATAATAATTTAATTAAACTCAATCAATCAACGAAGAATAAAATAAAGACTATAGAGAGGATAAATTACAAACCAAATTTTATAGTGGTTTGTCAAATGAATATTTTCTTGGGATTTCACTGATCTCCCCTTTCAATTAGGTGAAGAGGGCCTTCTTATAATAATCTTTGATGAAAAAAAGAGGAACTCTTGTGCAATCCTCTTTAAAAGGTGAAGAGGAACCTCAATGCTCTTTGGAACACCCAAATATAAGAAAACTAGCCCTAGTTACGTTTTAGAAATTAAATAAACCTTGTTTGCTCTCTTTAATGCTCAGGGGCTCTTAATCACTTCATAACCAATGCATGAATGCCCCCAAATGTCATAAAGATGTTCAACAGCCATATTCTTAAGTATTTATCATGACATACCCAAGAAATGTCCTAGAAATTCTATGGAAAGCCAGCAAATTGGAAGGGATCACATGAAGGAAAATTTAATAAAACTTCCTCTAGTTGTTCAACTCACTACGAATCACGCAAAATCTCATCAACATATGAGGTGAATCCTAGACAGTTCTCACAAAAGCAAATTAACTATATTATGAAGCTTCTAAAACCTAAAACTGAATCCTCAAGTGCTCCTAATGCCTCTATAGCGCAAATTGGTAGTATTTTACTGCTTTATCACGTTCCTTTCCATATAATTCCACTCCTTAGATCATTGATTCAAGAGCATCTGACCATATGAGCAGTTCTTTTAATTTATTTCATACTTATTACCCTTGTTCTAGTCATGAAAAAATTCGTATAGCTGATGGATCATTTTCTACTGTAGCTGGTAAAGATTCAATAATTATATCCTCGAATATCTGCCTTAAATCTGTCCTACATGTTTTAAAACTAGCCTATAATCTATTGTCCGTAAGCAAACTAACCCATGACTCTAATTGTACCGTTACTTTTTTTACTCATATTTTGTTTTTCAGGAACTAATTTCGAGGAAAATTAAGTTGATTGATGGTCTCTACTACTTAATTGATGATAACTTGAAGAATAAAGAAGCTCTTGGCTTAAGTAGTATTCATTCTACCCCTGCTAAAGAACATATTTTGCTTTGACATAATAGATTAGGACATCCTAATTTTTCTTATCTAAAAAGACTTTTACCTCATTTGTTTAAGTTTATGGATTGTTCAAAACTTCATTATGAGCAGTGCATTTTATCCAAAAGTCATAATATTTCTTATCCTACAAAACCATATCAACCATCCAAATCGTTTTACTTAATTCATAGTGATGTTTGGGGTCCATCCTATGTTAAAACTCTTACTGGAAAAAAATGGTTTGTAACTTTTATTGATGATCATCTTCGGTTATGTTGGGTCTATTTAATACATGAAAAATCTGAAGTTGCTCAAACCATTCAAAACTTCTATACCATGGTTGAAACTTAATTTCACATATGCATTGGTATATTTCACTCTGACAATGGTACCGAGTATTTTAATGAAATCCTTGGGAAATTTCTTAAGTCTAAAGACATTGTTCACCAATCTACGTGTGTTAACAATCCTCAACAAAATGTTATCGCCAAGAGGAAAAATAAACATTTACTAGAAGTCGGTCAGTCCATTATTTTGCAATGAATGTGCCAAGATACTTTTGGAGTGAGGCTGTTTTAATTACATCATACTTAATTAATCGAATGTCTATTTGTGTTTAGCATTATGCAACACCCTTAGATATGTTTAAACAATGCTTTCCTGAAAATAGACTTTACTATGCTCCTCCTTTTTGGGTATTTGGGTGTACTGTATATGTTCACAACTCAAATAGGGAAACTCCAAACTAGATCCAAGAGTTGAAAAATATGTCTTCATTGGGTATGCTCCTAGTCAACGAGGTTATAAATGATACAATCTTTTAACTCAAAAAATTGTTGTCTCCATAGATGTCACATTTCTAGAACATTAAAAAAAACTTCTTCAGGGGGAGAATTCTAATGAAGTGGAAAATTTTTGGGTCATTACTCCTAATCCCCTACCCACGGTCATTTTTTATCACAATATAATTTCTGATAATGAAGTCAAAGATACTACTTCTAATCTATCCATGCCAGGAAATCCTAATTTATCCACAGGAGGAGAAATACTACTGTATACTCCTAAGGAACGGAATACTGAGCTTCGTGTTTATACTGAGAGGAAGACTCAATTGAGAAGTAGAGAATAACCTACAATGCACAACCTCTCAAATCCCTCAGAAAAGGAACCTAGGAACAATTCAAGTAACCTTATGGTACTTTACCCTTCATGGTGTCTAGTAATGATCAACCTATACCTACTGACCACAAATTACAAGTGATATTCGTACTGATCTTTCTGCTGATAATTATCTACCCATAGCATTTAGAAAAGGGAAACGCGCTTGCACCAATCATCTCATATCAAAGTACCTATCTTATGGAAAACTATCAGACACACATAAATCATTTATCTCTAAAATTACTAATTTGATTGTGCCAAGAAACATTCAGGAAGCACTTCAAGATCTAGATTGGAGATTAGCTGTTATGGAAGAAGTAAATGCTCTTGAGAAGAATAAAACTTGGACACTTGTGAACTCTCCTAAAGATAAAATTTTGGTAGGTTGCAAATGGCTTTTCACTATTAAGTTTAAGGTCGATGGTAGTGTGGAAAGGTTGAAGGCAAGATTAGTTGCTAAGGGATTTACTCAAATCTATGATATTGACTACCAAGAGACATTTGCTCATATTACAAAGGTAAATACAATTTGAGTATTGCTATCCTTGGCTGTAAATTTTGAGTGGACTTTACATCTACTAGATGTAAAAAATGCATTTCTTAATAGAGACCTAGCAGAAGAAGTCTTTATGAGCTTACCCCCAAGTTTTGAGGATACCTATGGGAGAAATAAGGTGTGTAAGTTAAGGAAGTCATTATATGGACTAAAACAGTCTCCTAGAGCATGATTTGATAGGTTTGAAAGGGTTGTGAAGAGCTACAACTATTGTCAAATCCAAGCTGATCATACATTGTTCTACAAGAGGTCCAATGCAAGTATGCAATCAATTCTTATTGTTTAAGTAGATGACATTATCATAAAAGGAGACGATGTATCCGAAATAGTATAGTTGAAGAAGATATTAGCCAAAGAATTTGAAATTAAAGATCTTAGACCTCTAAAATACTTCCTCATAATGGAATTTGCTAGATTCAAGGATGAGATATTGGTGAACTAACGAAAATATATTCTAGACCTATTAAATGAGACTGAATTACTAGGATGCAAGGCAACTGATACTCCTATTGAGACTAGTGTAAATTTTAAACTAGTTCAACCTAAAAATGTTATTAATAAGGAGAGATAACAGCAACTAGTTAGTAGATTAATAAACTTGTCACACACCCAACCTGATATAGCCTTTGCCGTGAATTTAGTGAGTCAATTTATGCACTTATCAGGCTAAGAACATCCAGATGTTGTATACAAGATACTAAGATATCTAAAAGGAACTCCTGGGCAAAGTTTAATGTTTCATAAGCAGAACAACCTTCAAGTAAAAGTCTATATTGATGCTGATTGGGCAGGGAGTGCTACCAATAGAAGATCAATTTCAGGTTATTGAACATTTGTTGGTGGTAACTTGGTAACTTGGAGGAGTAAAAAATAAAGTGTTGTTGCAACAAGCAGTGTCGAAGCTGAGTTTCATGCAATGACATATAAAATTTGTGAAGTCATATGGATTAAAAGGATGCCGGAGGAACTAAAGATTCATATTTCAGTTCCTATGAAAGTGTATTGTGACAGCAAAGCTGCAATTTCAATTGCTCACAGCACTGTTCTTCATGATAGAACAAAACATTTTGATGTTGACAAGCACTTCATCAAGGAAAAGATTAAAGGAGGATTAATTTGTGTTCCCTATATTCCAACATCACAATAGGTAACTAACATTCTTACAAAGGGATTACACAAGAGGCGGTTCAATGTTCTAGTTACCAAGTTGGCCATGTATGACATACACAAGCCAGTTTGAGGGGGAGTGTTGGTGGATATTTCCTGGATATTATTAACTCCTAAATAGTTAGGAAATTAGATATGATATTATGTACAGATATTATGATATTATACACAGATATTAGTTTTCTAGAGTAGCCTTCTCTATTTCTATATACACTTGTATCTATGTTATGATAAAAAAGGAGTGAAATACAATAATTTAGAATTTCTACAATCATTGAGCCTTCATAAAACAGAATCAGATCCTCTGTACTACTTAATTAATTCTGTTTCATTAAATCTCATCCATACGTTTATATAAGTTCTACACAAATATATGGACAAGATTTAGTGACATAAGATTGAAACATCGTCGGTGAAAACATGACCTTCCAACTTGATAAAACAGCGTAACGTATGAATAGATGTGCCAGTATCATCAGACCTTATTCATTATATTGATAAACCCCACAATGCGATGTCACGTGTCCTTTATACGACAACTATATTTTTATTATTAAAATAAAAAGATTTTAAATTTTTCAAAAAGTAATATAACTCAAAGTGGATAAAAAGAAAAGGCTCAATTAAACAATCCAACTACTGTTCAACAGTGCAAGGAACTTGAAGACATAACAGTCCCAACGACGTGTTATGGAAGGTGCTACTTCCATGTTTTGTACCAAGCACTTTCACCCTCGTACAGTAAATTACGAATTCCCAGAGCCCTACAAATGCAGATGCACCGGCAACCATAATGTCTTGAATTTGATATGAAATCAGTCTGTCAACGTTATCGAATCTGGATGTTTATCCGTACACTTTAGTATCGAGTATACCCCTGTAAAGGGGCTTCCGTTTGTTGCCTTTCTCTAGTTGAACATGGCATTGAGATCGTAACAGGCAAACCAAATTAACATTTGATAGTACGAACTAATCACTTGCATCTTACCAGTTAACATGCTCTAGAATTCATCAAAAACAATTCAGTACCCATTTGGTACGAAAAAGGTCTTTGAGGTCAACATGGGAACATTTTCTACCATGGACTAATACAGAGACATCGTCAATGAACACTAAGCTGCAGCGTCTACAAATTGAGACAACAAGAGGCTCCTAGAAGTGGTGTCATGTCATGCATCGACAAAGTATGCATGCCTGGAGATCAAGTCATGCTTCTGACCTGACGGGGGACTTTTACAGAAACCTCTTTGAACTATTTCCATGTAGAACCACCAAGTCTAATAACCTCTTCACCACTATTATCCCGCCGTCTAACCCTATCCAGGCTCGTATCTCCTTTCTGATCATTTATGTCACCGTAAAGATCCCTCAGTTTTGCCAAATTGCTGGAAGCAGATGCCTTCTCTTTGTTACCATTCCTAGGACTAGATCGGGGATCAAATGTACCACCAGCTTGCAAGCTCTGACTTCTGCTCCTACTCCGGCTACGGCTTCTATGAGACCTTTCTTCGTAATGCCTATTCCCATCACGGCTACTTCTTTCATAATCTCTTCTGCTTTCTCGTTCAGAATGCCTGGACCTCCTATCACTATCATGCCTACGGTGTCTCTCCCTCTCCCATTCCCTCTCCCTCTCCCTCTCCCTCTCTCTGTCCCTGTCCCTGTCCCTGTCCCTGTCTCGCAATCGGTCCAAATCCCGGTTGCGTTCACGATCTTGATTGCGATCCTGGCCCCGTCTACGTTCCCAATCTTTATCTCTATCATGATCTCTATCTCTTTCCCGGTCTGGGTCCCTATCCCTATCTGAATGATCTCTATCAGAATATTCACGACTCTGGCTTCGGCGACTGCTGGGAGATCTTCGTGGTTCATCACTGGCCCTATCATAAGAAGGTTGTGGTAGTGTTCGACGAACAGGTGATGAGTCTCTTGTTGATGCTCGATGTGGAGCACGCTGACCAAAAGAGACTGAAAGTGCAGCCTTAACAGATGGGGGTCTACGTGCAGTATCATCAGATCCATGACGAACAGATTCTCCTGTGGCACCAGATATTTTGGTGGGGAGCTTCATCTTCTCCAAATTAGAAACAATTTGCCGCATTACAGGTACAGGAATGCGAGGGAATAAGGTATCAAAATAGTACTGAAAAAAAAAGGCAACACTATGATTCTTTTTCTTCAAAGATAAACAATAAGAAGTCAAAAGAATTAGAAATTTACTGCACCTGACCTGCCCAAGAAGCAAATCACGTACATACACACCCATTGTAGTCATTCGTCCACTTGATCCTGGAGAGAACTCCTGCAACAGCATTGATATAAATAGGTCAGGTAAAGCAAAGAAAGAAAAGAAAACTAGACAACATTATCTAAATAATAATGATAAGCACACATGTATGAGAGGATACCTAATTCTGGAAAGTTTAATTTAGACAAGGACTATCCAAGACCAAACAACAATTACTAAAACAGGGAATTATTATAGAATGACCAGTGGTTACGGGTAAATACAATGATCAATGAGGGAGATAGCAATAATTAGGCAGCTATCAATGTCAGGTTCACTAAGGATCACGACACCACTCCAATTGGGTTGACACAGTCCTGCATTTTCAAAAAGCTATGCAGAAACACATTATCCAGAAGTCATGAAATCAGTATTCCAAATTTAGAAATCTGCAAAGAAAATGCCGAAAAATAACAAGTAAACTTTTGAAGCTAAGTATACAGAAAAGGACTATCAGAAAGTTGTTCATCAATAAATGAACAAGGCTTCAGCTTCCCATTGAATTGCATCAAAATCTAATAATAATTCAAGCATTTAAATGGCAAGTTATAATATCATAAGCCAGTCCACCAGCTTCTTGTTCAGTACATCACTGAATTCCCAGCTGAGGTAAAGAATGCAGCTCATCAGCATATGAGGAAAAGATATTTATATATTCTACAACTTTATTACAATTTTTCCTTCTTAAACATAATGGGATACAAAGGATAAGAAAGGAAATTTGTGTGAAAGCACTCCCTCAAGCCCTATTGCATATTGACTAGCTAATGAACACTCAGACAAGGAAGATAGGGTCTGTGCAAAACTGAAATTGTTCTCTCTTGGAATCATAGACAGGACAGCATTTCTACAACAAAATCTACCCTCTGTGTGCACAAATCATATGTATGAGAAAATATAACGGAGCTACAAACCTCAAAATAGGTTGAAGAGATACATAGAAATGAATGGCAAAATTCCAACTAGAACATTGAACACAATTCATTTCACGGGGCAGCGTAGAATTAAATCAATTTCAGCAGTTTCAAAACACAATGATTAAATTGAATCCATAGGATTAATCAAGCTTGTCTTTACACTGATAAACAAACACTAATAACCTATATATTTCGTAACTGTAGAATCCCGCACAACTAAAGCATGTAGTTGGCAGACAAAAGAGATTCAATAGGAGGCTGTTGACATTTACAAGCTCAACACTCTGAAAAGCTCATCATAACATACCTCATCATCATTAATGTATGGTTCATACCAATTCCATAAAGTCTTCGGATCACCAGCATATCTTAAATACAGGAATCCAATCTGCTAGAAGAACGAGGGAAATTAGAAAGATACGCAAGGAGTTACTTTGAAAAAAAGAAAAAAAGAAAAGGGGAAAAATTACTGCTCGAATATAAGGAGAGTCGGTGTGCTTTAAAAGGCCGTGCATTTGCTTGACAGTGAGCTTCATGGTGAAGAACTTGTACAGAAGACAGAAAGCAGTAGAAGGACCGCGACAATTTCCAGTCATCCAAGGCTCAACGTGGTCGACCTGGTTGTAGATTTCGTCAATCACTTCATGATACGTCTTCAACCGGTAAAGCTCCTTAAAGTAGTCCGACGACAGAATATTCATACACAGCACCTTCTCCAATAGCGAATCTATCGCTTTCCCACTCGTCTGTATCTCCATCGGAGATTTTTAATTTACCCAACAAATCGTACCTCCAATTCAGTTCCTAAAACAACAACAACAACAAAGAGAAATCAGAGAAAGAACATATAACAGAATAGCGTAGAAGTCCAAATACAAAAGTATCAAAAGAAGGGATCTGAACCGAATTTGCTCCACCCAGCCGAGCCGATGTTCTTCAATTGTAGGAAAACCTAGGGATTCCTTGAAGCGATTTGGTATACGAGGCAATAACTACTTCGCTTTGAACCCTTTTGTTTATGGCATATTATATTAATACTGCTATGGGTCGTGTTATGGGTAGCATTGGGTAAAAAGAAAGGCCCATTGAGAGTAACGACGGGCCCAATTGTTAAATTGTTAATAGGGATGCTTTTGAATATTAATACAAGAAAGAAAGTTCTTTAATTCTCCTCAACTTTGAGGTTTAACACATTTGATCTTTTCTTAAGCTTCTATTTTCATTAAACAAGCCCCTAAATTTTACTTTTTCTACTTTAAGGCCCTTTATCTCGTATGAATAGCACATGGTCTAGCCTCATCACAAGTTTATTTATTAAAATAATTATATGACGTCATACAAATATTTTATTTGGGAAAACTCACATTATCTTCATATTGAGGAAAACATGCTCTCTATATTTATATTGATGGAATGTCACTTTTTTGTGTGAAATCAAATAGAGCCATTAAATCAGCTTCTAGGAGTTCAAAATAGGTAAGAATACGTTATTGTTTATTACAATTAAGCAAAATTTCAGTTATGCTATAGGAAATCGGCATTATGAAATTGAGGTTTATGATACTTTTCAATGGTAAAATGTTAAATGGAGTTTTTTTACTCCTATTTGATGATTAAAGGATATCTTGTATCGGCATATATTAGTTGTGTGTATTACAATTTGAAATTTGGTAGTGTTAATTAGGTGACTTTACTCATTATTGTCATTATAGTACTTATTATTGGTATTATAATTTTGATTATGGCATTTTGTTATCATCGGCAATTAACGATATATTGTTAATCTAATTTGTTTATCAATTTAAGTTATTTAAAATAGGATGGCAGTTAAGGATTCATGAGTTGTTACATCGGAGGTAATCTAACCTCCATATAGTTTTCTTGTCTTGACACCCTCAAGTTATACTTTTTAAGCCTTTTAGTAATCTTACACTATCTTGTTTATTATTGTACAAGTTGTAATTATGTCAAAATTATAGAATGGTGGTGCCTTTTGTAGAATTACATTACTTATATTGCTACTTGATGTTTGTTCTTTTCATGTTTTTAGGTCCATTTTAAAGTTCTTATAAATAAAGATTTTCTTGTGAGTAGATGTCAAGATTGAGTATTAACTTATAAACTTTGAGACATTGGGTGTTTATTTAAATTTTCATAAAAACAATAAATGTTGATTGATATGTTTTTCCTTATCAATTTAATGTTCATGGTTTACTCATTTGATGCATATATACAACATGCCTATTTCTTGACATATGTCCCCCTATGTGAACTTCTATTAAAAATCTTATTGCGAACTCCAAAATAAAAAAGGATTGTGTCATGTATGTAACATCCTGTCTTCATATTACAGGTTAGAACCTAAAATTTCAATGCATGTAAGCTCAGAGAGAGATTAAAGAAATGCATTTTTCTTGCTCATGCACAATGTTAACATATATGCATATAAATACTGAATGTTTTCACATAAAACGTGGTACATGCATTCATTGACAACTTCCAAGTATAATTGATATTAAATGTGATTTTATTGAAAGTAAGGAGTAGAAAGAGTTACCTTGGTATGAGTTGTAATAAGGAAAGATTTAGAAACAAGATTGGTAGTGATCTGGAAAATGTTCACTGAATATGCTT
>JANIJH010000007.1:6177676-6202257 GCA_024520975.1 Erythroxylum areolatum | reverse complement strand
TCTTTTGTGTAAAATTGTATTTTGAAATGACACAAGTGTTTTATAGTTGTGAAAGGGCCCGAATGGCTATTGAAAATTGTGTTAAGTGAAAATGTTTACGAATGAATGTGGGCCCAATTTTAGTTTCGATTTTCGCATTTTGTGTTATCGATTTTTACCCAAAAAAAATTGTGGGCTTTAGAAAGATTGAATGCTTTAGCACACCACCCTCGCGGGGCACGAACTCAGATATTACCATCGATGTCAGGTTCGAGTCTTGCGAGAGTAGGGTTTTACAATATAACAAAAATTAAATTGTTTTGTATATGTAACAAAAAAAAGTCATTTCGGAGTTTGTAGCTAGGGATTTTAACAAAAATTGACAATAAGGAGTTCCAATGAATTTAACTCTACAATATTTTATTTCCAAAACATATATGTCTCATATCTCTCCATATTATAATAAAATATGTGACCAAATACATATAAAAAGAGAAGCAATACCATTAAATGCCAAAATAAAAAGGTAAAATGCCCTTAAATTAGTGGTCAAAATGGTGAAGATCAATGTCCTACTACAAATTCTCCTTTTATTATATTTACTTGTGAAGTTAACTCTTACTTAATTAGATATGGACTTGATTTCATAAGTCAATATCTAATTGAGTGTCCTTTATATATGTAAATCCCAAGCACAAGTCAAATTATATAAAGCCTCTAAGGCTAAAAACATGTGACTAAATGATTAAATGACATTAAAGTACATATTATGTACATGATATTCCATAGAACAAGTTGTTTCTTTATAATGTACTTTATAATATATAGGCTTTGAAACCCTTCTTCTTTTTCCTCTTCTCTTCCCCTACCTTTGTCTTATTAATTGGGAGGTATAACATGTGAATTTGTACTAATTTAATTATTTTTTTGGAAGTTAAGTACATATAATATTGCATGCTTAAAGAGAAATGGGTTTACAATTTACATCTAAAAATATACAACTATGAATATAAAAGAGAGCAAAGAGAATCTACCAACATGATTATCTCATCTATTATAGTTATATGAACAACTACAATCTCCAATTAAAAATCATTTCATTATTGTGCTTATGATATCTCAAGCAATTGTTATAGTTCTTATCTTTACATTATCATTATAAGGCCACAAATTATACCTTAGTTGAAATGTTATATGCTCATGAAAGTAAATGTGATAGGTGTTGAAATTATTATATGATTGTGAATTATATATGTCTTGAATCTTGGTTTGATAGACTATGATTAGTAACTTCAAATTAATTGATACTATTAGAAAATTGATGTTTAAAATATTCATTTGGACTAAGAAAATTGTCAAGTGGCAAGATAAGTTGGCACATAAAAATTAGTATAACTAAGCTTATACATTGAATGACATTTGGCAACATTGGTTGAGTGACAAGTAGCTCACTTTTATGTGTGACATGTAGGTTGATTCATTGAAGGACATTTGCCCTTTCAAATTTATGACACCTAATACTAAACAAGTGCTGGATCACTGCAATCTATTTGATGTTTCTGCTGCATTTTCACTATCCCTTGCTCCTCTCCACCGAAACTCTCTTTTACTCTCACAAACTCCTAGATTTTTCTTCAATTTGGAGTATCATCACTTGACATCTTTGCAAGATACTGCATCAAGGAAGCTAGATCTTGTTATCTTTTATGTTGTCTTCTTAGTGCTAAGATTTGCACCTTGATCTTAGATGTGTGCAGGCTTCTTGGAAAGGCTAGATTAGCTAGTTCTTTGGAGTTGAAATTTTGAAGTTAAATAGGTAAGGGAATTCTAAACTTGATAGCGTGTATTAATAGAAGTTCTATGATGATTGAATTGGCATGGAATGTGTGCTATGATGATGATAAATGAGTGCTGGAAAATTGATCCTTGTATGGCAAATTTTGTTTTAGTTTTGATGTATGAAAGATAATGATTTGTGAGTTGCCTAATGAATGATTTTTGAATTGGATCTAGACATGAATTTGATAAGGGATTGAAGCATGAATAAGGTAGAATTGAAGTGAAATTGATGGACTTTGGTGTGTTGGATGGAGTATGAAAGAGTTAAATTTGGAAACAAAATAAAGGTCATAGGTGAGGTTCACTCATCCCACGATCGTGGGATTTATATGGAACCTTCCCACGGTCATAGGAAATGTTTTGGAAGGGAAAAAGAGTGGTTTTGTATATTTGTTAGACTATATAAGGTTAAGGCACTTTTTAATGGTGTAATTAGACTTGATTATAATGTAAAACGAACCTAGTTTGATGTGGAATAAGTTAATCAAAGGTTGAATAAGGTTTAGATTATTAATTGAAGTAATAACTTAAGGAAGGTATTATTTGATAACAAAGTATCTAATTTTTGAACTTATAAATTGTTAAAAGAATGAAGTTTATTTATGAATGCTAATGTGATTTAAAGAACAAGAGTAATGTATTAGTTGTGGATATTTGTGAATTGGGAACTTGTGTGAATACATGTAATGTGTAATTACTTAATGTATTTATTGGTGCATTATTGCCAATGTTTATGTTTATAAGGCATGTTACGTTTGATCAAATGTGAATGAATATGTTAAATTTGAGCAAAATGGAATGAAGTCATATGTTATGCACTACCTCACTTACATGTGATTCTGAAATCTGAAATTTTTTGTTTTTAAAACTGCCAAGTCTTAGTCATGGGTAAATAGGCATGCCTAGAAGGGTCTGCAGCTGCTTCTGTAACTAAACACTAAGGTGTCTTCTGTACTTGACACTCTAGTGTGATCTTAGACACTTTAGTGTCTTTAATTTTAGAGACTTTAGTCTCTTCTATTTCTGAGATACTAATCAGAGGTATCTTCTATTCTAGTCTTGTTACCCACTTCTGTAAAAAGGACTAGCAGGCTAATTTGTTTTGTGTTCTGATATATGTTTAATTTTGATACAAGTTATGTTCTGACTTGATGCAAGTTTAGCCCTGTTCTGATACAGATATATCCTGTTCTGAGACTTTTATGTTCTATTCTGAAGTAATGATGTTCTGTTCTGGTACTTATATGTTTTGTTCTAATACAAGAATATTCTGTACTAATGAATTACATTTTGTTATGAGACAAATAATGTTTGGATTGCTCTTTAATATGAACAATTAAAGATTGTTTATGTTACATGTGAATGTTAGACGATTGTTAGAAATAGTCACCCTTATGTATTATATTTAGTTATTCCCCACTAAGCTATATGCTTATCACGATGGTTTTGTCTCTGTATAGGTTCTAATAAGAAGACTTAAGGTTGGGACAGACGCAGTGGCCAATGAAGGACTTGATATGATTTTGGACCATGTTATAATTTAGTTTTAAGTTGTATTTTAATGTGTTGAGAGATATTGTATTTTGTACAAATGGTTTGTAATAACTATAATACAGGATGGATTTGTATGTAAGGCATGTATATGATGAGTACAATGTGTACATGATGTTCTGTATATAACTCGGCAAAGTATAAATGTGAAGTATATTATCTTATTTTCAATGAATTTATGAAATATCTTGGTATGCTTTAGGATTGTTTTAGGTGGCATCTGTATATCCTTTAAGGGGGCATGTGGGTGTTACAATCATTTGGGCCTTGATATCGATATTGCATTATTCCTCCCTAGATAATCACCTATTCCTTTCATCCTAAACAATGTAAACCAATGCCCCAATCATAACCCTAAATAACTTTAGGTCTCTTTTAGAGTTTAAATGTAACTTAGCATAATAGTGGATGGTATCAGACCAATTAGTTGCAATGCAAGCCAAAGAGATCCAACACCGAATTCCATAAGTGTGAAGAGAGGTTGCAATGAAAAAAGAGACAATCTAGGTCCTTATAGTATAGTTTGCACAACTCACATTTCCTATCAGCTATGTGAAAATTTGAAGAGCCCTTGGTACTTATTTTCTTTTTTAATTACAAGCTAATGAATGAATATGTTTGAAGGAATGAGGTTCAAATCTCATACTAGACTAGTCAATATGTGTTTAACTTGAATGTTAAGTAGTAAATGCTTACTGAAGGAGCTTGTAAATAGCATCTTATTATATATAAGTTTTTGAATTATGTTTGATTTAGATGCATTAGGATAGTAGTTATGTAAGCTCTCTATGAATTCCTTAGCTCCTTTAGTTATATGTGCTGGCCATAAATAAGTATTGTCATTGATTACAGGCTAAACCTTAGTATTTAGTGGGAAGATAATTCTTAGATAGTGGATTTCCCTTAACTTATGAACTGGACTTTTATTGAGCCAATGATCAAACCACGGTGATGTTCACATCCATCTCCTATCTTGTGTTTGATGAAGACCTAAACCTCTTCCTTGCAAAGTAGGATCTGCTTCAAATACTAGGTGGAATTAGGAGTTATCATGGTTGTAGTACTCCACCCTTGTAAGACACGTACTTGACATCTTGAATATTCCAATAAGTATCCCACAAGGGTGGCATGTTAGAATAGTAAACGGTCAAAACTCATTGTAAATTGTTTGAAACAATGTACACATATGTGGAAAATCGATAATCAATTTCGGCCTAACTTATTTATAAACAATTTCAGTCTCAAAAATTACAATCATTATTTAACTTATCAGAGTTTCAGTAGATGCTTGGGCCCATTACAGAAACAAAACACTTGTAGTCATAATAACATTACATTTTAAGATCATTTTTATACACATTGAATAACACTTAAGACTACACTTTTCAATACAACATAACAAAATACATATGCAGGCGCACACTGATCCTGACTTGGAACTCTTACTCGAAGCCTCTCTGGAGTCCTTTACTAATCCCTGAAAGCCACGTTGCAATTTTTTATGAGTTTTGTGAACTCAGTTGAGTAACCATCCTTGATGGTTCACTCATGCAACAAAACATAGTCATCATAAAATCACTCAGTTCATACAGTCAATCATCTCATTACCACTTTGCAAGTCATTCAATGAATTCCGATTATATATGAATGCTATATGTATGAGACTCACATTCGTTTTTATAGTTTTGTGATCGAGTGCCTTTTAAATACAAATATTAGCCCATAAGGCTCAGACAGAAATAGTATTCATGGAGCATAACTCTATGTGCAGTAACAATAATCACGGAGCAAAGCTCTACGTATAAGCGCTTTCAGTCTGGCTACTCCTATCACAATTCCTTTATATTACATGCATTAAAATGAAATGCATGTCACAATTCATTCATCAAATTCAATCATATTCATTTGCATGTATTATCACAGTAGCAGTCACATTATCAGTAATCATCGGACTAGGTCCGACATTCAACTTTTTAGTTGAGAATCAAAATCAAAATATTCAATTAGGAAGTCTCATTCATATACAAGTAGCACTTCCAATATCATTTGCATGCATCAAACGCCTCGAACATATATTGTTCGGAATTTAATACACAATCAGTCAATGCAGTTCAGTAACATATATCAATACAATTCAGTCATATATAGAACCAAAAAAATGAGACCATCTTAGGTTACTCACAGTTGCTCCTTTAAGCCTATTTCCTTGACATTATGGTAATTTTTGGAAGAGGTTGAGCTACTTGCTCTTCTATATGCAATAAAACAATTTCATATCACTAGAGCGCTTATGTAATAGAATAAACACAGGTATCAATGTTTCATGTATCATGCATGTTCAATGACAACTTCTCAGGTATATTTTTGTATTACAATGATGTACATATCAATTGTACTCCAATTGTATCGAAATTCAATCACTTATTCTCCATTTCAACTGTTTCTGAAAACATTCCATTCTAGTCAACTGTAAATGATCAATAGGATCTAAAAAATGAAGGATTTAATCAACACTTCCTTCTGAACAATTGTTCCTCTGTGTCTTAGGTTTCTAATGACATTGAGATCATTTAATTTGAGCCTGTATACAAGAAGTTATACTCTAAATATGTCAATCTATTCTTAAACTATAATAGAACTCTTACTTCAGCTTCATATGAGATTTTGGAATTCTTAAAACCAGAATTACAATTTGATCTCTTTATGACAATCGTAGCTTTATGTCTCTAATTTCATTTGAATAAGAATCATCTCATTTGGAACTCTACAAATCAAGATATAATCAAAATACGGAAGTATGTTCAGTAAAATATTCCAGTTCATACCATTCCAATAGATTCCCTCGCTTTCACTCAATCAATTTATTTCAAATCAATTCAAAAAGCTACCAATTAACAAAATATGTTGAGAATCTATTGGTTCAAGAATCAAGTTATTTTAATATCGGAAGCAAAAGTATAACAAAAATAGCAAAGGATGTTCAGAAAATAACTTTCAAAAAAATAATTGAAAGTCGCGATCGTGAGGATCACCAATACGCCTGTGGTGTTGCGAATGCGATTCATGACCTTCTTCATCGATTATTTCTCTTCTTCTTTAGCAGAGTCACCCTCGTGACTTTAGGCATCCAAAATTAGTTTATTTCTATCTCTCATTTCACTATCGTGACTTTACACTCAAGAATAACCCACAACTATTAATAACAGGTGTGAGATCTTCATGCACACCTGTGTGTGCGTGTTTCTCTTCTTCCACTTTTCTATATTTTCTCACTGATGTATTCAGTCCTAACTATATATTCTGTCTTTCTATACCATTAAAAACTCAAAAGAAGTCATATGTAAGCTAACCGAAACCTCACGCAAGCCTTCTCTCACCACCGTGTTCATCCTCTCTCTCTCTACTATTTTTTGTATCTTTTCAGCAGTTCACAACTTCACAACACTTAGTAAACTCAAATTTCATTCCAGATGTACTTAACAAATTCAGTTCCTGATCTAAGCCATTCAGTCTATTCATTCACCAAAACTATAACACGTAAACTTCTCATGCATGTTATATATGTACACCGTAAACATCATAAGAGTTACTTACTTGATTAAGCAATATTGTCAACGGAGAGAATAGATCGCTACAACTTAATGTTCTATGTTAATTTGGTAAAACCAAAAGTAGATTTTGATAACAATATTACTCTCAATGAAGAACAACGAGAGACAGAGCAACAGCAAAACAACGTCTAAAACACGTATCAACGTGCTCTCTAACATGAATTACACTTATCACTGTTTCATGTTGCCACGTGTCACACAGATACATAGGTTATTTACCATCAATTTAATCAGTCTACGTTTCACACTATAATTGGTCCATATTTTAATATTTTTTCTAGTCTAAAAATACTCTAAAAATTTTCCAAAATTTTTGAAATAATATTAACAGTCTCCAAATAAATTTTTACTACAAATAATTCACAATTCACCTTTTAATCACATTAATTAGTCAATTATACCCGAAAAATGTCAATGAATGCATCAACAATTATTTTAATAAGACAACAATTAATATTCACATGTGTGTGAATATACAATGATGCATGAGCATGCAATGCACTCTACAGTATGCTCAGTTTACAATTTTGGGGTCTAGCCCCGAACATGGGATGTTACAGTGGCCTCTCAAATGCTAGTTCCTTTTAAGAAGTACTGTTGCACCTACTTCACCCACTGAGTTTCCTTATTTGCATAATGTTTCCAAAGCCTCTCTATAAGAAGAGTTTTAATCGTGAGTCTGGTTGAGGGAATACCTAGTCCACCATATTCTTTAGGTAAGCATAGCTTAGCCTATCTCACTTTGGGAATTTTCAATTTATCTTTAGTTCCACTCCAAAGAAAGTTCCATAGCACCTATTGATAGTCTAGACAATTTCTTTTATGAGAATTAGGTGAGATATCCAATATATATGCAGCCTACTCAGTTTGTGGTCCTCTATCTCTTCCTTTTAATTTACCTTTACCTCACTCCCTCTTCTTATTTCTTATTAAATCTAACTTAGACTACAACTTTCAACTACTTATCGATTTTGAGTGACTTTTTCTCCTACTTATTATCTTTATTAGCTTTCCTAATTTTCTTTGTTGCCTCTATCTCATTCTTGTTAGTTATTATTGACTAAATAACATGGCGAAAAAAACATTGTAATTAAATAGATATGTTATGAAAGTTAAATGTTGTACCTTTTATTTACACCCTCTTGAAATATGTACCTGAAGGCCACATTTAGCACATCTCATAATCATGTTAATCCTATATATATTCCCTATCTTTAGTTGTTCAAAATTTCCTTATTATTGTTCTTTTTAAGGTGATCAAACATACTCCTTATTGAGATGTTTTGTAACTTCATAGGAAGGTCATAACCTATAACTGTTTAAGGATTAAATGGCATACTTGTATGCATACAAAATTTGTTTCTTACTATTGTACTTATTAGTGTAATCATTCATATTCAATTGGTTATGATAAATGATAGTAACTAAGAGTGGTAGAAGAGTCAACTTGTTCTCCAGCTTCTTGTCATGCCATTTAAGTATAAGTTTTTATTTGTGTTTTCTTGTATTTACATTTTCTTGTTTGTAAAATTAACAAAAATATTAATTAAAAATTGAATCTTTGATTATTAGTTCATGTTCTTATTAATTTTCATTATTTGTATTTAAATTGCCTTACTTTTATATCTTAATCTTTTATTTAAAATTTGCATCGAATTAGTTTTGAATTTATCAAAAAACAAGTTTAATTGTCTAGGCATCTTTTGTTTTAATTTTTAGTTATTTTGGGTTAAATTGAAAATAGAATTGAAATTTAGGTTTAAAATATAAATTAAGAAAATTTTGGATTAAAAAGATAATAATAAGGTGCATAAGGACTAATTTGTAAATGAGGGAGGACTGAAGTGTAAAAATAGAAAATAAAGGGACTAATTTGATAAAAAGTCATATTTTGGAAAGGAAGGAGTAAAATGACAATGTAACAAAAAGCATAAACACGAAACCTAAAGTGAAGGATAGATGTAAGGATGAGAAACAATGAGTGATCAAGGAAAACATAGAAAAGGACGAACCAAAATGCAATACCAATGGAAAATAAGCTAAGAAGTTAAACAAAGAAAGAATGATAAAATACAACCATTTCACTTAAAGGAGAACAAAATAATGTAAGGATCATGGTACAATATGTTTTAAAGTAAAATATATAACATAATTGTCTCTTCCAAAATACACAGGTGGGAAATTCCACTAATCTAATGACCTAAAACACAAGTATTTATATTTTTCTCTAGAGATGATTTATAATTCTTGGACAAAACATGAGTACTTGTTTTTCCTCTAGAGATTATATAATCTTAGACAAGCCTCATATTTCATGCTCTTGTTGGTTGCAATTATACTTGCACAAATTAGTACTTCTGGCTTAATCTCCAAACTTAAGGCTTTAATATTTTTGTTCATTCAAAATCAACTTAAATCCCCTAAAAGTAACTATTTTTTACTATCCAACATGCTTTATCTCAACCATCAATCATTAATTAGTGACTTTAGGTGATCTAAAGTAAATATAAATCTTAGTAATCTATAGAGTTTGAATGACTATTTTAGAGGAGATGGATTTGTGATTCTTCCCAAATATAAAGAGAAAATGATATGTGTCTTCACCTTTTAACCAATCCAATGATGCCATATGTACCCCTAAAAATCTCAGAAATTGTTTTTCAATCATAAGGGTGAAATGACATCATATTAATGTCAGTTCATAAAAAATGAGATATTTTGATCTTACACCAGCTTCAATCTAAGTCATTGATGTCTCTAAAAACCATTTTAGCCCTTCAATTCATCATATATAAGTATATTTCTTTCCTAAACAAGAAAGAAAAAGCATTATAGCTCTCTTACCATATCTTTGAAGTCAAGACATTTTAGCTTCTTTTAACCTTAAAAGAATCTATCCTTTAATAAATTTATAGAAACCTTCCTTTGCCACTCATCTTCTAGATTATAGTTGAATACTCACTGAAATTTGGAAATCTAAAATCCAAACAAAAAAAGCTCTCTTTAAACCTTTTATCTCTTTATTATTTCTAAACCAAAAGAGCCTCATCCTTTTCCCATTATCTAAACATTTTTCTTCCTTTTATCTTAAGTGCATTCATTAGCATTTGGCTGAGGGAAACATGTCAAATACGTAAGGAAAAAGCTTAGGTTAGAATGAGTTTTTTTTCTTTTCATTGTTGTGTTTCTTTTTCTTTATCATTTTTAATGATTTTTTGTGTTTTTATTTCATTTCTTAAGAATACTCGAAAGGTTTTAGAGTAGAGCTATTAGGCATCTACAAAGACTTGGATAAATCATTTATTCTTAGATCATTAATTTTATAGGTCTCATTTTACCTTTGCTTATCATGTATATGTCGCTATCTTAATTATCATTTCGTATGAGTTTCCAAAAATTTTTTTTAATGTTCATGCTTCCCAAAAATTCTTTTGAATTTTTTAATATATTGTTGTGTATTTTAGATTTATAGTTTTGTTATGAATATATTCATATTTTTGTATAATCATTTTTTAGCACTTGTTATCTAGATATTATTTCATTTCCAAATATTTTTTGTGTTCCCCTATTATAACTTCCATTTATCTATTTTACTCTTTTATTCCTATCTACTCAAACAGATTTTTAGGATTTTATAAGTTAAGATCTAGATGAAGATTACATAAGTTTAGACATCAGAAACATGAGTGAATTAAGGTTCATGAATTTTGTTTTTCCATAAATGTCTATTTTCATTAAAAAAAATATATGATGCATTTGTGATGTGTTAATTGATTATTTGTTGTTTATGTTTAGTTGGACACTAAATATGTCAAATATAGACATTTAGGTTATATGTATTATATTTTTTGCATTATTTTATAATATTAAAGGCCCATGACTTCATAATTATTGTTTTTAATGAGAGAATCGATTAAATACTTTGTCATTTCTTGTCTGCATTTTAAGTTTTTGGAGGAAGAAGTCCAATAAATCAAGTTCAAAGCATAGGAGAAAGTTTATTTTAGGTAAATGCCCATTTATATGGGAATAAAAGCATATAAACATATGTATACATTAAATTATATTAATTATTAATTACACTTAAGGCTTAGATTACTTTAATTCACATTTTTTTCTATTTGCATACATTACTTAAAAAACCTATTTGGCCTTTACTTTGATTAAGTTCGAGGACAAATAGAGATCTTCAAGTAATTTATGCTTGACATTTTATGAATAAACCTAATATGAAGGCCTAAGAACGAAAAGCAATCTAAAAACTATTTTCTTCTCTTTATTATTTACACGTTTACTTTTATGTATAATTTGTAATTATGTGGCCATTGAGAATATAGTAGAGCTGAGAGCTCAATTTCTGCAACAAATTTAATGGATAGGTAAAATAAAAATTAAACAAATCCTAGTATAAAGAAAATATTCAAGTTTTACAAGAGAACTCTTTTTATTTCGGTCCTAAACTCAAAGGCTCATTTTAATTGAATTAGAATTTTATTTAGAAGCCCAAAATTCTAATTTATCAAAAATTAAAAAGGTTTATAAAAAATTTAGAGACTTAATTTTCCAAAAAAAAACTAGTTAGGCTTTATTGTTCAAACTTAAGGAGAACGATTTTCTGTGTCTTCTATTAGAATGATACAAGTATTTATAAGGGAATACATAGGCTAAAGTAGGAACGTAATCCCTATGATTATGCTAAAATCACTCTTAATATGTTATTTACATTAGCTATATAATCCCTATGATTATGTTAATAGTTTGTAATAGCTATAACAACTTCTATATTCTGTAATACTCCCTCTCAAGCTATAGCATAGATATTGATCATGCCTAGCTTGTTACAGATATAATTAACCCGATTCCCTGGTAATGTTTTGGTGAACATATCAGCTAAGTAGCTCCCTGTTCTGACATTTTAAGTTGAGATTGATTCATCTTCTAGCTTTTCCTGAGTAAAATGACAATCGACTTCTATATGCTTGGTTCTCTCATGAAACACAGGATTGTTTCCAATATAGATAGCTGCATCGTTGTCACACCATAAGTTTATTGGTTTAGACTAAGCAAACCCATTTTCACCAAGTAAATGACATAGCAATATAAGTTCACAGGTAGTATGCGCCATAGCCCTATATTCAGATTCTACACTTGATTGGGATTCAACACGCTATTTCTCATTCCAAGAAACAAGATTGTCTATAATAAAAACACAGTAACTTATGGTAGAGTGCCTGTTTGAAAGATCTCCTACATAGTTAGCTTCTGTGAAACCTTCTATAGTGCGGTGACCATGATTTTGATATAAGATGTCATGTCTTAACGCACCTTTTAGATATCTCAAAATATGAATAACAACATTCCAAGATGAGGTTCTAGTAGATGACATGAACTGACTTACATCACTTACTGGAAAGGCAATATCAGGACGAGTGATAGTATGATAGTTGAATTTTCCCACAATCTTCCTATACTGTTCAAAATTCTCAAGCAAGTCTCCATCTTCAGCTTTTAACTTCACATTTGGTATCATATGACCATCATATGTCTTTGCCTCAATAAAAACTAGGATCTTTTAATAAATCTAGGCAATATTTTCTTTGAGATAGAGAAATCCCTTTATGACTACGAAAAAAACTCAATTCCTAAGAATATTTCAATGGTCCTAAATCCTTTGTCTGAAAGTGAGTCATAAGGAATGCTTTCGACCTTGTGATCCCAGCTTTATCACTTCCAGTGATCACTGTATCATCCATATATACAACCAGTAAAATACACCTAGAACTAGATGATGAAAAGAATACTGAGTGATCATATACACTTCTTCATAAGCGAAACTCAATCATTATAGTACTGAATCTTCTAAACCAAGCACGGGGAGATTACTTCAAGTCATACAGAGATTTTCTTAATTTGGACACAATCCCTGACTCCCCCTGCGTAACAAATCCAGGTGGTTGCTCCATGTAAACCTCTTCACATAAATCCCCATGTAAAAATGCATTCTTCACATTATGTTGGTGAAGTGCCCAACTATAAGTAGCAGCTAAGGAGATAAACAGTCAGGCAGAAGACAGTTGTGCAACTAGAGAAAAAGTCTCAAAATATTCCACCCCATATGTTTGAGCATATCCTTTAGCAATCAACTGAGCTTTTAATCAACCAAAAGAACCATTAGGGTTCATTTTAACAATGAAGATTTACAACCAATGGGCCTTTTCTTTAAGGAAGGGGCACAAGATCCCAAGTATGATTCTACTATAAGGCCATCATCTTTTCTTTCATTTCAGCTTGCCAACCATCATAAGCTAGTGCTTCAGCAAGGGACGTTGGGATAGCAATAAAGTCTAAGGAAGCTACAAAAGACTTGGAGGAAGGAGATAGAGCATGGTAAGATACAAAGGAAGAAACATGGTAAGAACATATGCGTTTATCTTTACAAAGAGTAATTGGAAGGTAAAGGCTAGCATCAGGTAGTGGTGAGGAATCTGGAGACAAAGTAGAATGGGTCAGGTCTATGTCCTAACTGATGGGAGGTTCCTCAATAGAATGATGCACATGTCGAGAATAAACCTAATAAATAATAGGTCTAGAGGGAGGAGAAACTACCTGTTCACTAACAACATAAAAAAGAAAAATCGTTCACTAAATTGCTAAAGTGCAAATAAGAGGGCATAAGAGAACCAAAGAAAGGTGTATTCTTAAAAAAGGTAACATTAGCAAAGACCAAGTAATGACCCAAAGAAGGAGAGTAACAACGATATCCTTTTTGTGCACGAGAATATCCTAGAAAGAGACACATAAGAGATTTAGAATCTAGTTTCAAGACCTGAGGTCGTATGTCTTGAACAAATCAAGTACACCAAAAAATTTGAGTAGTAAGAGGGAATAATGCATATGATTAAATGAGAAGCGAATATGGAATCTGACTGTCAAGAACAAAAGAAGCCATTCGATTGATTAGGAAACAAACAATGGAGACAGCATCGGCCTAGAAACTTTTGGGACTTACATATGGAACATTAGTGCCCAGGAAACTTCTAATAAGTGATGGTGATGGTTCTTTCACTCTGCTACACCATTTCTTAAAGGGGTAACAATACATGATAACTAATGAATAATACCATGATGAGAGAGATAAGATTGAAAAGCATGGGAAACATATTCTTTAGCATTATCACTTCTCAAAATGCAAATGAATTTGTTGAATTGAGTCTTAATTTCAGCATGAAAGACATAAAATATAGTAAACAAGTATGATCGAGATTTCATAGGATAAAGCTAAGTAACCCAAGAATAATCATCAATAAATGTTGCAAAATAATGAAAACCAGATTTGGATGGAATATGGCAAGGACCTCATACATCAGTTATGATGTTTAGCAAATTGATAAGCTTCACACTCTAAGGTAGATTCTCGCTTAAGACTAGGGCATAACTTTTGTAAAACTATAAGAGATGGATGACTAAAACAACAATGAAGTTGCAAAAGGGCAAATGAGCTTATGCAAGCAATCAATCACAGTACTGGTTCAAAAGTCGAATCAAGAGCATATAGGACATTTGCTAGATGCACTTTACCAATAATTTGCTTCGTCCCAAGATCCTGAAAAAGATAATAATCGAGATAAAAAATAACATAACAATTAAGAATTTTGGTGCGTTGGTTGATAGATAATATGTTAAAAAAGAATCATGATAAACATATAAACAGATGATAATGACAGAGATTTTATTAGGTTTATTGTCCCACACCAAATTACAAAAGTGTTAGATCCATTGGCTAAAGCAACACAAGGTAAATTAGTAGTAGACTTAAAAGAAGAGAGGATACCTGTGTTGTTGGTCATATGATCAGTATCACCTGAGTCAATAACCCGACTACGAGATGAGGTGAAGAGATAGGCAATAGTGTTACCTATATTAGACAGGCAATGGTCGAAATTTGTTGATAGGCATTGGTTAAATGAGCATACTCATCCACATAAATTGTGATAGAATGTGAGGATGATTGAGGAAGCAGTAGGAAGCCATCCTAAGTAGCCATATTTGCAATTTTTTGTTATTAGTCTTAACCAAGTATTTGGAAGGCTTACTATGCACGTTTCAACAATTCTTCTTGATATGCCCCTCGACTCCATAGTAATTACAGTTACGAGGGGTGCTACTGTTCCCAGTAACAAAACCACTACTATTTCCACCTTTGCCACCATGATTAGTATTTAAAACATTACTTACCAATGCCACTGAGTCATTGGACACCATACTAGAAGTCATATCGCTATCTTTACAAGCTCAAAGCAAATAGGCATATACTTCTGTAAAGGAAGGAAGTGTCTCACTAGTTAACAAATGTGTGCGTGCCACATCATATTCGGATCCTAACCCTTCCAAGAAACACTGTGCCATAATCTGCTCCTCTTGTTCTTGCATTTGCTTTATGTCAACAACAATAGGAAACATGGCACACTTTTCTTCAAAGGCTTGTTTCACTTTAATATAATACTGAAATAAGGAGTGACTTTTTTGTTCCACTCGTTAAATCTTTAACAATAAATCATAAACACAAGACAGATCTTGTTTGCAAGCATATAGAAATTCTAGATATTCCTATAGTTCACAATGATTCACAACGTCATCAACAATAGGGTCTAGAGTATTATGGATTTGATTAAACAATTTATAATCCTCCATTAATCATTTCTTTTGAGCAGTAGCATTAACCTTATGTGGCAGATTATTAGTTAAATGATCCCCTAAATCTACACTAGTCACAAATCTATGAATAATCATTTTCCATTCTGTATAATTTTCCTTCTAGTCAATTTTTTATTAGTAATTTTGGATGAACCCAATGTAATTTCAGTAATAGTCTTCTTATCACCACCCATATCACTACCCTCAGCCATTTAAATCAATTTTAAATGAAAATATCAATCAAATAAAGAAGGAAAAGAAGAAGTCAACCTCGATGCTGAAAAACGAAATAAATTCAGAGATACTCACACCAGGGAAGAGGGCAGCGAAGTACTATCAACATTTACCACCACAAATCAGCATTACTTGGAAGAATTGATCGGATATTTAGATAGAGATGGAGGAGATGACGCCAAAGGAAGAAATCGGTTCAACAGACAAAGTGTCAAGTGCCAGTGCATGGAATGGACATTTGGGAATGTGGCGGCATGTGGAAATTCAATGATGGATTTGAAAGGGTGGTCGATCAGCACCCGTAGAGCCTTATAAAGGAGGAGGTGAGAAAAAAATCCCAAAGTGTTTCACTCACAAGCAACATTGCCTCATTGGACAAAAACTAAAGAAAAAAAACTCTAAGAGAGAGACCTAGAAACTTGACTAAGCTTTAATACCATGAGAAGAATGATTTTTGGTGTCTCTTATTAAAATGATACAGGTATTTATACAAGAATACATAGGTTAGACTAGGAAAGTAGTCCCTATGATTATGCTAAAATCCTTATGAATATATTATTTATATTAGTTGTATAATTCCTATGGTTTTGTTAATAGTTTGTAACAACTATAACAACTGTTATATTCTATAACAAAACTTATTAGTCTTACATAGTTTAGATTTTTTTGTTTTAAATAATTTGACTTTCAAATTCAAAAAAACCTATTAAGTTTAGGTTTGCCACATCCAAATCATTCTAGTTTTTAAACCCTTTTCTACACCCCATACACATTTTTATTTAGGGTAAAATTTGTTGGGACCCTTTTTAGTTTGGTATATTATCAATGTACCCTTTAAATTTTAAAAACTATTAATAACTTCCTTTATTTTTAGTTTTATAACTCATATCCCCCTATCGTTAACTCTAGTTAAAACTCTAATTGTGAACTTCAAAAGGACATCATGTAGTGTTATGTATAGTGGCACGTATAGTGTTAGGTTTTAAAAATGACATCGTTTTAAAGTCTTAGTTTTTAACATAAGTTAATGGTAGGGGTACATGTGTTATAAAACTAAAACTATAGGGGTTATTGATAGTTTTTAAAAGCTGGGAAGGGGTATACTGATAATATACCAAACCATAGTAGTCAACCAAATTTAACCCTTTTATTTAATATGCATGTTTATTTAAGTCTATTATTTTATAATCCTTTCTAGATTTCTAAACTAAATCAATAGGTATGATGACAAACTCTTATGCATTAAATTGTGTATTATTTCCAATTCTTAAACATACTTTAAAATTTGTATGTCTTATTACAAAACCTTTTCAAATCTAGGTAATCGCTTAGACGAGTAAAAGAGCGTGTTTATCATCTTTCTTATTTTATAGTTGACCATTAAAATTAATTTTCTAGCTTGGATTAGTTCCTCTCCTTAGGTTTTTCTATGTTCCTTTAATTGAGAAAGGTGACTACTCTACTAAATTAAAATCAAAATTTGGTCATTGTATTATTAAGGGCATACGCTGCATGTTAGCAACAATTATGGAGACTGCAAAACGGAATAGAGACCATTAACTTAGTACGTAGGCTTTGCATTTTTTTAAGAGTATTCTTTTCTTTTTCAAAATTTCATAACATGTTTGATGTAAGACTAAAATGGTAAGTCTTGGAATATATATATACATACACACACTCATATGTGTGTGTGTGTGTGTGTGTGTGTGTGCGCGTGCGTGCGTGCGTGTGTGTGTGTGTGTGTGTGGGTGTGTGTGCGTGTGTGTGTGCATGTGTGTGTGCGTGTGTGGGCTCGCATGCGTGCGTGTGTGTGTATTCTTTATATATGTATATATGAGAGTGTGTATGTGTCTATGTGTGTGTGTGTATTCTTTATACCCTGGTTTTGTTAAAAATCCATACATAATTATCCCGTAAGATTGGAAAAACTCCATACATAAAGTTTTCCCAATGAATATGGTCTGATTTTCAGCACTCATTCCTTCCTCCCCTTTAAGATAAAAACAAAGATAAGATGCAAAGAATAATCCAGTCCATACTAGTTGTTTTAGACTTAGCCCTTCTTTAGGATTTTACCTAATTTATAGTAATAAAACATTACCCCTTAAAGTGAGGACACTAGCTAGATTAGAGATAGTTGCAGTGTTGTGTCAAAATTTAAGTTAAATATTAAAGGGAATGAACTTGTCTTTCTCAAACCTCATCTCATTTTATATTCTTTTATCATCCATAATTTTTAGTAAACTAAAGGACATTTTGTTTTAGATATTTCTTTTAAATTAGACAACATCTTTAATTTTGAAAGTTTTTTGTTTTAAAAATTTTTTCAATGTCATTTTTACTTTTAAATTGCTTACTTTTTGGTTTTGTGTTTTGTTTAAATTCTTATGCTTTGGGGAATTCACTTTAATTTCTTATTTTTTCTATATATATAGAATAAGAGCAAAAGATGAAACTCCTATATAGAAATAGTGTCTATTGAATGAGTTACAGCGTGCATAGTATGATTTGAATTGGTCATCCCATTTATAATCGTAAGGAAGAATCAATTTCATTTAATAATAGATAAGGACCTAGACAAGTTTGGTTGTCTAATTTCTCTTGTATCCTTATATTTACTTTCTTATTCAAACAATTGTTTTTATATAGTCAAGCGCTCATAAAAACTTATGTTTTACATGTAATTAACTGTTTTGATCATAACTCTAAGGAAGAAATCCAAAAGAGTAGACAAATGAAATTCTTATTTTGTAAGTTCTAAAATTATAATGATGAAACCATTACAAAAGAACAAGTCTTGGGTGAAGGAGCTGAGAGAAAAATTAGATCAAATGGTAAAGGAAGGTTGGAAAATCAACTTGAGCAAGTTTCTAATTGAGGAGGAGACACAAAAAAGCACTTTAAGAGTTTAGAGTCTCTTTATTGGACCATCTCCTCCGTGCAAAGTTATTAATACCATATCAGACTCGATACCGAATTTAGTTTTATTAAAGTATGGTATCAATACAAGTCAATACCAGTACCATTTTAGGTATTTTTAAAATTACAAAATAGTCTTTGAATTTTATAAAATTATAAAATAGTCTCTCAATATATTGTGTTATATAATTTTTAATTTTACATAAAATATGTCTAAAAAATTAATAATAATATAAATATGAAATGACAACTATCGCTTTATTTCTATTAATATTACTTTTCACATATTTAACATGTTTGAAATGTAACTACACTCAGGATCATTTATGATTCTCAATTATAAATAATTTTAGAATTCCTTAATAATAATAATAATAATATTTGTTATATATATATATATATAATTGATTTTATAACTTAATTCATTTTAATTTATTCATTCTTAGGATGACTAATTCATGAGTTGCCAGAAATTCATATTTATTCCAAATTATTAGCGAAAGAATGACGTAAATCCTATCAAAAGTTTCTTTTTATGTATTTAAAAGTGAGTTGTCATGAGCCTTTTATTGTATAAAATTGATTTACAATAATTATAATTATAATTATATTTTTAATAATAATGATGAATGAGTTAAATTATTATTAAATTAATTTAAGAACAAAATTTGATATGTTAAGAAATACTCTAGTATACATTTTTAAATATAACAATATAAAAAGAATAAATTGAAAATAGTTTAATAAAATAAATATAATTTATTTTTAATTTTATTTTAAAACTCAATTAAACAAAATTTAGTTTCCAATTTTTATTATAAATCTTAATCTTAACTATACAATTTATCTTTTTAATTAAAAAATAAAAAGCAAAAAGCAAAAAGAGAGTGAAAAATGGTCTCTTAAAAAAGAGAAAAAGACATGATCTTTTATTACATAATGACTAAGTGATTCTAGTTGTTTCCTTATGAAAAGGCATTATATATGAAAACATTTGTTTGTCAAAGTGTCTTTAAGTGTAAAGTAAATTATTGCAGTTGTTTCCTTATGAAAAGGCATAATATATAAAATATTTGTTTAGTTAAAAATAAAAATGTCTTCAGGTGAGCTTTATGTGAGAGGATAAAAACTAAAAAGTCAACAACCTTAAAACTTTAAGCTATTATCATATGACTTTCCCAAACAACAATAAACAACAAAAATATGGAAGATAAAAAAAATGGAGATGGAAGTAGATGTGGCGGGCGACCTGGTGATGGAGGCAAGCTGTGTTACATCGACAGAAGCTAAGTGACAATGAGGATGCTAGTGAGGTGGTGACTAGACAGTCAGATTAAAGCTGAGGGGTTAAGAGAGGTAGACGGACGGGGAGAATCACGAGAATGAAGCTGAGGAAGGAGAGTTGGATAAGGTAGGGTTAAGTTTTTTTTTCAATTTAGTCTTCAAATTTACAAAATTTATAATTTTTAGCATTTATATAGTATTCTAAATACTGATCGGTATCGACCAATACTAACAAAAAAGGTCAGTATTGGCTGACACCTTAAGTTGGCACGATATCAAATCTTGTAGTACCACTTTGTATCCATGCCTCCATGTGCCCAACATCATATTTGTAACACCTCTAACATTAGTCCCTTAATTTTCATTAGCAATAGTGTCTCAATTTCTATTAGCACTCACAAGAAAAAGGAAGATGAAACAAGTGGAAGCCGTCTTTACCCCTCACCATAATACAAGATTTAACAATTAAACAAAGAAACAAGTTAAAGAGAGATCTCCAATTAGTTTTCTACCTCTCTACTTCTCTTATTACTATCTTTATATTCCCTCATTACCACTGCCTTATGCTCCTTAAGTGACATTTACTCAAGTTCATCCCAACCATCCAATCCTTACACCATTCAAGCTACAGTTAGTACCACAAAACCAAAACCATCTCCTCCTACAAACTACAACACGCAACTCCAACTTAGTTTTGCTCTATTTGCATGACACACTTTGAGGCAATATGGGCAACATGTTTAACAATAACAATAATAAAAAAGCAACAAAACTAGGAATATTTAAGCAATAAATACGAACTTAACACTAATGTGAATTTCTTTAGCGTAACTCTACAAATTGCTTCTGAGTGGAAATAAAATTGTTCTTATACGTGGCAAATAATTGGAGACTCTATACCTTTATCAGTATAAGCCATAATTAACCTGTCAATATGATGATGAGTTGCATGACATTCAACTGAAATTTTTGTCACCTTTCAAGGTAAAATTAGGCATTCAATTGAAATTTTTGTTACCTTTCATGATAAAGTTATCACTTTTAGAGTATCAATGAATAAAGTTGAAATAGAGTAGAACAAGCATTAATGACAATCCATTACCTACATATATTAAACTTAAATTGATGGAGTAATGTAAAAGAATAAGTTGCTAGACATTTTTCATAAATTTGGACAAAAATTAATTGCATTTTATTGATTTTCAATAAATTATCGATTAAGTTACATAATTTGATCCAGATAAAATAATGAAGTGGCCTAATAAATGATTTAGGTCAATAGGTTAAAGTCTAGGAGGAAAAAAGATCTCGATTAGTGTGGTATCGGAAAACTCCTATGAACTTCTAATAAAACCGCAATGAGATATTCCACATTTACTTCGTTTATTTCCCTTTCACGAAAAATTTGAGACACATAATAAGGTTCATGGTGGTATTAAAGCAGTTATGCGATCAGGTGGTTAAAAACGAAGTTTTTTTGTTTTTATCCAATAGGGTTTTGGATGTCTTTCTAATCCATTTTTTCAGTTTTTTCACATATGTGGATGCATGAAAGTGGTGTATATATGGTTAGTTATGAAAAACAGGTTGAAAATGAGTTGTATAGCTCAAAAAATTGACATATATCTTGCCAAAAATTGCTTGTCGCTATCGGGAATGGAAGACCATCAGGTGCATGTCAGTACCGCCCAAGAGGCAATACACGCTCCACCTCGTTTTGGACATAGTTCGCACTCCCACGGATGATGTCGGGACATGCACATACATTGCACGAGCCCTCTAATTGTCCCTACACGTGGTAAGTGCGGTGTAAACTGGTGGCGACCCATGTATTAGTGCATCTGCTCATGGGGGTGCGTGAGACACACAAGCAAACAGTGTCTTAGTGAATCAGTGTGCATGAGGTGTGCGCGATGTCAGCCCAAAGTGACATGCTAACGTCAACGCACAGTGACTGTTGATGTCAGCACTAAAAAAGGAAAAAATTTCAAAATTTTCATAAGGGTGCTCCAGGTCCTTTTAGGTTAGTTTCGAGGCTGGGGGAAATTTTTTAAGTGATTTTTTAATGTTTTGGGTTAATTACATTGTTAATTTCATTCAAGAAAAGGAATTTAGACATTCTAAACTCGTTTTTAGTGAATTTTCATATTTTGAACTTCATATGAGGGATACATTTAAGGTTTTTGTGTCTCGTGTGATCAGTTTGGTGTTCAATATTACACGATAATCACTTTGATTGAAATTTTTTTGCTACAAAAGTCTCAAATAAAGTTTTCAAAGAATATCTTCAGCACGAGTATGTGGTAATTTAACTGTGCATTTGGTTGTTTACATTTATTGATGTAACATTTTTCATATACTATATGCCTATATAAAGTTTGAGGATAACATAAAGTTGTATCCCTTGTGTTTGTGGATCTTTTGAGTATTGATAAGATTATAATCACCATAGTGGCCTTTAAAGTTAGTATTTGGATTATTCTGCTTGCATGTTGGGGAATGTTTTTGGTCTCATATTTGGTTGTTCTACCCACAGGTGTTGGCCTTACATGAGATTTTGAGATGTGTATAAAGGCATTAGATAAAGGAACATCATTGCTTGAATGATCTATCCGCCCACAGGTGGTAGTATCATGAGAGTTGATGATATATACTCTAATCGCTTTTATGTAGAGGTCTAATTGTATATATTATGTATTCAACCTAAACGTGTTTCATAATATGTGTGATTAGATTCTAGGTTTAGATATTGTTTTAACGCTTTAAATATCACTGTTATCCTACATTTGTGCTAATTTTTCATTGTCTTTTGTTGTCATTTTTTTGTCAACAACAATGTTATCACCATTGAAACCCTAATCGGTCTCAATTTCAAGAAGTGGAAGAAGGATATTGAGTTTGCCTTGGAGATGGCAAACATCAACATGGCTATACTGATAGAGAGACTCTCTCCACCTACAGATGTCAGCTTGGAAGCTAATAAGGCGACCTTTGCAATCTAGGAGTGGTGAAATCAGATGTGTTATTTAACCATTAAGAGGTCAATCCCAGATCATATGCTAAGTGGACTACTGGAGACCACCACAGTGAAGGAGTTTATGAATAGTGTTTCCCAAAGGTACAAGGTCTCATTCAATGTTGAGCTGGTTTCCTAAAGGTACAAAGTCTCATTCAATGCTGAGCTGAGTACCTTAATTAAGGATATATTCTCTATCAGGTATACAAAAGAAGGAGGTGTCGGGGAATAAATTATGAAGATGGTCTACCTTTAGAGTAAATTGAAGGCACTGGATGTTCCCATTCCTGATACATTGTTAGTGCACTAGGCCCTTAATACTCTTCTACGAGAGTTTGAAATGCTAGTCACTTCATAAATTTCCCAGGATGAGGGTTAGGATATCAATTCCCTAATTTCCTAATGTGTTATAGTAAAGGAGAAGCTAAAGAGCACTCTTCATACAACCTTATATGCAGCCAAAGGTAAGGAGAAGGCTAAGCCCCAAAAGTTTAACAGTAAGAAATCTAAGCCCTCTCCGAGTATTCAGACTAGATAGTCTAGCATTGCTAAGGGTCCACATGACTTGAAGAACATGAGTTTCTTCTTATACAAGAAAAAGGGGCATAGGAAATCTGACTGCCAGAAGTATAAAGTTTGGGAAGTCAAATAGGAGTTGTTAGGTAACTCCTTAGCCTATATGATTCATGATCCCAATTTAATTATAGCCATATCAAGTTCTTAGTGGCTAGATAGTGAAGCATCTAGTCATGTTGCTTCCACAATGAAAGAGTTCAAATCCATGAGAAGGCCGATTAAAAAAGAGGAGAAGCTGATGATTGACAATAACGAAGAAGTAGATGTTTTATATGTAGGGGATGTAGGCTTAAACCTTGATACAAGTTTTGAACTGGTTTTACCGGCCACATTTTATATACCATCTTTTAGACAAAATCTAATCTCTGTGTCAGTTTTGGATAAAAAGGGTTATCGTTTTATATTTGATACTTCAGTTGTAAATATTGTTATTAATGCAAAACATATCGAAACTACCTTCTTATCCTACGGATCATATCAAATGTGTCTTACCCATAATAAAATGTATGCTTCTTCTTATATTGCCAAACTTGTGACTCGTAAGAGACCTTTAATAAATGAAACGTCATACATGTTGTAACATAAATTTTTGGGCCACATTTCCAAGGAAAGGGTTGAGAGATTGATAAAGGAAGACATTCTCCCAACTCTAAACTTTGGTGATATGGAAACTGTAGGAAAATCCCGGTGTGTGCATCACATGCACACGGTGCGGAAAACAAAAAATTTTATTCCGGGACCTTCCCGAAAGCCAGGATCCATGTGTCTATATAACAAACTCAAACCATAACGACCAAAGGAGACCGTCTCTAACGGTATCCACGCAGAGATCGGAGAACCTAACCGGGGCAAACCCTTTGACCCGGGAATAGCTAGAA
>JANIJH010000007.1:6150348-6177576 GCA_024520975.1 Erythroxylum areolatum | reverse complement strand
GGAATCTCAGTAGTATGATCTCATCATAATTTCCTTCATGCTATGTCATATATCATGGACTTCATTAATTTGCTTATTGATCAATATCAATTCATAAATTATGAACATCAAATTAATGAAATATGCCTTTCTTTATTTATTCATAAAGTCTGTACATAACTTTGTACAAAACGCACTAAAGGCGATTGCCTTTAGGGCACTACTCTAACAAAGAAACATGTGTTGATTGCTGCAGAGTTAAGTTGACCAAGATAAAGAAGAAGGGATCAACTTGTGCTTCTGGCTTGTTAGACCTCATATATACGGATATAAGTGGACCCTATATAGCTACGTTATGCAATTCTAGATATTTTTTGACATTTATAGATGATTATTCCTAATACGGTTACATGTTCTTGCTTAAAGAAAAGTTTGAAGTTCTTGATAAATTCAAGGTCTTCAAGATTAAGGTTAAGAACCAATTGGAAAATCAATAAAGATTGTCAAATCTAATCGGGGAGGAGAGCATTATGGCAGACATGGTGTTTCAGGACAAGGAAAGGGACAATTTGGTAGGTATTTTGAATCAGTTAGAATAGTGACTAAGTTCACTATGTCGAGTAGTCCTGAACAAAATGGTATAGTTGAAAGGCATAACTGCAACCTAAAGGATATGATAAGGTCGATATAGAGCAGGAATAACCTACCTGATTACCTTTGGGGTGAGGCCATTAAGACGACATTGTATATATTTAATAGAGTCCTAAGCAAGTTAGTGCCTAAGACACCTTTTGAACTCCGGAAAGTGTGGAAATCAAGCCTATCATTCGTGTATGGGGCTGCTTTGTGGAGGTACAATTATATAATTCTTTTGAAAGCAAAGTGCAACCTCATTCTACTCGTTGCTACCTAGTAGGTTATCCCGACCACTCAAAAGGCTACAGATTTTACTGTAGAGAAAGAGGGGCCAGAATAGTAAAATTAAAATTAACTAAAATTTTGGAATACGATGTCCATGATGAGAGTGGGCCCTCTTACCCTTCAGGTGATAGCAGGATGGATATTACGATTATTTGGTATCCGTCGCTCATTCAATCAGGTTTAGTGGATTAAGGTCTGAGTACCCATGCTCGTGCAGGAATAGGAACTTATACCAGTATAAGTAGAGATTCCTGGGTATAAGAACCATTGCAATTGTGTAGATACACTAGAGAGAGACGACTTGCTATCTCATTTGATTATATAGTCTATTTAGGTTAACAAGACTATGATATGGGATATGTTATGGGTCCAATTAGTTTTACAGAAGCCATTTTTAGACCTCATATAGACTTGTGGTGGGAAGCAATGAAGGATGAGATGCAATCTATACAACATAATAAGGTATGAGAGCTAGTTGATCTGCCTCAACATTGTAAACCTATTAGTTGCAAATGGCTATTTAAGACCAAGAAGGTCACTCAAGGTAAAGTTAAGCAGTTTAAGGCTCGATTGGTTGCCAAAAGGTTCACTCAGAGAGAAGGGGTTGACTTTAATGTTACCTTCCTCTCCTGTATCCTCGAAAGATGCATTTAGAGTGACTATGACAATAATAGCTCATTATGACATAGAGTTATATCAGATGGATGTTAAAACTACTTTCCTGAATGGTGACCTTTATGAGGAGGTCTATATAGAGCAACCAAAAGGATTTTAGGATTAAGGAGCAACTGACAAAGTTTGCAAGTTGGCCGAATTAATATACAATTTGAAACAGGCTTCCAGACAATGGTACTTTAAGTTTGATGAGGTTTTGACCTCTTTTGGCTTTGTGGAAAACAATGTTAAAAGATGCTTGTACTACAAGGTCACGGGGAGCAAAGTTATCTTCCTACTATTGTATGTGGATGATATATTATTCGCGTTAAATGACTTGATCATGTTGCATGATGTGAAGCAACTTTTGGCTAAGCATTTTGACATAAAGGACCTTAGAGAAGCATCTTTTATCTTAGGTATACAGATTCACCAAGATAGATCTCAATACTCATTAGGCCTCTCGCAAAGTGCATACATTGAGCGAGTATTACAAAGGTTTAATATGGTTGAATGTAGATCTATTGTAGCACATATTTCTTATGGTGAGAGATTATCTTTGGCATAGTGCCCAAAGAATGAAGTTGAGAGAGAGGTTATAAGGAATGTTTTGTACTCTAGTGCAATTGTAGCCTAATGTATGCCTAAGTGTACACTAGGTCAGACATTGCATTTGTTATGGGACTACCAGGTCGATATTTGGCTAACCTAGGTGTAGACCACTAAAATGCAATCAAGCGAGTGTTGAGATACTTAAAGGGTACTAAGGATTATATGTTGACATACAAGATGGTCGACGATCTAAGCCTAATGTGATATACGGATATTAATTTTGCTATATGTTTGAATAATCGCAAGTCCACTTTAGGTTACATTTTTATATTGGCAAATGGTTCAGTATTGTGGAAGAGTGTAAAGTAGACATTAGTAACTTGCTCAACCATACATGCAGAGTTTGTTGCATACTATGAGGCTGCTACATAGGTGGTTTGATTTATAAACTTGATTTCTGAGTGGTCTATGATAGATTCAGTAATTAGGCCCATTTAGTTGTACTGTGATAATTTTGTTGCTGTGTTTAGTAACAACAATAAGAATAATAAAATGATCTAATAAATGATTTCGGTCAATGGGTTAAAGTTCAGGAAGAAAATAGATCCTAATCAGTATGGATTGGACCCATATTGGGCTTGTGATAGGGAAGTCTAATATGAAAGCTATATAAATAAGTTAAGGTCTCCTACAATTGCTCATATCATTTATAAGTATATAAATTCTCTAACCCGTTAAGAAAGCTTACGTATTGAAAAAACTATAAAAAGACGTTAACCATGTGCCGGTGAGAAGTTCTCACGAAGATCTCGGTGAATTTGAGCTTATTTATGATAGAACTGAAATCAAGTATTCCACATTTAATTTGTTTATTTTACTTTTGTGAACGATCCGAGACACATAATAAGATTCACACTATATGTTACAGAAGTTTGAAAGGAATTGATATGCTTAATAATTTTGATCTATTTAAAACAAGTTATTTACTTTCCTTTTTTATTTATTATTTATTTTATTCATTACTAATTTCAGGTTGTATTTATTTTTGTGAATAATTTGAATATTTGAACAATATATTTAAAATATTAGTTTTAAATATTTTTAGATAAATAATTTTACAATTTAATTATCAATTTTAAATGTTGTTGGACACTCCTTTAAATATTTTTTAAATGCCTTATAAATATTATTTTATGTCTTTTTATAATTAACTTTGTTTCAAATTTGAGTTAATATCAAATGCGTCTATATAAACTCAACTGATAATAAAATCGATGACTAAATTTTCTCATAAATAATTTTTATCAGTTAGCCTAATACTCCTTAATGTGCTGATACGAAAAGGAAAATATTATAAAGTAGAATTTTATTACTTCCATTAAAATGTATAACATGATAGGCATGTTTATATAATTGTATTATTGCATAATCAATTATACACAAACCTCTACTGCTTCGAACGTTCACTTAACATTACTCCTTTACTCGCAAGTCTGAGCTCTAAGGAGCATAAAAGCCCAAAATTCAGCACCACTCGAATGGCGAACGTCTCCGTCGCGGCGGAGTGGCAACTACTCTACGACCGCTATTATCGGAAACTGGACATCTACCAAATGCAATGGAAGCACATCGACTTGACTCGCAACAAAATCGCCTGCGCACCTTTTGGGGGCCCGATCGCTGTAATCCGCGACGATTCCAAGATCGTCCAGCTCTATGCCGAATCCGCCCTCCGAAAACTCAGAATTTACAACTCCGCCGGCGTGCCCATCGCCGAAACCGTCTGGAAGAACCCGGGCGGCCGCTTGATCGGCATGTCGTGGATGGAAGACCAAACTCTTATGTGTATAGTCCAAGACGGTACTATCTATCGCTATAATATCCACGCAGAGTGCATCGAGCCCAATCTATCGATGGGAAAAGAGTGTTTTGAGCAAAATGTGGTGGAATGTATGTTTTGGGGGAACGGTGTCGTGTGCTTGACGGAGGCAGGAAAGTTGTTCTGTGTGCCAGATTTCAAGGAAGTCAAGCCGTTCAAGCTGCCGGATCCCGGGCTCGGAAGTGAAGAGCTGCCGCATTGTATGGTGGTAATTGAACCGCAGTTTACAGTTTCAGGGAACGTGGAGGTGTTATTGGGTGTGGGTGATGGGATTGAAGTTGTTGATGAGGATGAGGTCAGGCAAGTGGATGGTGGTATTATGGGGGGTCCCGTGCAAAAGATTACTGTTTCGCGAGATGGGAGGTTTTTGGCGTGCTTTATGCATGATGGAAGGCTTGTGCTTATGAATATTGAGTTTAAGATCCTCTTTGAGTATCAGTGTGAGGTGAGTTTATGTGTTACTACTAAACTAATGTGAAGCTCTTGTCTTTCTTTTCCTTAAATATGCTTGTAAGGTATAATAAGACTGTTTGAAATTAATGAAGCATTTCCAATCCAAATATGTGATCATCTTTTGTTCGATTTATTACATGTAATAAGTAGTTGTATTTCATTTTTCTTTTCATCGATCTGTTTAATCTATGCAGTCAGCCCTTCCTCCAGAGCAGATGGCGTGGTGTGGCTTGGACAGTGTGCTACTTTATTGGGATGACTTATTGCTGATGGTCGGCCCATCTAAAGATTCCATAAGCTACGTATATGATGCACCACTTATTCTTATCCCTGAGTGTGATGGGGTGAGAATATTGTCCAACACAAGTATTGAGTTTCTGCAACGAGTTCCTGATTCAACTGTATCTATCTTCAAGATAGGAAGCACATCTCCCGCATCTTTGCTTTTTGATGCCTTGGATCATTTTGACAGGCGAAGTGCTAAGGTAGAGATTCTTGTTTTCAAAATAGAGATGACGGCATATTCTTATTCTTGTAATGTATATGCATATCTTCATTCCGCATTTTCTTAATCTGAATATGAGTTATGATTTTTATTATAAAATATCTCTGTTCCTAATCATATCTGTTTCACTAACAATAGATTTGTTAGTAATGGGCGCTTGAACAAAATTTCATCACTAGAACTTTTAATGTCTTTTTCTTTGCATCTGTCAAATATGTGTCCTAGTAAGCCTTGTAACCCCAAGTTGCCGTGAATCCTCATTCTTCAATCCTCACTCGCTATGGTTTTACCAGGCAGATGAAAATCTGAGATTGATACGAGCATCCTTGCTTGAGGCTGTTGAAGCATGTATTGATGCTGCTGGTCATGAATTTGATGTTTCTCGTCAGCGGGCACTCTTGAGAGCTGCAAGCTATGGCCAGGCATTTTGCAGGTGACATTGATTTCCTTGTACATTAATATTGGCCACTATTATAGTTTACTAGTTTTCTGTAGAACTTTGAGGAGGTTGTTGTATCATAATGTTATATGGTTGATATGTAAGTAAATATCTGTGGTGATTTTCGTGGCATATTTTTCTACAAAACTTGGTTGTTGATAAAGAAATTTGTAAAACTTTTTTTTTCTTCATATTGTCAATGTTATATTTTTTTTCCTTTTCTAAGTTAACTATTAGTGGTTTTGCCAATTTGAACGTAGTAGCTGTTATTTCTATCATCTATATTAGTTGTTTTGCCAATTCAAACATAGCAGTTGTTATTTCTACCATCTGTAGTCATAAAAAATGGAAAATTTTAATTTAATTTTCTGATTCCTGTTCTCGGTATTGATATCCAGTTGGCTTTGGCAGCAATTTTCAACGTGACCGCATTCAGGAAATGTGTAAAACTTTGCGGGTCTTAAATGCTGTTCGTGACCCTGAGATTGGCATCCCACTTAGTATTCAGCAGTATAAGGTTTTAAGTGCCTCTTATCCAATTGCATTTAATGGTATATTACATGCATTTTCTTGAAATTACACTGTATAATTTCTTGAATTCAGTCCCTTACAGCACCTGTTCTGATTGCTCGTCTAATTAATGCTCAAAGACACCTTCTTGCACTGCGGATTTCCGAGTACTATGGAATGAATCAAGTAAGTCTCCAACTTTTGCACCATGAATAGTGTAATTCTTTTCCTCCTTCGCGAATGATATCTTAGGAGTAAATTTTGGCTTGATATGGAATTAGACGATGTAGGAAATGAAGCTTACTATTTAACTAGTGATGGGGCTGAACATTTGTGGAAGCTGTCAGATGAAAATTTTATCTATATTTTTGTGGAGACAATCACTTGCATCAAATGACAAATCACTTTTGTCCCAAAATTTCTGGCTATCTCATTGCACTTCGATTGGTGGCAGGGTAAATTGACTTATGATTCACATTGCTGATCACAAAATTAAGTGAAGTGATTTAATTTTTAATGCATCTTGGTTCTACCTTCGACAGGCATCTACAGTTTACTGATTGCAGAAATAGTGATTTACAAAAGTTTATCATTTTTCTGTACCCATCTAGGTAGTCCACTATTAAATTCCAATTGGGGGAGGTTGCTACATGGCCATGGACAGATTGTTCGATGCTTTGATCTGTATGGCCTTTCTGTAGTATCTTTTGGTAGCATAGGCTAATGCACTAACCTATGAAGTTTTAAAGTACTTGTTAAACCTTTGACACGGATAGATCCATCTATATGAATTCTATTGACATTTGCAAGAAATTTGCCAAATGAGCCTCTGTCTAACATGAAATCTCATTTTCATTTACTGTATATTTAGGTTATATTTTATCTACTATTTTGAATTTTTCTTATTTGTTTCATTGGTTTGCTAGAAAGTATAAGAGATCTCCACTAGGATTTGAACCCTAGTGGAAGAGTATGTTTTTAACATTCTATTCCATTTTGCACAATGCCACGACAATGTTATTATCAGGAATACGATAGTTTATATGTTTATGAAATTGTGGATGTTACAGTAACTATGGAGATTACCATGTCCTTTCTCAGTTCATATGCTTAAATAAGGACTGTTTCGTTCTCCAATTTCTGCTTAAAGATTGAGATTAATCAGTTATTCTCTGTGTTTCTTTGTCACGAATATAGACATTTGTTACTACCAATAATGTTTGAACTGTGATACCGTATTAAGTTTTGACTGGTGCTCTGTATTGTTCTGTGATTTTAGTCAATATATTTCCGACTCTTCTTCCCAGAAACATAGCTAATTGTCAATGTACACCATTATTTGAATTTGCCTTTCGCAGGAGGTCGTGATAATGCACTGGGCGTGTGCAAAGATAACAGCCTCATTGGCAATTCCTGATGCAACTCTTCTTGAAATCTTGCTTGATAAGGTTTGTACACATTTTGATAGCTGAATTAGACTTTTCTCAATTCAGTTTCCTTTTTCCGTTTTTTGTGTGGGTAAATTGGTATCTAAGATGACATTCTTCGAGTTGCAGCTGAGGTTATGCAAGGGTATATCTTATGCAGCAGTTGCTGCTCATGCAGATAAATCTGGCCGCCGGAAGTTGGCTGCTATGCTTGTTGAACATGAACCACGCTCCTCCAAGCAGGTGGGTAGATCATTTATGCCTGTGTGTTGGTCAGTAGATCCAACTAAGGCATTGTGGAGGGGAATATACACGCCCTTGTTAAAACAGTGTTTGGAAATGATTTTTTACATTTTATATCTAAAATCCATTTTGCTTCCTCTGAATAAAAGAACATAGTCTGCAAATCTTCTTGTATTATTAAAATGTTATGTAACCAGTATTGTGATGAACTGCAAATAAATGTCCTTACCCGCCTTTGTGTTGTTATCTGACATGTTTGTGATGTGTGCATCGTCTTGCAATGCTTACATTTTGTTTGTAGATATATTCTAGAAGTTTGTACATTATGATCATCGAACAAGCAGCTTTTAAGCTCTTGGAGTATGTGAACATTTCATGAAGTGAATTTGTACCCCTCCTGATAAAGTTATCGTAAAAATTGAATGTTATTCTTTCACTTAGATTCCCCTCCTGCTAAGCATTGGGGAGGAAGATGTGGCGCTGATGAAGGCTACTGAAAGTGGTGATACAGACCTTGTTTACCTTGTTCTGTTTCACATCTGGCAAAAGGTACTTATTTGGAGACCTTCATACTTCATGATACATACAATTTTTAGCCTTTCTCAATATATTTTCCTGTTGATGCAGAGACCGGCTTTAGAGTTTTTTGCAACAATACAAGCCAAACCACTGGCACGAGACTTGTTTATAAATTATGCACGGTACATGCCATTATTTCAAATATTTCTATTATGTTATCATTTAAGTATGTTGTACTGCTTACATTAAAATCTATTCCAACTTTCCGTGTGCCCATGCTATTGGTGTGTATTTGTGGCAGTTTGCATGCACACTATTTGTGGTTGTAGCTAGTTATTTGACTTTTGGATTTTCTTCCCACCTTCTTGCAATTATTCTGTTAGTATTCAATGTTATGTGATGCTCCATGCAATGTGACTGGCCTTTATATGCCTTTATGTACTTTTCCGTAATTTTCTTTTCACTTGGTCCCATAACATCTTTCATTTCTCCTCTCAGATGCTATAAACATGAATTCTTGAAGGATTTCTTCCTATCGAATGGGCAACTTCAAGTAGGTTTGAATGTTTCAGTCTGGTGAATTATGTCTCCTATTCCATTTTAAAGTTTTTTGTTGGCAACCTTGAAATGGAAAGGGATGAGTTTGTTGAATTTTGTCTGTTGCTTTATTGATTAACACATGAGTGACATTTTCTGGTGTGGAAGTTGCTTAAGTATGTACTTTATAATATCCTACAAACATCACTTGGTGAAGAATGGGTACTTTCACATTATATCCAAGTTATGCTCTGGCTAGGGCACACTATTTGATGCTTGGGGCCTTGTGCTGATGTAATAACTATGATCCAGACATTACTTAACCCAAAAAAAATGTGGATATAGTTGAATGGTAAAATTTATTCTCTCCTGTGTGACATTCATTATCTAAAGCTCCTTGTTTGGAGCTTCTACATTTCAGAATACTTGATGTAGAATTCTTTCTAAGTTAATACATAATTGTAAAACATGTTCGTGGTTCAGCTTCAGTTATTGTGCACATACAAGGCTTCACTAGTTATTCTGTTGTAAATGAGAATTTTCAATTCTATATATGGACAATTTTTCATGGAAGTGGTTGTAAGAATTTTTTAAAGTATAGTGGGTCAATTTCTTAACAGAAAGGTGCTTTAGATACAATATTCAACTTAATTGATTTCAATGAGAACTACTATTCAAACACCTTAGTATTGTATTGTAACAATAAAAAAGGATCGAGTTATAAACCAAACCTCCAAACCAGAAAGGTGCTATCACTTGGTATTTATTTGTACTTGCCATGAGCTGGTTTCATTTTCAGGATTTAATTGAACAGCCTTAAATAACAACGGTGATTCTGTTTTATTTAACTAAACTTGGGGGCAATATCTGACACCTCTCTGTTATTATTTTCTTTGTTTTTCTGGCTATGTTGTGGAATTTTCACAGGGGGTTGCTTTTCTTTTATGGAAAGAATCATGGGAACTTGGGAAAAATCCCATGGCAAGTAAAGGATCTCCACTTCATGGTCCACGTATAAAGCTCATTGAAAAAGCCCAAAATCTTTTTGCAGAAACCAAGGAACATGCCTTTGAGTCAAAAGCTGCTGAAGAGCATGCAAAACTATTGAGGTATGCGACGCCAACCATTTTTGTACCTCCTACCAGAACATTAGGATTAACCAGTCATGCAACTATTATTGCAGTCCTCTGCTATTGAGAGTTGTCTTGCTTCATAGAGTATTTGAATGCATTTTACAGTTTTGGATTAATGCAACCAAGATATAGAATAGTCATTTTAGTGTCAAAGAACAGGATATTGGATATTTAATGAATTAGGACCTTAACCTTTAGGTATTAGAAGTTGCATGTTATGTGATCTTCACATTTTGAAGCTGTAATTAGGCTTGGCTGGGGGTTGGCCGACCTGAAGATAGGCCCAAACCAAGTCCGGTTATTTTTTTTAAAATTTAAAATTTGAAAATGACGTTTCACTCAGGATAAAGTTGTTTCCACTTGATATATTTGGGCTTTGGGCAGTGCAGCCCAAGTGCGATCTTGGCTTGAAACCCAAAAGTTTTTAAAAAACCCAGAGCCTGGCTTGAAGCCCAGTCAACTCTTTGGGCTGGGCCAGGGCGCAAATGCCATTACTAGATGTAATCTCTTAAAAAGATATCAGGAGTGCTAACATATGTGGAATACACTGATGAGCCAAATATATAAGAAATCATTCTTCATTTTCCCTCTCCTTTGATTTTAGGATTTTCTGTCTAGCTTGTTGGTTTCTTCTAAGGTTGCCACTTTTTGGTTAATGTCTCAATGCTAATTTGATGTTATCTTGAGTAGAAATGTATTATTCCTTCATGATTTACTTTAATGAAAAGATATGCACATTTTTAGGCTATGTACATTGTAACAGACCAACTGAGCTTGGAGTCGATATTTGTATTTTTCCCTAGTTTATCAACTAATTGCTTATTGTACAATAGATGCCAGTGCAATCCTTTTCTCTTTTTTGTTTATTTTACAAGTTAAATTGATTTAGGACAAATAGAAGACAAGTACAAGCAAATTGAAAGTAAACTCTTATCTTATGCCAAAAGTTTAAAAGTTAGGTGACACAAAAGAATTACTAGCTTCAACTAGCAACCTCTGAAAATCACATTTAGGGTTTATAAAAAATAGTGTGGGAAAATGGAGTAATTCACAAATGGAGTAATTCTACATCGGAAGAGATATAAGGATGAAGTGAGTTATATACAAGAATAGGACTCATAACCCATTACTTTTAAGGTTTTGGGTTGAGATATGATGTTCTAGTTGTATATGGGCTTATTTAGATCTGGTCTAACTTCACCCCAAGCCCCCTCAAAATCTACAACCCATTCAGTTGACACAAATCCATGGATCTCTATTCATTGGACTTCTCCATCCTAGCTTTGATGCCATATAGAAATGACAGGATTTGAAGGAGAAAATTTCATTCATTTCTAACTAATAGACATGCATTAGCTTTATAAACACTAATCTTAGCACAATATAGGAAATAAATTTATACATATTTGCTAAGATCTCATGATTTATAGGATACTCTATCCTAATTTTGTGGACATAATAGTACCAAATTTTGTGGACATAATCCCCACAAAATTTGGAGATAATTATACAAATTACATCTTCCCACAAATAGGCACCATACATAGTGTTTAGGAATCCCTCTCAGAATCTAAGAATCACTCTTAAATGAGAAAGGTTCACACTTCTATAAATTTATAACTTGAAAATATCCCCTCATTGGTAATTGAAAGGATATCATACATGTCAGTGCCAAACTTTCACTCAATATCTAATTGTCTCAACGAAAATTTTCATTATTGAGTGTCTCAACTAATTTATTTTCATAAATTGAGTGCCTAAATTTCATTAATTTAACTAAACAAGTGTCTCCTTATTGGACACTAACTTTACTATTAATGTTGACGTGTACAAAACACATGCATGATATGTCATTTTTATCATGCTGTAAACCACCTAGTGAAACCTTAAAACTTCCCGAAAGTTCCTTTTGTTAAATCCCTAAAGCAGATAAATCCATGAGTCTCTAAAAGTAAAATTCTTCTTTTCTTTTCCTAGGGTTTTCTCATTAGCCACACTACCCATGCATTAAATCTAAAAACTGATTAAAGAACTGCAGTGGGTGCGAAGTACTACTATAGAGGTGAAGAGGGAGGTGGCAGTGAGTTCGGAGGGAAGGGAAAGAAATGTAGAGAGCAAAAGAGATTTGGGGATTTATGGGATAGGGACATAGTGATTAGGTGAGATTATATGTCATTTTATTAACGATAAAAAGTCCAGGTCATCACTATGTCTCAAGACATGTTAGCAATAGTAGAACCATTATAGCTTTGTCTGAGTTCCTATGAAATTTAACTAAAGGAGGTACTGAACTGATGAAATATAGAGAGATTGATCACTCAATAGATGATTTTAAAAGTATTGGATCCATGATAAGGTGTTACAGTTTAGGCACTGACAGAACAGTCATCCTTAATTGAAACATTCAGTCCTATGCATTGATTGTGTCCTTAATTTTAATCCTACTAAAAGTAAGGACTCCAACTTAACATATTGGGTCCTATTATAATAATGATTCTCATAATTCTTTAATCGAACGATAACTTAGGATACTGGGTCCTATTATAATAATGATTCTCATAATTCTTTAATAGACTTTAATCCTAAATCAATAGGACAAACTAAAATAAAAATGTTTCAATTCTATTAATAACTAAGCTTCATTTTGTTCTGTATTTCCTCTTCGACTTGATGATAGTTGACCTAGATGATTTAAAGTTGTTATCCATGGTTTTTAACATGGTAAATTTGTTTTTTTGCACTCCAACTTGCATGATTTCCTTGCCCTTCATTAACTTCAGCCCTGCTGTTAGAATCGCCCGGGAGTTAGTGGTTGAACCACCTTGAAAACAATTATCAAGGCTGTCCAGTTCTCCTAGAATTTGCAAAATCAATTCATATTGCTTCTGGTTTTTGAACAATCCCCTATGAACCCTTCCGCTGTGTTGGCATTTCTGGAACCAAGCTCTGACGGCAAACTGGTGTAGGATGGATAGAGGACACGTATCATGCTAATTGAAACTTGAATCAGAAGCACTATCTTATGCAAAAAGAAAAGAACTAAGAAAAATATACTTGATTTGGATAGGTATTATTAATATCAATTAAGAAGAAACTTATACCTAAGTTACATAAAGATATACTACTAGTTTTACAAAAGTAACTTATAGAAATAATGGCTTTATAAATGATTAGGCATTACACCTAATGTCTAGGAATTGTTCTTATTATCTAAAATCACTCTTATGAGAGCCTCACACTTCCGCATATCCATAACCCAAAAATTTCCTCTCTCCTTTATTATTGAAAGATTCTATATAGATTTTGTTCTCTTAATCTTGGACCTACTAAAATTTGTTGTTCTAACGTAAGATATCCAAATAGAAATTGAATCCAACTCCAATAAGGATTCTTATTATTCTTTAATAGACTTAATTTTAAATTAGTAAGGACAAAGTAAAATAAACGTATTTTACTTCGCATTGATAACTAAACTTATGTTTATTCTACAACAGAATTGTGCTAATATGTACTGCTAAAGTTAATCCTATGCAAGATGATATGTGCCTTTTATGCCCCTCAATCTGATTGCTTCATAGTTTTTTTCTCAGCTGGGCTTTATTTTGTCATTCTATCTGTACAACAAAGTTTCTCTTGATCTCTGCAACAAGCAGTTGCCTTATTGTGAGAGTGGCTATTAGTGCCTATGTTACTTTGTCCAATCTATTATCTGCCTGATCCTTTAATTGGTTTGCTATTTTATATGTGCTATTTTATATTCTTGAACTTTTTTGTTTGATTTTCTATTGGGATCTTTTTCTTTGCAGAATACAGCACGAGTTAGAAGTCTCTACAAAGCAGGCAATTTTTGTAGATTCTAGCATCAGTGATACAATTCGAACATGTATTGCACTGGGAAATCATCGGGCTGCAATGAAAGTGAAGACAGAATTTAAGGTCTGTGGAAGTTCGGTTATTCCACAACAATGGAAAATATATGTTGATATGAGATGCCAGCAGTTATTATGTGGTCATCATATATTTCACTGGGCGTGCATGTGTGTGTATCTATGTTCTTGGAAATATTTTGAAATTGAGCCCTTACAAGATTTTCTTTGGCCTCAAAATTACTTGAATTGGTTCTATTGGAGTATCTATTGCTGGTTAAGCTGAACGACATTATTAGTCAGTTAAAGTAGTTACCTATTATTTAATTACAAGTTAGTTATTTTTAGATAGTTTTAACATCTTGTAGTCAGTGTGGACCTTAATGAACGTTTATAATATGCTACATAAAAATTACTGATATAGTGCAATTCTTCTCTAAAGGCCGATTGAGGAGCTTTCAAGATTTCGTGTTTCTATCTGTTGTTTTTGTTTTGTGCTTTAAGTATATCATAGCAAGATTATCATGGAATAGGGAAAGTATCCTCGTGGTTTACTGAATTTCCCAAGTGAAAAATGAGGAGAGAAGGGGAAAAAAACAGAAGCTGGTACAAGCAGCAATAATATGAAAGGGATGAACAAGAACAACAATGGGTATACGACATAAAGTACATGCCAAATGGTAAGGTGGATAGATATAAGCTAGATTGACAAAGGGTGTTAGTACCTCTCCTGTTGATCAGCCTATACTACCTAAGCAAGCTAAGCCCATTAAAACTTATGTTCGTAGGAGCAAGTTGGGAAAAGGGGAATCTGCCATGTAGGCAAGTTGTTATGAGTTTGTTATAGTTAGTGATGGAGAGAGAATATGTAAAGGGGGAATATAGCTGAACAGGGGGAAGAGAGGGACATGATTTTTGGAAATTGTGAAGTAATATTCAGGCCTGGATTTCACTAGGAGGGGGAGCTTGCTCCAGTTGTCTATCTTTTCACATATCAATAATACAATCTCTAAAGCATCACCTATCAAAGGGGTACAATCAAATAGGACTTGATTACAAATAGCTCTCTTGATGCAAAGTTGTTACTATCAGATTATTTCTTGCTTTGGCCTACTGCAAGGCAATGGCCAATTTATCAATTGGACATTTGCAATGCTTTTTTGCAAGGATATCTTGATGAGGAGTTATATATGCTTCCTCCAAATGAGTACAAAAGCTGTAGCTCAAGTTTTGATTGTTAAGCCACTCCCTGGGTTTAAACTATCCTCCTGACGACGGAAGTTGGAGCTGGTGGCTTTCTTAGCAACTCTTGGATTTGTTCAGTGCATGAATTATTACTACTTGCTTACTTTGGCAGTTCAAAGGACATTTTATTGCTTTGCTTATTTATGTAGATGAAGTTATCATGGAAAAGTCAAGCTCTGTTAAAAGAGCTCTGAATGAAAAGTTTACAATAAAAGGACTTGGGGATTTCTCATATTTCATGTCTTGAAATTGCTAGGTCCACTACTGGAACCTTTATTAATCAGCACATGTTTGTGGTGGATATTATTAGCCGCTGGATTGGAGAATTCCAAACTGAGTTTTGTTTACCAAAGGGTTTATGTTTATCACCAAAATAAAGTTACTTGATCAGAAAACCAGACAAGTGTCGGCTGTGGAAGGTTATAATATGTCAATATCACAAGGTTAGAAATTACCTATTTGGTTCAACGCCTCAGTCAGTTTGTCACAACCAAGCTTTGACACTGGATTGCAGCTAAGCATTTGTTGCAGAACATTAAGTTTTCCTTTTTGTGGTCTATTATGTTCAACAACAATTTTCAGTTAGAAGCACAATTTGATTTGGATTGGGGCACTTGTACTTTCACAAGAAAGTCATTAATGGTTTTTTGTGTCTTCCTAAGAGATGCTTTGATATCATGGAAGACAAAAAAGCAATTAACTGTATTGAGGTATTCTGCTAAATCAGAGTACAGGAGTATTACATCATCAGTTTGTGAATTAATTTAGATTCTACTGATTGAAGGTTTTGTAGTTGTTGATTCCACTCCATTGTGATATAGACTGGGTATGCATATAAATGCTATTCCTGTGTTCAGTAAATGGATGAAACATTTGGATAATATTGATCGCCACGTAGTATGTATCTCATGAAGGGATTTTTATGGCCACTTTGTGCCATCCTCTGTTCAATTTGCTGACATTCTCACAAAATCTTTTGGAGGGTCTCAGCATCAGTCTATGAGCTCCAAGTTGGCTTGCTTCATTCCAGCGGAGGAGAAGGAGGTGGTTGGTATTGTTATCTAGAGGCTGGTTAAGTTGAAGTTCATTATTAGCCAGTTAAAATAGTTGCATATCAGTTCGTTAGATATCGTTTAGTTTAGTTTAGTTAGGTTTAACCTCGTGTAGTCATTTTGTATAAATGTGAATCTTTAAGAACATTTGTGATATATTACAGAAGAATAGTGAAATTGAGTTCTTAAGATTGCTTGATTCTATCTGTTGTTTTTGCTTGTGTGCTTGAAGTAAAAAGTCTGTGTCGAAAATTTCTGATTCTTTAATTTTCACATTTGCATTTGGGTTGCAACTTGATTCAGGTTTCAGAGAAAAGATGGTATTGGCTTAAAGTTTTTGCACTGGCAACAGCTGGAAGTTGGGATGCTTTGGAGAAATTCTCAAGGGAGAAGAGACCGCCGATTGGTAAATCTCTTGTTGATATAAGTCCAAAAATGTGATGCGTGCGCTGATTACACACCAATGATTCTTTTCAATTGATTTCTACACTCGTAAGTGCTTTAAGAAACATTACCAGATATCTGACCAGTCAAGTGAAGTGGTTGCCATGGATTATTTTTAGAGATAATTTAGGGAATAAAAGTAACAATTTCAGAACTTGAGAGTTAAATTGTTAAATAATAATATATTTTAGTCACTAGAAGATTATATTATATTTAGTTTTAATTTGCTAATTTAAGAGAATTTGAAGACTTTCCTTGATTATATGGAATTTGATTGTTATACTTGACAACTAGTTCTAAAATTTTTACAATACCCTGACAGGTCGGGCATAACACTTGGGTTATTATTTGTTTTTTTCAATCTTCGATTAATTATTCCTATGTTTCAAATAGGCTTCAGGCCCTTTGTGGAAGCATGCATAGATGCTGGTGAGAAAGGTGAAGCTCTAAAATACATTCCTAAACTCTCAGATCCGAGAGAAAGAGCCGAGGTAACGAACATGTGCCCCTTAAAAAGGAAGATCATTGCATGAGTTAATCTTCAGAAAAGCTGAATTTGCATATGCTGATGTGCCATTTTTTGACCTTTTTGATATGTAAGGCTTATGCTCGGATTGGCATGGCCAAAGAAGCTGCAGATGCTGCTTCTCAGGCAAAAGATGGCGAGTTGCTTGGACGATTGAAATTAAGCTTTGCACAAAACACAGCCGCTTCTTCAATATTTGATACTCTCAGAGACCGATTGTCATTCCAGGGAATTCCATAGTGAATGTTTTCACATTCTTTCCTTCCGAGTTTGATTGTATGAGAGTTTTGTTAATATCACGAGTCACTGTAAAGTTGGATCCAGTTTTCTTCCCGGGATTTCAATTGCATTAGTTGATTTCCAGTAAAAGTTTTCAGGTATCCCTACCATTCTTTTGTTTGTTATTTATTTATCCTTTTATGGGTTTTCATTGAAACTGCTGTTGCTGTCATTCTGAAACTTGCATTTTTCTGTCGTGGTCGTTGCTAAATTTGCTTCAATAACTTTATTATTAATACTACAATTGGGTTTTTATAGTTTATGCGAGTGTTTTAAAGCAAAGTACATTATGAAATTATATTCATCGGTAAAACTCGTACTTAACGAAAAAGGAGGAAAATTGGAAACCCAAATTTCAAAACCTTAAGCAAATTATTAAAATTAATTTAAATTCTATTTAAAATCCTATCTAGTATTAAATATAATACGACATTAATCACTATTTATGACTATTGTTTAATCGAATTGATATAAGTTGTTATGTATACTATTTTTATTTCTTATGACAGGTGAACATATGCTTACGCTATTTTTTAGAAAAAATCTGGATGTCGTGAATTTAATAAAAAATATAAAAATAATACCAAATCGTCCAACGACTTTATGACTCCCAATCTTATTGTCCTTGTGTGAACTCTATAGACATTTGGGGCTGTGAGTTCTTGTTTATGAACACGTCAAATTTGACTTTGACAACTCTTTCCGCTCATCGTAATCAGTTCCCCTCTATCCCTCTCGTCATTCATGCAACTTGGTGGGTTCCACTATAAAACATTTAGACAAAATAAGAGGTGCACTTAAAATATTTCACTATTTAATAAATGATTCAGACAAAATAAGAGATGTACTCACAAGGTGATATTATTTTCAATTAATTGTAGGTTAAGAAATAAGAAGTTTTAAAATATTGTTAACAAGAAACAAAAGTTAGAGAATAAAAATATGGTCAGAGGAGGAAGAAGATATATATAAAAATAGTATAATTTGCCTATGGAAGAGGAATGTGACCAACTTTTAACAATAAATTAAAATACTTTTGCTTCTTTTTCGACTTCTTAATTCTCTCTCGTACCTTTTTCTATATTTATTAGCCTAAATCCCTAAAATTAGTAAACTTTGAAAATTGTTCATTAGACAATAATAATGGAAAGGATATGGTAGCAAAAATTGAGGCATTTAGAGAAAAAAAAATGAAAACTAAACTAAAAGAACTTGAAGTGAAGCATGAAAGAAACATTTAAGAATTGGATGATGCAGCTTTAACAATAATTAAATCAAAGGGGATAGAAGTCAGATGAAGATGATAGGAGTATATCGATGACACAGAGATATAACATTCCTACTAAGTCATGCAAAATCAAATGTCCAATTTTCAAAGGCGATGAGTTTTAAGGAGTTGGATGATATAAGTATAAATAGTTCTTTAATCTGAATATAACACTAACAAAGACTAAATTAGGAATTATTTCATGCATCTTGAAGGAGCGGCATTGTCTTGGCACCAACTCTATATAAGAAACATGTTAATGATAAAAACATTCTTGCAGTAACCATAGGTATGGTCAATAAGGGGGTCCTATGGATTTCTCTATAAAAGTTTGTTAAGAGCTTGCCCATATATGGAGAAACATAATCGTAGTTAAACTACTAGGAAAACCTTGACCACAATGCTTTATTAGCAATAATAAATACTTTGCAGAAACCAAAGAAAGTTCTATGGAAAACGAGTTTTATCCTATCAGGTTCCTAAAACTAGCAAAATTGCATGAGCGCTTTTATGAATGGGCCTTGATCATTGGGTGATTTAAGGCCACTACCTAATCATACAACCTAGTACTTTGGATTGTGTCATACAATCTAAAGAAGCGGCTTATAATGTGACCATGACAATAGCTAAATGGTGGTATAATTCAGGCATATCATTCAATATTTCCATTGTTATTATTACCAGTCTACGGTGGATGTAATTGTCTCTTATGATCTAGAATATAAAATTTCTTCAAATGATGATTACAGAGGTAAACTTACGAGCATCTTAGTTTATAAAATAAACAGTTATTTGGATGAAAAAGGAATAACTTGGATAAGTTATGATTGCTCAATTATGTGTGAAGCTTAGACAAATAAAAGACATGATCTTATTATCTTTTTTTTTGGTTTATTATGCTAAGGAGACAATATTTTTTAAGTTTATTGATGCATTTGACGTTATTAAAAATGGTGATACTCTGTTTTAGATATTTGATGAAATTGTAAATAAAGTTGGGTCAGAAAACATTGTTTAGTTCATTATTAACAATGATTTTGCTTACAAAGAAATTAGAAGAAGATTGCAAAGTAGTTATAGTTCTTTTTATTAGACTCCTTATGCTTCACAGTATTTTGACTTGATATTGGAAAATATAGGAGATGCTAGATGCTTTTCTATTATTGAAGAAACTATGTAGTATATTACTGGACCTCTCTAGACCCCATGTGTTAGTATGATTTTTACTTGGTATTGTTGTTGTTGAAGAAACTGTGTAGAAAGCATAAAAAGTGACCAAGTTCGTCTACGATCATGTAAAGGAGAAGGTAAGCAAACCTATTTTGTTATAATTTGATAATTATTGCCTACATATTCTCTCTGAGATATTTCTTATAATTTCACTAAGTTTGTTCTTTTAATAAAGTGAAGAGGAACAATATTACAGTTAATCATACGTATCTTTTGGTAAATAGTAATCCTTATAACAATCTTCCTTCAAAGTGAAAAAAAAAATCTAACTCTTAAATGAAATTCATGACTTATAAAACCCTTGCTTCCTTACTTTTTAATAACTTAAGTTCAAACACGTTACGTTGAAACAATAGCTAAAAAATGCTTTAAAAACTCTTTGAAATGTATTCATATAATATCAAAATGCTACTTTATATTAAAATCAATAAGAAATTATGGATTTATATCCTTTGGGACTTAATATAGCTATTGGAGCAAAAAAAGAAGAAGAAGAAGAAGAAGAAACCATTACAACAAGCAGTATATTGATTGACCATTATAGCACATCTGCTTGTTGGAATTATTTAAAAATTATTCATTGGAGCATTGGTCAATTGATATGCTATATTAATAAACTAATATAGCTTTAATACATTTTTACACCTTTAATATGCATTGGTAAATGACTAACTCATATTAATTGACCAATGTACCTAACATCTCAAAAACCAACATCTTCAAATCATCAAACTTATTTTTTTAAAAAACTTGACATAAATGTTTCTCAAAATATACCCAAAAGAATGTTTAAAGATTAAGAGAATTTTTTATAATCAAAATTTTAATTCCTTTTGACGTTTGAAAAGAATCATGCAATGATTTAAAATGATGATATGCTTATGTATGATGGGCCTTTAAAGTATCAAAACAACCAAGTAGAAAGTATAATTATCATTGCATTTTTATTTTTTGAGAAAGGTATGAATAGTTAAATTAAGTCATGAACAACAATCAAAATGAGAGTTTTAGTACTACATGACAACTTGTAAACTACAAGGAAAATAACTAACCACAACCTATAAAATTAATCAATATAACGATTACAAATGAAAGTTATACTCCCCAATGTGATTTAAGAAAATGAAGGTCCAGTCCCTTGTGTATGTGTAAGCAAATATATGTCCTTATCCTTTACATTAGAAGGATACCAAATTGCCAATTAAGAATGTTTATATAATGAAAAATATGAGAATTTCTTTCATCCCACACAGCAATAACAAGTAATGATAAGAAAATGCAAAAACACCATCTCACAATTCTAATATGGAATATCATATTACTGCATAACTCCTTGATTTGGCTTAGATTCTGTGAGATTTCAAAGATTAAACACCTTCACAACAAAGCTTTCCAAGTGTTAAACACATAGTAACTAAAAAATAAATGATTAAAAATTTCCTTAGCCCTCTTACAAAGAATGCACCAATTAGCAAGTTGTGTGAATTTTACAATTATATCAAGAGTTGGTAGCTTATTCAACATAGCCACCCACATAGTTCTAGAGGCTCGAGGATGATGATGATGAAACCAAACCAAATTTGTCTAAGAAAGTGTTGGTAAGTCACCTACAATCATCATTTTAGAAGACCAATTAGTGGATCTTCCATCAGCATTGTTTCTCTATATTATACAATCCTCATCTGAGGTAAGGAAGTTTAAATAATTTCATTCTTCAACTCTGTAGGTATACTAGAAGATATGATATGATTCCTCTTAGTGATAACTTGAGCTATTGAACTTTGTAAGTCAAAAAAATGTTTAAGAGGTTCAACATTATGTAGCTTAATCAAAGGCCCAACAAATAACAAATTGTCAAACCAAAAGAAGGTGTTCTTCTTGTTTCCAACTAGATGAATAAAGTGATGTCTCATTCTTTCCCTCATCCTCATAATGGACTTGAAAGTATGGAAGAAAGAGAATATGCTTTGAAGTCTCGAAAGCTCCAATTTTTATAAAATAAGTGTGGATTCACCTGCACCATAGAGTTTGCTTATCATTGAGTAATCTCGATAGTCTCTTTATAAATAGAACATTGTTGAGTGATTATAGAGAAATAATTCCAAGACCTACTTGCTTTCTAGGAATACAAGCATCTCTCCACTTCATCTTCTCCTTTCCACTTAACCATAAGAATCTATTAAGGATATTGTCAATATTTTTTATTACTTTAACATCAAAAGTAATGTGAGTTGCCCAATACACACAGATTGAATTCAAAATGGATATTTTAAGTTGTCCTCTACCATCTAAAAAAGATAGCTAGAGCTCCAATAAACAATTCTGACATTGATTTTATCAATAACGTAAGCAAAATCCCTGACACGCTCTCTAGCATCTATCATAGATATGCCAAGATATATAAAAGGAAGCTGTTGTTTAGAAATTCCTGAAATGGTGGATAAGGTTGCTTCTATATTGGAAGCCTTATGATATAAGAATAAACCACTATTTGAGCAATTAATAAATAGACTCGACATCCTCTTAAACATTTTAAGACCTTTTATAAGAACTAATATAGAACTTAGATCAGCCTTTAGAAAGTAAAATAAGGTCATCAGCAAATCACAAGTGAGTTAGCCCCAATCTCCTACATTTGGAATGAAATTTAAAGCCTTTGGTACCTTTCATACCTTCTGAAGCAACTTGTTGAGTGTTTCCATTAGCAAACCAAAAACATATGGTGAGATGGGATCACCTTCCTTATCCACTTTGAGCTCGTGAACATGTTTGTAGGCTAGCCACCGATAAGAACATTGAAACCAGATGTTGAAATGCACTGAGAGATCCATTATGTGAATAGACTTGGAAAATTCAATGCAAATACCATATTTTTGATGAGCTTCCAATTCACACTATCATATTCCTTTTTTTTTTTGTCTATTTTGATGCAACAGTTAGCTTTCCCATTTCTCTTAAAGTAAGATCCGATCAACTTTTAAAATATCAGTACATTATCTCTAATTGATCTACCTGTGCTATAAGCACCCTATGAGTCACCAATATGAATCTTGTGAGCCAATATCTTAAATATCAACTTGTAAATGGAGTTATAACATGATATAGGTTCGATAATAAAAAAAGCATATGATCTCCCCACTCTTAGGAATAAGAGTGATAAAGGTTTTGTTGAGAGTTGTTAAAAGGGAACCATTGTTAAAGAATTCCTAAACTACTTCAATCACCATATTCCTTGTAAATGGCTAAGACTTTATAAAGAAATGTATGTTGAAACCATTAGGGCCAAGAGCTTTATTAGGATGAAAGGAATTCAATGATTCTTCAATCTCCGCAATTGTGATAGGTTAGATGAGAAAATCAACCTCTTGAGAAGATAAACCATCTTGCAAAATCTACTGAAGAAGATGTACTAAAGAATGTGCTTTTGAGGTTTTATTCATAAATTTAGAATAAGAATTAAAAGCGCCTTGTAGCAACTTATCCTGTGAATTTAGCTACATACCATCTAGTTCAAGAGAGGCAATTCTATTAGTAGCTTTCCTTTCCAATGATTGATCTATGAAACACCGAGTTATTTCTATCCCTATATTTTATCCACTAGAGTCTTGATTTTTATTTCATGAGAGAATAATCAAACTATAAAGCATTGGAATAGTTATGGATAGCTACCTTCTCCATTTCCAACAAATAAGAAGAACCAGGATTGGTACAGATTTGTTGCTGAATACTTTCCAGATTGGCTTTTGCAGTATTTAGCAAATGATGTGTATTTCTATATTGTTCCTGAACAATGTCTTCATTTCCATCTTCATCAACTTTAATTTCATGAAAAGGATATATTGCTTGGTCCCCCTAAACCTTGCTTAAATCTTTCCATAAAGCATCATCAAAATCTGCTAGCTCATATAGAAAATTATTGAATTAAAAAGACCTCTTTAGAGATATCTCACTTACCTGAGTAATAATAGGTGAGTGATTTGAAAGGCTATTAGTAAGATAAGTAGAATAACAATTTAGGTACTTCACCATCAATTGAATGTTAGCTAAGCTTCTATCAAGCTTTTTTTTAATGAAGTTCACTCCATACTGCCTATTGCTTTATGTGAAATAATGACTGCCAGTTGGAATATCAACCAATTAAGTTTCTTTAACGCATTTCCTTCAAATAGGACAAGGAATTGCCATTGATCTAGGGCCTTCTACTTCTTCCAACTTCAAGATAGAATTAAAGTTCCTTGTAATAATCCAAGGAATCTTAGTAGAGGATGTTAGATGCTTAACCTGGTTCTATAAAAAACTTCTTTGTTAAGATGAATTAAAGGCATACATAAAGGACGCATAGATAGAATGATTTGAACTTTTATCTAAAATTTCTAGATTTATCAATTGCTCATAAATGAAAGTTATGCAAGTAGAAACCATGGATGAATCATATAATAAACGATTCTTCCAATTGGATGAATATTGTGATGAGTAATCTCTTTCCAACCAGGAGGAAAATATTTGAGCAAGTTGTCACTTGCTTTTCAAATGTTTGTCTAAAAAAAACTAGCCACTTGAACATTATTATGTATAACCAAATTCTTAATAAGCAACTTTTTGGTGGGGGTATTAGTACCCCTGGCATTTTATGAGAGAATTATCATTATTTTGGTTCCTTGTTTGGAGCCCTCTTTTTTCTATTGGACCTCCTCCTATTCAAGGTTTCAAATTATTGATCTATATTCCTACATTAATTATTAGTAGTGATAAACTTTTGGACATAAATGATCAACAATATTCATCACCATTGGTTTTATGTTACATGTTAGCTAATAAGCTCCTCTTCCATCAAGAATCGATGTGCCGCTAGGTCTGGTTGAGAAAGTGCCAAATTTGACCATTTCAGGTGCTTTGGACTCTAGTTCCACATGAGAACTAAGCCCTCCCTTGTCATTGGTATGATCACTCTCTTTATAGAGAGTGTTAGTTGCTGATTTTGCCTTGGAGGTTGCTAGATCAGGTTGTTGAAAGTCCATTCCTATAATTAAATGACCAGTAGCATTGCTGACACAATCTACAACAATAACTTCCTCCACTATATTCTTACTACTACCTTGTAGTTGCATGGTACCATTGATGTTTTAGACTAATCTTCATTTTTCATTCTCAATGAAAGTCATCCGTTAGGAATACTTTACCTATTGGTCGTTAGATTTTCTTGACCATAAGCTACAGTTTCCATGCATAGGACACCTTTAGCTAGTCTTCCATAGGCTGCAAATCTTCATTGGGTCTTATGAAAGGTATTACTTTAGGTAATTTAGCCATAGCAGTGACTAGTACAGATATTCTCATGAAATTAACTCTTTTTGTTTCAATAGTGGCTTGATCTGTCGATATGGGCTTACCAACTTAACTTGCTAGGTCACTCAACCCTCTTGTAGTCCAATATTCCAAAGGTACTTTATGGATGTATATCTATATAGGTATGTTTTCTTGTTTGAGCTCTTCAGGCTTAGTACCTGGCCTTTAAAGCTGAAGAAGTAAAGGTTTATTAAGCACATGCCATAGACCAGCTTGTATGATTTTCTTAACATCTTCAGGGGTGGCAAATTCAAATAGATAAACTTTGTTGTTGCTGATGAATAGATCCAATAATCCATGTTGTTTCTAGTGATGTTAAGCCTATTACTTCATGATAGGGAAAGCGATCTTTTTATCCAAAAAATCTCGATAAGGTCGACATCCATCTACTCATTTTGGTTCACATTTGGTTTTAGGTACAAGTTGGAAGCATAAAAGCTAAAATGAATTAAAAGCATAGTCTTTGAGCCATGCTCTTGAGGTTCATACTCATTTATCTTTGTGGAATGAGAAGGAGTTGGATTAGAGTGAATATTGGACAAGACAACATAAGAAAATGAGGAATTTGCATGATCTGTAAGATGCACGGTCATGCATGCACTTGCAAGACTGTGTACAATCTTGAAAGTGGCGTATTTTGGTGAATCACGATTAGATGCACTGTTGTGTATCAAACCTCACATCTTCATAAAAACCTAGTTTTTCATATAAATAGACATATGAGTGGCCAAAGAAAGCATGAATCATTTTTGGAAAGCAAAGGACGACAGAACTCTAACTTCTTTGACATCTATAGAGGGCTAATCTTTTGCCTTTTCAGTTCGAAGGGGAAATCGAAGCTAAAGATCACAATTGAGCATCTTTTCATTGTATATTGTTGACTCTTGCTTCAGTAATTTTTTATGTTATTCTTAGCTTAATGTTTTGGGTATTCATGTATGAATGATTTATATTCTCTTTCTCAATAGACTGTTTATGTATGAATCCATTGCTATAATATGGAACGCAAAACGTAATACTTATATTTTCAATTCTTTTATGGTAAACTAATGGTGTTGAATCATTGGGAATAACATAACATAGGTTAAATGCAACGTTATGGGATACGTTCCGTTCCGGCTGGTACCGACCGAAAAACAGAACCTGGATCCCAACCTCGGTACCGGCCATAAATATCAGCCGGTACTGGGGTTTTCCGTTAGGTACCGGCCGGTACCCAAAATTTCAGAAAATTTTGGACTATTTTGAAAATTTTAAAAATTATGAGGACTTATCTGCAAAAATTTTTTTTACCTAATTTTTACCCCACAACCCTCTTGTCTGCTACCGCCTCTTTCTTCTTCATTTCTTCTACTCTTCTTCTTCTCTCTAACCCTCTCTCTCTCACTCTCTCGCTCTCACCGTCTCTGTCGCCGATGTCTGGAGATCCTCTCACCGTCGGCGATGCTTGGTTTTCCACCTCACCCCGGTTGTTCTCCTCCTCTCCATGTAGATTTGGCCTCATCCGTGTAGATCTAGCCTCGACAGCTCCTCCTCGACGTCACCTCTCCTCCTCGCCGCACCACCGCACCACCACCGACCTTCCGACGACTCACAGGTGGACGGCTGGACCTGGACAACCCTACGAGGCACAACCCAAAGCCCCAATCTGAATACCCAAGCGAAGACCCGAGACATCCGATGGTTAAATAATTTTTTTGGGTGTGTGTTGACTATTGATACTCCAAAAATTGCTGGTAAGTGGATTTTGTTTTTGTGTTGTGGATTGGAATTTAGAAATGGATTGGATTTGCATTTGTTGTGTATTAGTGTTGATGAGTTGATGAAAATGCTATCGGTGGGTGGACTTGTTTGTGGAGGAATGGATTTGGATTTTCATTTTTGAATACCGAAGTTGAAGTTTGAATTTTTGAATGTTTGGATGGAAATTGGAATTGTTTTGGAATGGAATTTTGGAATGAAATTTTGAAGTTGATAATTTGAAATTGTTGGATTGAAGTTGAAGAATACCGTGGGTATTGGGTTTAGGTAAGTAATTGATGTTATTTTGTTATGAATTTGTTACATGAAAATTAGAATTGGAATTGAAAATGGGATTAGTATGTAATTAATTAATTATGTATTATGCAAAGAATAAAGATTGTTAAACTTAAAATTAAAAGTTGATAATTAAGTAATTAACATTTAAAACTAAATGTAAAATTAATAATCAAATGTGAAAT
>JANIJH010000007.1:6096720-6122181 GCA_024520975.1 Erythroxylum areolatum | reverse complement strand
CCTCTTTCGTGATAAAATCATACCTTATATATGGAATGGACGCTAGGTTTAAGTCTTTACGTAGACTTCTACTTCTGTATGGGAGGTTTTTGTCTGCAAGTGGGCTGTATGTATCTGGCCCTGGGCCTGGGCCTAGCACAGCCGGTAGGCATGAGACCGACCTTTGTGAGATGGGCCGATCGGCCCCTGGGTCGTTATGATTGGGTTTGGGCCCAGTACGACTGACCCAACCAGAATAAAAATTGCTCCCATTCTCACTTTCTCAATTATCTGCTCAACTTGCGGGATAGGGTTAAAGATGACACCACCAGCTCCCCGGGTAATGACCCTACTTCTATTGTCATCCTCCACTAAAACGCCATCCCAACTAGTCCCTCAATAACAAAACCATCAAGGAGCTCCTGTGAGAAGATGTCTAGAAGTGGAATGGTACAAAATTATTTGGAACAAAGCACTCACGCCTTGGATATCCTTCAACCTTTGGCTGGCTATCCAAAACAAACTACCTACTTTAGACTGATTGCCTTATATACAAATCAACCGTTTATGTCTTACATGTCAACTCCAAGCAAAAACCAGTTATCATCTCTTCTTCACTTGCCCTTTTAACACTTGCATATGGGAAAGGATTACACAACTATGTAGATGGAACGCCCATGGTTGCACTATACTAGATATCATATATAATCTATCAATTGGAACAACTCATCCACAACATAGTCGATGTCTCTTCATCCTAGTCTTGGGAACATGTGTGTATACATTGCGGCGGGAATGTAATCAACAGAGATTTGTCAATCACTATTCAACTTAGGAATCCATTCAGTCAGATATAATCTAACAAGTTCATGAAATACTTATCGTAAAGAGCCTTGACCAATAATATTCAACTGACATATTAGTGTCCTTTAATATCTAAATGTCTGTGTGCTTGCTTCCCTTTTTTAATTGATTATATATTGCTTTTATTCCTTATACCTTAGTGTAAGGAGTGCAAAGGATACACTCTTTAAACTTTTGTCTTCCCTGTAATTGTTTCCATTATTTATTTATTAATCCCATTTTACTTTTTTTAAAAAAAGGCTGATGTTTACCTTTTAATTTAAATGTTTAGTTTTGGTTAATAGTTTTGAGATTTCTTGTTTGTCTTTAATACACCAAATTTCTTCCTTTTTCTCTTTCTTCCTTGATATACATTGCCAAAAAATTTTAGCTACTTCTCTTCTCTTTATTCATCACATATCAAATAAATTTTTTTAAACGTTTTTATTTATTATTATAATTTTTAGTTTAATAAACATTTTTATAGGATAACCTGAGTAAAATGAAAATAATCCAACTTCATTAAAAAATATCTAATTAAAATTTGTGGTCACCAATAAAGCCTTAAGATTTCTCAGACCTTTTTTTGGTTTAATAAGGCTTTGGTATTTCTTTTTCTTTTTAATATGTGTGGTAAATGAGAAAAGATAAGCTGAGGATGAAATGCTTCCCATTTCTTGCCCAAACTGAAAGCAGTAAATATATATATTTTGAAAATTTCTTTTATTATGCATATTTTAACTTCTTATTACGGAATAGTTGTTAAAAAATTATACACAAGTGTTCAGTTACATCATGAATTATCCAAGTAAAGCTAAAATTAGAGCAGGACCCTGTTCAAATAAATAATAATTAAAATATACAATAACAACAACACATGTCAAGTTAAAAGCACGTGGCAATTATGATCAATGAGTGTGAAATTGCTAAGATACATGCTCTTTAGTTCGTAGTTTTCACTTAGTTTCCCTAAATTCTTGCATAATTAGAAATATTAAAATAAGGTAACACACCTCCATTAATGCAAAACTCAAGTAACTTAATTTGTATTTATCAAGAATCAAGCATTCATAAGATCATTGGTTGCAACATTAGCGTACAAGTACACGTAGGTTTTAGGATAGTGTGACTAAGTCCCAAAGCCATTAACACAACATGACAAAATTTGTTTGTTGCAAAGGAGAAACTTTCAAATGAAAACTTGAAAGGGTAAAATTTTCTTGGTGTTGGGTTTTCCCTCATGCTCCTACTCTTTCTTCTTGGCATGTTTTGCACAAGAAAACAATAAGTCTATAGTTCACTGGTTTTATAGATGCAATATGAAGTTTATAATATAACTAACAAACTGTGCATCGTTTCATCAGTTTTTCTACTTTTACCAGTTATTGCCTTTCTAATTGGTTTCTTTCGTACAAAGAAGAAAACACATGTCTTCAAAACTCTCATCCCTTAATTAGAGGTCTCAAGTTCAAGTCCTGGAAATAGAGAAATCTGTTTGGCCAGTATTTTACTCCTTACGGGCTGATCCGATGCGAGCGGAGATTAATCTGGGAGCGGATGACTTAAAGGCGCCTTCTTATAGTTGTGACCTTTCTAAGATACCTCGTAGGCTAACAAGAAAAAAAACGGAAACATATGCCTTCTTGATGTACTATTGACATATTAGAATGTAAAAGAAATAGATTATTTTTCGTACAAAGAAAAAGAACATGCCTTTACTAGTTGGTTGGAAAAGAATATGAATAATGTTAGATTCAACGGTCAAACTTGTAGGGTTTTAATAATTGGAGCGTAATTATATATTAATCTTTTTCTTTTATAGAAAAAGAAGAACAAATATTGTAGTTCAAAGTTCAACTTCATCAACAGTATATGAAAGCTAAGAACTCTTGGTGGCTAATGAAGAAACGATGTACCTTACTACTAATAGACCATCTTCTGTGTCAAGGTTTTCAAGTCAAATTATACAGCTAGCATGGGAATGACGTCTGTAGATTGAATGGAAGTTCCAATTTGGGCACGTGTATTTTGAGTAATATTCATATATAATCTGCTAATACATTTCAAGAATCAGTATTGGATTGTATGATTTGCATCATTTCACAACTGCTTAATAACGCTAGCAGACCAGGGTTAGGATCACTGCTTAATAGCAGTAGGAGACCAGAGATTGAAAGAGTTAAGAATCTCTCATTAAGAACTAGACTGAAAAGGACATGATACATATCTGTGAATTATGATTATAATGAATACAATTTCATCTCACCCTCAAAGGAAGGAGAAATAACGAATCCAACATTTTTGTATGTCATCTCTACTTCAAAAGGAAAACAAAAATCACCTACTGTATCTGAAGCTCCTTGTATACAATTTTGTGATAACATTCTCATACATCAGCGCATCTCACTGGTGCATATCCCAACCTAGACTTCTTGGTATCGTATAGAATGTGGAAATTCTGCTGCTGATAGTTCCCGATTATTGAAAGGGCAGATCGAGGAGTCCCCAAAATTGCCAAGCATACAACATCTTCGGGTTCTAGCCGAATGAAGTAGTTCTCAACAGGAAAATTCCACACTGCTCCATCAGCAAACCGAATGCCAAAGTCAGGAAGCTCCAAAGTTTCTGCTCCAGAGACATTGTAACAAGGGTCTAGTATTGGAAAATCTTTAATCACTGGATATCTAACTTTTTTCACGAATGCATCCTTTATAATTTCATATGCGGGATCTGCAAAGTAACTCAGCGTAGTACCAGAATCCACAATTGTACCACCAGCACCTTCTGAAGACAATTGCCAAGTTTTTTCTGATATATTCAGCACCTCTCCGCCAACCATGATAGATTGTATCTGAACATAATAAAACGTATCAACCATGTTTCCTGTTCCAGCCACCAATGAAGTAAAGTTCAGAAGTGGGTGGCTTAAGAGGTCCTTGTCCTCCCCAAATATCAACTTGCTGCTAACGTTGGTGTCACTATTTCTATCAACAAGGCAATAAGAAAATGAGTGACCATATAGAGACTGAAGCTGAGAAGCAAAGGAAAGAGGCCCTCTCCCAAGTCCTAACAATCCTGCAGCCCCATGAAACAGCCCTCTATTCCAGTGACCACAACCAAACATCAAATTTTCCACCCGCTTAAATTCTGATTTCCCGGCAACTGATGTGAGATTAACTGTAAACGTTTCAAGAGCAAAATCACCTGTTGTATTGGAGCTGTCACCATACCAGTAGTAATAAGGACATGTCTGATTCTCCGACTTGCAAGGCTGAGGAGGATCAGGAGATGAAACCAAATGGCAACGAGGATCATGACAACTTATGTTCCTAAAAGAGCTAGAGTCCTTAGGATCATAATAAGGTCCATTTTGCTCGAAACAATCGTAGCAAGGAACACACTGAATCCAATTAAGGTCACTTCCAGTATCAAGAATCAAAGAGAAGTGCTTAGGAGGGGTACCAATGAACACATCCATGAAGTACTCTCCAGAGCCAAGAGTAACCCCTGATTCCAGAGTGGCCATGAGCTGGCCGGAAATCCCGCTTGCATAAGACTCCGGTGATGCTGCCGGCGGAATTACAGACTTCAACTCCTTCACATCCTTCACTTTCTCTATATTTAACCTGGAAATTACATTTTGGTTCTTCTTCTCTATTATCCTCTTCTGCAGAGTCTGAATTCTGACCGAATCCCGCGTTGTAGACTTGGCAAAAGATTCTTTGACCTCGGATTCTTCATTCATGGGCCTACGTTTTAAGTGGAGCTTCACCGTTTGTTTAGGATCATGTCCTTCTTTGTCTTCTTCGTCACCAAAATCACAGTCTTCTTCTGCTGCCTCTTCTGTTGCTGATTTCTGGTCGGCTTCCTTTGAAGTCGAGAGACCACAATTAGTGTTCACTGAAGATGAAGAAACTGCATTGAAGCTCATGTGGACAGGCAATTCAATACTGGAAAGAGTTGAGATATTGGTGTTCAGATTCCTTCTGCGGTCATGGATCCCAACAATAGTTTCAAAAGCTCCAGCAAACAGAAAGATAAGGAAAAGTAAAAGAGAGAACTTGGGCACCATAGCAATAAGTATTTCTTGTTTGGTCAGGGAGAAAATCCTGCATCAAAATAAAACACGAAAGCAAACCCGAGAAAACCCAGACGATCAAATTCTTTAACTCAGTTTCAGAGGTTTCCAGGAACTTAAAAAACAAAACCAGATACCCGGAAACCGAAGGAAAAAATTTTTACAAAAAAATGAACCTTGGAGAAGAGGAAATGATTTGGAGAAGAGGAAATGATCTACAAGAGAATAATGAAAGAAGATGAAAGCATGTTTAATGTTGATGTTGTATGTATTTAAGAATAACGTAAGGGAAAAGAAGAAAGAAAAAAACGAATGGTAAAGGTGTAGTCTTTGGGAGTTCTTCAAGTCTCAGCGTGCTTCATCTTGGATTCAAGATTTAGACTTTGAACTTGAAGACGTAGAGTTGGTGTAAAAACGCGGTTTCAGTCTAATAAATGAAGAAGAAAATTTAATAATAGGACTTCCAACTCCTTTGTTTTCTTTTCCTTCTTGTAATAGATGGTGGATAAGTTGGTGGGTGATTTTTACCTAGTCCAAGTCTTCTTGGTGGGTTTCTTCCTCCCTACATTTTAAAAACTACTGTTAATTGCCTTTGTATTTGGAGTTCCATTCCCACAGGCCTTCACCAACACTTGAAAAAGAAAAAAAAAAAGGATACAACTTTTCTGGTCTTTAGCTGTGAGCTTTGACCTTGTTTATAAGTCTAGCTTTTTGAAAGAGAAATCTGTTATATCTATATCTTTGACCAGAAAAAGGAGAGAGAGAAAGCGGGTTTCACATCAGGTTATACCAAGTGAAAAGGCAAAGAGGCAGCTCCCACGCTATGAGCCATAGCTTAAGGAGCGGTGGACTCTTAGACCCCAACATCTTTCAACAATAACATCTTTATGTGATTTATTAAATTGGGCAAGCTACTTCTGAAGGGTTCTAATTATAAGAAGTCATTTTTAAATTATTCACATTCAAACTAATCTTCTTTAGAGTCAAGTAGGCCTTTTATAAGAGACAAAACTCTAATCCTAAATTTTAAACGATTGCATAAATAAGGGAGTTTGAATTCGTAACTTTTCTTAAGTTAAAAAAGTCCCTTATTAATTCACCTCTTCCGTAAGATTGTAGGTTCCGTTTTTAAAACGCATGAATTAGCATCAATTTGCCAAGATTTAGATTGTAGTGAATTTTAATAAAAGTGACGCGTATTCTTATTTCCTTTAATACTTTTCAAATGTAAGTTTTTCTACACATATGAGCATCTTAAATAAAACTGTGTAATTGTTATTTCCGGGAATGGGATGCCGCAAGCCCATTGACCATTTCCCTTCAAACTAAGGCCAGATTGATGGCCAATTACATATATAATTAGACACAAAATTTTGTCTTTGAAGTTCCTACAAATAGGAAATGTTGGTTTATGTTATACAGCCAGTAGATTAGTTGTAATTTAGTAATAAAATAATTTAAAGATATTCTTTATCTTGTACATGTTTAGATATATATATATATATATTAAAGTTTATAGAATAATTATACATTACAAGTGAAATTATATTGAGATTATACTTATGATATTTATATTGTATGTATGTATTATCTCTAAATTATTCATAGTCGTGTTTTATTACAACTGGACATTAATATAATATAAAAGAACTAGTATAAGTTATATTTTTTCTTATGAAGAAAGTAGTCAATCTTATAGGTTAAAGTATGTAAATACTTAAATAAACATGTAGGTGCTTGTTAGAGAATAAGTTTACTAAACTGACCTGATATGAGAAATCCATTTGGAGCATTACTTGTATTTCTATAAAAATTCTCATTGTGATGATTGTATAAGTGATCATTTGACTTGAGATCTCCAAAGTTATCTTGTATAAGAATTACTATTTTTTGATACTATTTATGACATATTCTAATCATGAATAGCTCATTCGATAGTAATTAGACAGAATATTTCACTATTCTCGATTAGTATTGATTCGATAAATCCTTAGCCAAGTAGAAAGATATTTTATAAATAGTTTACAAATGTCATTAATTGAACTAATAGCTAATAGCAAAGAACTAATATAGTTGGACCCAAATTATAGTAAATATTAATTTCATGCTCTATGTCTAATCGAAACATTGTATAATGAAATTATTAAATTCTATAGAAAAATAATGCATAAAAAGGTTAATCAAAACCACTTTAACATTCTTAATTATTTAGGTGGTCATTATGCGTTGCTATACGCTAATCTTAATCTATAGATATAAATTGTTTAATTAGAGAATTAAATATAAATAAAATGAGTTTAATTTATCTAATATAAAATGATTTAAGATTATAATATTTATCTATTGTCGATATATTTAGGAACCTAATAGGTCTCACATAAATAACGGATTGAAGAGAGAAAAGATATTTTAATCAAGTCGGACTTGATTGTAAAGTTTGAGAAACTTTATAATTAAATATGAGATATTTAATCAATAAGGATCAATATGAGATATTAGATCTTATTCAAACATAATTATTATTTATTAGAATTATTTATAATTATATTTAAGTTTAATTGACATTAGAATTTAACTTCAATTAAATTATTAAAAATTTCAAAACTTATTATAAATAAGCTTAAACCCTAATAGAGCTAGCACTTCTTGCTTAACCCTTTTTGTAAGAATTTCAGAGTTCCCTCAATAAGAATTTCAAAGGCTAGACACTCGTGCAGTTATAGTGGTTTAGATGAATCAGTTTTGGAAGCCAATCAAAGGAAATGACAAGTAAATTATCAAACTTTAGAATAAGGTACATATTATGATTTATGTTTTATCATAATTTATTGTTTAATCATTTTATATAATTAAAATGATCTTGGTTTTCAGTAAATCAAAATACGAAAAAATTTTGTAATTATTCTACTAAGGCTAGGACCGTATCCTGCCTCAATTTCCCAACAGAAAATATGTTACAAAGTTAAATAAAATTGATCAATCTTACTAGAGTTTTAATGTCTTGAATGATTAATATAAGTTAAGAGTTTCAGTCTTTCTCTTTGTAAACTTGATAAAAATTTCTAGTGATCTTAACTTGAAAGTTCTTGGAAAATTGTAATAAAGTTTTAAGACGGTTATCATTTTTTTTTTCCTTTTCTTCTCCTATATAATGATCCCTTATTTACATAGGCCTAAAAGTATTCATTTCATTAATTTAGATGCGAAATATCATTGTGTGATTGGAAATTAAATTGTTTTAATTAGTGTTCGAGGCTCTTCTTAGTTTTCAAAGTTGATCATGAGTTCTCTTCTTAATTTACAAAGTTGATCATGAGCTATGGTCAAAAATATAAACACTTTTTTGTTTTTTTTACAAATTTTGCATCGAGGCTTGTTCATGTGCACATAAATATATGAAGTGTATGAACACGTTTTAAAATTTTTGTTGACCAAAGTCATCAAATTTCGAAATCTTAGCATTTTGACCTAAAACATCAAATATCTTGAACTATAAGCAAAATATCAAATATGTGACAACTTTTATTTTGTAAAACCATATATCATGACTTACAGAAAATGTATACATATATATTTTAGTGACTAATGAAACTTATTTATGTTGATATGTTCTCTCTCTAAGAAATTTAATAATTGTAATTTTAACCTAAAAATTTGTAGACGTGTTAAGAATAATATAATGAATTGTTAATAAAATTTAAAAATATATGAAAATAAAATTATTTGTTTATCCTACTGTAAAGTTTAAAAATATTAAAAAGTAGGTCCAAATATTGGTAAATTTTGTAAACGCCTAAACAATATTGTGAACATGATTCTCAAAACTATTTCAACACTTTTAAGTTATATTATTGCCAATACTACTATCACATGCATCAGTGCATATTTTTCATAATTCGTAATATGCAATATTATAAAATAAAGGTTCAGATATATTTAATAACTTGTTAAAAGGTCATAAGATATTATATGCCTAATTTAAGTATGATGTATGAAAGACATAATTTATGGGCTTTCCAATTCATTCGAGAAACATATGAAAAAGGTTTAATTAGGGCATATTTTCTTGATTTATAAAAGTTCTAAACAATTTGATGATAGGATATTTATTTATGCAATACCTCTTGGAAGTGACTAAAGTTCTTCCTTTTTCCAAATCATCATCTCATAAGCTCTTGACCTTAGGAACTTGAGTAATTTCAATTATAATGCTATTATTGATTGGAATCCATGTCATTTTTATAGGATCAAACAATATTAATGTCCTCATTGAAGTTAAGAGAGTAAATGTCATTTTTGACTCTTCAATAATAGTCAAGTTAGAAATTGTAACTTTATTATCGAAGACAATCACCATATTTCTTTATAACTATGTGGTTTTGTCCTTAAGGACAAAGTGCTTTTTGACATAATGGTTTATCAATTCATGAAATCTAGAGTAATTCAAATCATCTACCTTATTAATCTCCTTTAGTCTTTTGTTATCTAAAGTAGTTTAACTAATTCAGCTTCTAAACAACTCTTTAATTTTCTTTCTTTCTTCCTCCTGTATGCTTCACTTTTTAAAGTGAACTTTAATGATGTCTTGCTCGCAACTATGATTTGTTTACTTTTATTTAGAGAATACTTACCCATTGTGCACTTTTTCTTTTCTTTTCTTTAGTATTTTTAAAATCTTGAACTGGTTGCATTTGTTGACTAGCTATAATAATATTTAACTCTATGTCATGTGTGTGAATTACTGTCATAAAAAAACTTTAGCCTTATATTTTGTAGGATGTGACGATTTCTCCAATGCATAGATTAAGTATACCATGTCAAGAAACGATGCTTCAAATACTTGATCTTTGAATTGAGGCTTAAATCCCTTTTTATATTGATGTATTTGACAACCAATTCATTTTTTGTTTATTTTTTAATTCAGTTGTACTAACAATACACCTAGAATTTAAGTCCTTAAGAAATTATGGCTCAAGTTGTTCCAAATTTTCAATGAAGCTTACTTTGAGGTCCATGAACCACCAAAAGCATTATCTTAAGTAAAAGAATGAATTGCTTAACCATAAAATCATATCATTCGTACCAACATTATTACATGTTACGATAAAGTGGGTGATATTTTACCTCAAGTTCCCTTTATCATCAAAATTTTGAGACTTTGGCGTTTGCAACTTGAAAACATCTTCAAATTGTCAATGTCAATAGTATTCCTTAGCATGCATGTAAATTTTAAATTAGAACAATTAGTTTGGTCTTTGACCACCTTTTTTACGAGCTCTCAAATTTGTGATGCAGAAACAACTTGTTCTATTATAGTATCTTAGATGGTTCTATAATAGATAGGCATGCCTATATAGTTACAATTTTGTCTTAGGTTTGTTTGAACCAATCTCATCGTTTTAGCCATAACATGGCCTACAGATTAAACTTAAGACATAGAAATAAAAATATCTAGAGGAGATCCTAACCGAAGTCTAGCTAAATGACATTGGAATTTGAGATTGAAAATGGTAATCTAATGATGCCCTTGCGTTAGAGTAGCTTGTGATGTTTGATGTATTTTCCATAATTTATAAGTCTAAATGGCCATATTTTTGATGTTATGGAAACTAGAGACATGTGAAAACAAATGTCTAGAAGATTTAAAACCTAATTTGAACATTTGCTATATGAAAATTATATAAAAATTGGAGGTATGAATTCTAGGTAGGGGAAATGATGGGAAGGAAATTACACTATTTTGAGATTGTTTTCGTTTCCGATTTTTACCGAATCATATCCGAATTACCTTTTCGGATGTTTATGAAACTTTGTAAATACTTAGAAATAAATGAAATGTGACTTACCATATGTGAAGTGAGTGATTAAACATTGAAATTTAAGATTGATATAATGTATGCGAAATGAAATTTACATATATATATATATATATATATATATATATATATAGATGATTTATATGCATATTTATTACTTATATGTGAATAGTATGATTATACAAGTGTGATTTTTGATATCCTTCTCATCGTGGTAAGTTGTGACTTGCATGTATGAAAACAAATACATATTTTATGATTTCAAATGAATATCATATATTTTGCCAATATATGAATTATGAAGTTGACAAATGGTTAAAGGAAACAGTTATAATACCTGCTTTATTATCTTGACAGTAGATAGATAGGCATGCCTATATAGTTACAATATAGCTGCTACAGTTTGACACTAATGGTGCCTTCATTTCAAGACTATAGTGTCTCTACAGTTCGATACCTTTAGGTATCTATAGTTCGATACCTTTGGATATCTACAGTTCGTTACCTTCTAGTATCTATAGTTTGATACTTTTGTGTATCTACAGTTTGATAGCTTCAGATATCCATAGCTCCCATTATCCATACCCACAGGAACGTGCAGGCCTAATACAGAAAGTTAATTAAACAATTATAAATAAGAAATATAACATGATAACATGAATAACTAGTATTGATGAGCATTTGTATTTATTGTATTGATGATTTGTAATGATGAGCAGTTGTATTGATAATTGTATTAATAAATGTTGAATATCAATGTTTGGCTTATAAATGTAAATTTATGGTATATAAATAATACATTGAAGCATATTTGCATTATGCAATTTTGTGATATTTATGAATGTGTGTACTTGGCAAATGACTGTTGTGAGTGGTCATCCAAATTAAGTATTTCCCCACTAAGCTTTCAAGCTTAGAATAGGTTTTAATCCGTGTAGGTCAAGTAATAGGAGTGAGGTACAGGGATCATTTGTAAGGACCAAGGCCAACCGTTAGTAATAATATTCTTTTGAATTGTATCTTTTTGGGTAAAGATGATTGTATATGTAAGAGTTTGTAACTAAGAATTTAAGTCATATGTAATATTTCTTTTAGATTATAATGTAAATGTAAAGATGTAATATTACTCTTAAACGATAAAAGTGATATGAAATTTTGTATTATATATATGTACAACATTGAATAGACAAATGTGTGATGATAGTCCCTATAAATGAATAGAAATGTATGTCACGACTGTTTGTACAGGGATTTGGTTGTCATGTATGTGGATGATTATAGGTTCCATATAAGGGGTGTTATAGATTAGTTGTAGGTGCCCATATTATCGAAGGAGTCAACATAGATTTAACTACATCTAAATCTCTACTAGAGGGGCAAATAAGGCTAAAGATGATGTTGGAGCTTTCTCTAACTTTTTTTACAATCATGAGAGTCATATGATTATTTGAAAATATCTTTGAATGCTAAACTTTTAAAATTTTTAAAGTGAAAGAAACATGTAAGAGGTAAGAGTGTCCCACCAGGTGTATTAGAAATTTATAGAACTAATATTTTATTTGTGACTTTCCTATAAACAAAAATGTTTTAAAAATTAAATTAAATAACAAGTTACAATTTACTATTAGCACTTGCTCCATATAAATTTTTTAATTCAATCTTTTACTCTAAATTTATTCAAATGCCATTTGATTTTATGTTTCATATGTGTATTTAGTTGTTATCATTATAAGAGTAACTTGACTTATTCACACATGAACTTTATTTTGTTTGCTTTGACATTAGTAAAGTTTTGATTTGTCTTGAATGGTCAATATATATATAAGCTGGTTAGAACATTGAATTTTCTGTTTGTAAATTTGCTAAAACTTTCTTAATTAGGAAATGTTTATATAGTTGTAGAAGGTTTTTTTTTTTTTGGGAAAAATTAAACAATTTTATAGCATTTAGGAAATTATAGGGTCTTACAATGGTAACTAGTTTATGATAATAATCAAAAGGGATACTTTGGTCCTAACACATATCGCTTGGGATATTGACCCATGCATTGTTTACAACTCCACTTTAATCCGCAAGTCACACGCTTCAGTTGCATGGCTACCTCGTGTCAAAGTATGGGACATCTACACAATTCAGCTTCGTTTCCTCAGTCGAGATCATTTGGGATAGCTCTGATTCTCGCTCTTACTAATCCCTTTTGTTTTCTCTGCAGGTACATCAAAGTTTCTGGCTCATGGTTATATTTTTTGGAGCCTATTCTTCCACCTCACCCTGGCTTCCTCTCCTTGCTCGTCATGCATTTTGTATCCTGAAGGTAATCTTGTAAGTTTTTATCTTAATTATTATGTATGGTCCATTTAAATGCTTTAACCCTACCCATTATATGGTGTTGCCCATCTACCAACCCGTTGTCTTTGTGATGGCCAGAGACTTGAGTCGGTTTTAGTGGGTTTAAATTCAGCTGGTTTGGTCCCTATCTTCATTGAAGCATCATCTGACACCATCGCTTGGCTAAGGAAAAAGATAGAAGCTCCAAACTTTTCATATCTACGGTGGAAGGCAATGGTTGGAGGTATTTCGGTTACATTTCTACTGCTTGCTTCACATATGTATATATGGTTATATATGATCTTTATATGCATAGATTTTGTACGTAAATTTTGTATGAAATGCACTCTACTGCTAAGGTTTTGATTTACAAATCTTCCGCCCTACACAGTATAGTCTGCTGGTGGTTTCTTTTACACCTGCATGTTATACATGTCTGATTGATGCTCCATTTAATTGTTATCCCTTAATGCTTTCTTTTCAACGCTAGCAATAATGTTAGAATCTTGCGAAAAACATGATTATGCCTGACCCTAGTTCTCTTGCCCGTCTGAATAAGTTGCAAATTTATATTAAAAATATTGTACATACGTACATGATGGGAGTACATTTGACCAATTACAAAAGGAAAGAAAAAAGGTAGACAAATGTAACTCTCACAAATGTTGTGGGTCATTATTCGTATTAAATGCCAACAATATATATAGGTATACCTCTTCCGTCTTTCGGTACGACTATGCATCTGTACTGGTAATGTCTCCTTCATGTATTGAAATTCTTTGATGACGATGATGACCACGACGACCAAATATAAATATAACCAATTTAATAGCATTACCGTTGTCTTCAAAACTGAAGATACGGATCTGATTCCATCGTATTAAATCATCTTTTGAAGAAAAATGTTGCCATGCTGCTTCACCATTATAACTAACTTTATCTTTAAATAGTATGAAACTTTTAACAGAACAAGAATTTGCTTAAATAAAATTATTGGGTAGAACTAATGCTTATTTTCTTATCACCACCTACTACCTTGGAATTGGCATAATCCTTTAGTCGTTAATCGTTTGGAATCCGAGAGTAAAGTAGTGTGGAACCATATTATTACATGACTTCTAGTGCACAAGGCTCTCTGCTTTGAAAGAACTGAGTTTCTTTTTATATTTTTACAATAAATTATTTCAGTGACTTTAATCTATGACTAATTACTCTAAAGCTTGCCCTCTTTGTGATATGTTGATTAAGTGAGAGTACTAAATTGGAATATATGATATTATTCTTTATACATACGAGTAAGATTACATTTTTACTTGGTCATGAAAATAGGTAAGTTCAATTAGAGGTCTCTTTTTAATCAATTTGTCCTACTAATTCAAGGTTAGAGTGGAGCTATCTTGTACAATGTAAATCATCTGAAAATAGGTTAGATTTAGATTAGATAAGAAGATACGTTATCTAAGCCGAATGAGACACAGAGTTTAGACTCGTGTTACAAGAATCTGACTTTGGCCAGGACCGTCCAAAATAGCAAATTGATTATACCTACATCAGTTTGTGTGTGTGTGTGTTTTATTGAGATCTAATATTCATAACATACCAAGTCAACAATTAGGAACTTAAACTCCGCCAGAACGTGGAATCACATACTTGTAGACTTGGTTGTTAAGATACTTTAGTCTTCCCTGTAATTTGCTTGTTTTAATTGGATTTACTAACCAAAGAATACTTTGATTTGACTAGTGGAGGCCCTATAATATGCCTATCAAGTTCTTTGGTATTTATGTCTATTAAACATTGAATATTCTATATCTATTGATTACTTGTACCAATCGAGTATCCATACCAGCAAAACAAAACAAAGTTCTCTAAATGTTGGTGTAGGGATGACTTTGTACATAAAAGTAGAGATTAGGGTAAAGCAAGATGATAATAATAATTAAAAAACAAGGAATGTCTGCCATTAATTCATCCAAATCCCCAAAATCGATGAGAACATAGAAATGTTATGTTAATCCATCCAAATAGAAAAGACAAAAAGTAATGTTGGTAATAGGGAGAGTGGAGATACATGCCATCAAGATTTATAAAATTCTTAGTCAGTGCCCGATTATTCAATTGATAGTTTGGTCTGCGTTTGGACCACCGAGGAATGCGGACTTTTACCTTTTCCTATGCTGTCGTTTGGCTCCCGAGAAAATGACGATGTATTACTAGTGCTGCAGAATCCGCTTTGAACGTGGAAATCAGTGCATTTATTAGGTTTCCACATGCCCCGCATTGGTAACCTTGCATTTACTCCGTGTATTTCTCATTCCTAGTTACGATTGCTTCACCAGAAAGACACCAAGTAGTCCTTTTAAGAGGCTCAGCTAAAGTACAGCCGTTTCAGTAGAAGAAGCTAGTACGGAAAAATCTTCTGTGGAGAGCAGTAATGAGGACATAGACGGTACGTCAAAACAATTCACTTCGTATCGGTCAAGATATTGGTTAGTACTGGTACTTTTGGTTGGCACTCACTGATACTAATTATTATTAACAATATTAATCAATACAAGAGATTTAATTGATTTTTTATTTTTCTTAAATGTCCTAACCCTGGCAATGATGTGAACATCGTTCTGAAAAAAGAAATGAAATATCCTACATTGACACTAGCTAGTACCGAAAGTTTCACCTAGATTAGCCGCTATTGAAATATCTTTGCTCTCTTCAACTTATTCTTTATGTGAAACTCATTAGGTTCTCAAATATGTTGACAATGATTATAAATTATAATTTAATTCATAGTTAAAATTAAATCTTTAATTCCTAATTGAACAGTTTATAATTATATATCAAGATTGACGTCTAACAACACATCATGATCACTCAACTATTTAGAAACGTCAAAGTGGTTTAAACTATTTTTCTCGTCCATGATTTTTCTGCATAATTTAACCCTTTCTTCATACAATATTTCGATTAGACATAGAGTATGAAATTAATGTCTACTATATTTTGAGTATAATCATATTAATTTTCCACCATTAGCTATTGATTCAATTAATGATACTTATAAACTATTTAGAAAATGTAATTCCACCTTGGCCAAGGATTTCCAAAATTAATACTAATCGAAAACAAGAAAATATTCTCCCTAATTACTTTAGGATGATGAATTCTATCTTGATCATTCAACTACCTTCGTATGGTTCATGTTACATCTAATGATTACCGACTGAACGACCAATAATTAAATAAGTCACAAAGAATATCAAAACATAGCAATCCCTATAGAAGATAAGTTTCAAGACTTCAAGTCAATGGACCACTTATACAATCATCAAAATAAGAATTTCATAAACATACAAGTAATGCTCTAAATAGATTTTTTTTATATCAGGTTAGTTCAGTGAACTTGTTCTCTAACAAGTCACCGACACTTTTATTTAAGTTTCTTCATACTTTATGAGATTGAATACTTCCTTTACAGGGAAAAATATAATGTGTGTTAGCCTTTTTATGTTCTATTAATGCTCAGTCTTAATAAAACGATAACTAGGAACAATTTAGGAATAATACATAAATATAATATAAATCTCATTATAATTTAATTTGCAATGTATAATTATTGTATGAACTTTATCATATACATCTAAGCATTTATAAAATAAAGAATGCCTTTAAATAATTGTCACTAAACTACAACCAAACTGATAGGTTGTAGGGCATAAACTAACAATCTCTCACTTACACTAAGTCAATCTTTTAAATATCATATACCATATCACTTTATGACGATCATGCTACTACTGTGACCATGGCTTAATGAGAGAATTATATAAGATTCTTTGTTGTAGCACTCCACTCCCATCAGACATTTGTGCCCGTATGTCCTTCAGACATTTGAGCACATGGCCGGTTGTTGGACCCCGAACTTTCGGTGGAAATTAGAAATATTAAAATGAATTCAATGAGTGTTTTCGGATATGAATTGTGTTATAGAAGTTTTTATGCCTTGAGGATTCGATTTGATACGAAGTTTGCTTCACTTTGATTTGCTTCCGATTCTTCCGCTTTATAATTTCCGTTCCGTTCGTTCGATTTTGTTCCGTTTCCCCTTTTCGTTTTCTGGTTGGGATCCGATTTTCGGATCGGGTCCCAACACCGGTGGAAGCAGTGCCCTATAGCAGTCACATTCACTTCTTATGGCATCATTATTAAAACATAGCTATCACAATATTTAAAAACTCAATTCCTCATTTTCAAGTTTAAAAAGAGTTTGATTCTTGCATGAGTGAGAATGAAGAGATAAAAAATGCATTACATATCCTTAAAGCATTAAGAAATTTGAGTTTTAATGACAATCATGACTTAGATGAATTAAGGCGTGAAAATGAAACATTGAAAAGGAAGTAGATTCCTTTAAAGATTCTTTGTTCAAGATTACTAAAAGGAGTGAAAAACTAGAAAGCATATTAAAAGCCCAAAAGAATTCTAATGGTAGGCATGGAATAGGATATAAGTGTTAGAGTGCTTCTAACACTAAAACCGCCTTTGTGATGGGAAAATATTTCCATAGTGAAGAACTATTTCCTAAGATGATAAATGAGTATTGAGCATCTACATCTAAGAATACATATGCATATAACACATCCACAAAGGATTAACCTAATATCAAACACCAAGACTTCATATATGGCTCATAACCTAGGTATAGAGTTTAATACTCTCAAGGAAAGAATATGCATAATCTTTATGATAACATGAAAATCCATTCACACCCACATCGAAGCATGCATCATAACTTCATTTATAGTAGACATTGTACATATAATCATGGTAGAAATTTTCACCATCCTAGGAGACCATTCAACTTATTTAATGTCCAAGGAATCTTCCTCATTATGCATACACACATATAATTCCAAGCAATGCATTTATCCATCATCATTCCTCATATAAGATGGTATGTCATTTTGTGGTAAGTTTGGACATATTGATTAAGTTTTCTTTATTTAAAAAATGTTAAGCAAACCTTTAAAAACATGGGTTAAAGAGAATAAGGAATGAAACAATCAAGGAACTAAGCCTATTTGAGTTCCCAAAACACACTGATTAGATTATTTGGAGGAGAAAATGGTAAGAAGTAGAGATAGTAACTATTGAATTGAGCATTTTTTTTAAAATTTATATCTTTAATCTTGATGAACTTAACTTTCTTGCTTCCAAAAAATTCTTGAAGAAGTAGTTATAGGATATGGAGAATTTAATGACTAAAATTATCCATCAACACTTGTCCAATTATTGACCCAAGTGAACATGAGGAGAAGGATGATGTGTCACTAATGGATTGAGAATTCAAAAGGAATCTTTATTTATATCTCTTATAATGTTTAAAATGAGATAACTATTAGTTTATCATTTAGAAATATGTGATTATTTGCATTTATGTGTCAATTTGAGTATAAATCCTTGGCAATGATTATTTGGGTTTGAATTATGAATAAGGTATTTTTAAAGTGTAAACCTTAGTACCCAGAATTAGAGATTATATTCAAAACACAATATCTTTAAAATTCACTATTTTTTGCTTTTTAATGAGTATGATGGTTTTTTGGTTGGTTATCTGTTCACCCAAACAGTCCCATTGGTTGACCAATGTCTTTCAGTGGTTGAACAATGTTCCAATATTTGACATTTTTTTCTTAGTGAGCTTTTTAGTTATTTTGTTGAAGATCTGGTCATCAAATTACTCATAATATTCAACCAATATAACTCTATGCTCAACTAATATAGTGAGTTCAAAGTAAAATTTTAGCTTCCTACTCCTTATATCATATTTAAAACAAATTATGGTTGACCAGTGTAGCCTTATAGTCGATCAGTCTTCATGATCTAAGGTCTTTTTATTTTTTTCTTCTATTTTTCATCTTACTCGTTATATCCTCTAAAAAGTTAAACAATTCACTCTTTTCCTTGAAAAATAAAATCCCCCATTACATCAAAATATCTTTAAATTGAAAACTTTTCATTTATAAATTTAATAATTGGAATTTTTAAAATTTTTCTTGATTAATTTTTTTAGATTGATGCATTCATAGTTAAATTACAAAAGGAGCTTAAGTTGTTTTTCCTTTCAATTATATTGATTCATCTTTAATTTATTCAATTTTGGTATTTTTGGAACCTTTTCATATTTCTATTTAGGGGCCTTCAAAATTAAATATACTTTGTAAGAATTTCATTATTGGATATTATAATTATGTTTTATTTGTTACAAATTTAGCCACTAATTTTGTGAAAACTTGCCTTTGGTGTTTTTAATTCAAATTTTCAACTTAGGCATCATATCAAAATTGTGAAATTTTCGAATTTGACACAATTAAGGATATCTCTATGAAAATTGAACTTTTGTTTTGACTCTTTAAATATTCAATAGCACTCTCTAATAAGAAAGTTTGGCAATATTATTCAAATTAATTTTTTAAACCAAGTTGGATTAATGCATAACACTTTACTTTGTGTATGTTTGGATTTATTTTTTATGTTTCGAAAAGAGGGGGATAAAGTTGGTGACATTAGATTTAAGGGGAGTGACAATATCATGTAGGAGTGATGAAATTTAGGGCTCTACATTCATTTTTCTTACATCTTGTACTTTATTTGATATGCTTGGGAAAACTTATGTTATCTTCATGGATATTTCTTCATCTTTTGTTCTTGAAATTTAATGATGATTTATGCATAAATTAAGGGGGAGGTAATAATTATTTTGATAGTGTTTTATGTGCTTAACTTCATTATTATTCTTTGATATCACAAGCATTTTGTCATCATAAAAAAAGAGGAGACTGTTGAACCAAGGGAGGTTTTAATTGGTTTTTTGAGATACAAAACATAATTACTACTAATATTTTATTATTTTTATGAAAAGTAATATTAGAACAAAATGAAGTTAGAAACTCAAGAAGATAGTGTATGAAGTTGAAAAAGAGAAGCTGAAGTTTACAATCAATGAAATGAAGATTGAAACAAGAGCAAAAGGATATCTAGGTACATTAAGTTCATTTCATATATTGTATTATTTTTTGTAAGCTTACTTTGTTAATTTGAAAAAAAGGCTTAAGATGTATAATCATTTCATCTTAATTCATTGCATGAGTCTTTACATTAATCAAGAGACATTAATGCTTTTGATTTTAATATAAAAGCCTCCTGATCTCTTAAATAATCTTTTAAAAACATTTTGGGAAGTGTTTTAATCATATTTGGATCAAATAAAATGGTTTTGAGCATTTGAATTCGTTAAAATCATGTTTTTTTAGGTGATTGGTTGACTTATATGGGTTAATGGTCGATCAATATAAGTTAAAGTTGTTAAATTTAGTGTGCAGAGAGTTTGTAACAACATTGGTTAATCTATTGGTCATCCAATACGCCATATTGGTAAACCAATATGTGTATTGGTCGACCAATGTTCTAATGGCCAGTGAATTTAGTGTTGTAAATGCATATTAGTTGACCAATGCACTATATATAGCCATTATAATGGCTAGTTATTTGTTATGACAACTATTTTGAGTCCCAAAACACTGTAAATAAGTGTTTTCTCGTTTTAGCATCAAGAAGGTTTCGGGTGTTGCATACACACATTTTTAAGAGTTTTTCAATCATTTGAGCATCATTGTGTCACATATATATGAGTGAGTCATTTTGGATTCATCAAGTGAATAACTGAGATATTTTTGAGTTGTAATACTTTGGTGGGTTATTGAAAATTATACTTAGGGGTGATCCAAGTGGTATTGATGTTTTTCTTCACTTTAGAAGAAGATTATAAAAAGGGTTTCTCTTTACTAAGAATTATTGTATAAAGGTTATTCTTCACCTTAAAAGAAGAATTATAGTGAAATTCTAAGAAGAGTCTTAGGAGCTGACGTAGGCAAAGGTTGTTTTCAGAACGATTATAAATCATTTTGCAACCTCTTCCATACCCGCTTTAGTTTATTGCTCAATTTTTTGATTTATTTATATTAAGAAATTTTCTCATCCTTATTTTTTATTATTAATTGAGTGCATTGGTTAAAAAATTTGTTAAATTTTATAAACACTTGATTCGCCCCCCACTCTTAGGTGTCATTAGGGACTAACACAAGTATTGCTAATCCATTATAAAGGGCTTTTGTCAAAGGGAGGATATTTGGTAAAAAAATATGGTTAATGCAAGAATTACCAGAAAAATTATAATAAAAATTTGTTATGAAGAACTATGCCATTAAAGTAGACTTCTAAAAGACTAATGATTATTTAGATTAGAGCTTTATTCTATAAGTATTGTCTACTTTTGGTTTTCCCTCAAAGTAAGTTGAGCGGATTGGTTAATGCTTTAAAATTTTATCTTATGTAGTTTTGATCAATGGTGAGCCTTCAAAACTCTTTAAAGTAATAAGGAAATAAAGGCAAGGGGACCCTCTTTCCCTTTTATTATGAATGGAAATGTTGATTAAACTGATAAAGCATAGGATTAACCTTGATAGAAAGTTTAAAATTCACATTAAGTCTAAGTCTTCAAAGATCCCCAACCTTACTTTCTTTTAATGTTTTGATTTTATTTTCCAAAGTAGATTCAAACTTAGTGAGCATTTTTATGACAACCTTAAACTCCTTTTAAGTCATTATCATGTTTGTGCATCGATAAGGAAAAGAGCCAACTCTTAATCTTAATTAGGGCCAGAGATCATGTGGGATGCTTGGAATGCATCATAGGGTTGAAATCATATAGGCCTTTTATACTCTACCTAAATACCTATCACCTCTAAAAGGCTCACCTATAGGGAAATCTCACCCCTCACTGATAAGATTAAGAGGTGAATATCAAGATGGGTTAGTAACATCTTATCCTTAGCAGGGAGGATCTAATAAATATACTTAATCCTCAATATTTTGTATGTATATTAGGCTTCTTATATTTGGTTTCCAAAATCTATCATTATAATTATTAAAATGTTGTTGAGGAATTTCAATTATTCAGGGATTAAATTAAATTCAACCCTAACAAAAGTGAAATGGACTGAGCTTTGTATGCTAAAAAAAGAGGGAGGGCTTATAATATACTCAATCAAGAGTACTAACCAAGTGCAGTTTGCAAAAAGGCTATGGATAGTATTAAAGGACAAACATGTTTTTATGGGTAAGGTGGATCTAAGCATATTCCTTAAAAGTAGGCAAATTTTAAAGCATTAAGCCTTACCCAACACTTCTCAGTCCATACTACACTTATTCAAACTAAGAATGAAAGTTAGAATATGGATCAGTCATAAGTTGGGAGATCGAGTTTCAACATCTTTTTGATGTGATAATTGGTCTTTATTAGGTTCATTAAGTGAGGTTAGCTCCCTTTCTTTCAATAGGAACTTGATTCCTAAAAGTGTCCTAGTTAAAGATGTGTTAATTTATAATATATCAGACCTCGTAGCTTCACTTCCCATTAACCATTAGTTAATTATAAGACAAGCGGAGAAGGTTTATAAGGACTTTACAAACCTATCTTGTAGGAATAGGCTCAGAGTTTCACTCCTTAAGGTACCTTGGCTTAGGCTGGTCTGGTATAAGAAATCACACCCTAAAGCTTCCTTAACTTTATAGCTTGCTATCAAAGGGAAGGTAAATACCTTAGATAGAGTGAAGAATATATAACTATTTTATAAGCGTCAATCTACTAGCATAAGAAAGATGCTTATTACATTAGGATCCAAAACCATTTTTTAAAATTTTATAGTGTTAAAATTAAACATTTTAGTAAATTTCATATATTTTAATATGTTCTTAGAGTTTTAATTATATAGAGATATCTATTAATTAACTCAATAATAAATGATTGTAATAAGTGAGAAATATTTTGAATTTCGTATAAATATTAGTTGAATTGGTTAGAATTTGGTACCAAAAATTTCTATACACTATCATATTCAATTATCGAATAATAACATAAAAGTTCAGGATATACTAGCCAAACTGGTTAATAATAGCCAATACACTAAAATTCCAAAAAAAAAATTTGGGTCAAATTTATAAATTGAGAAAAATCAAAAGGCTAAATTTAAAATATATATGTTTAAAAAATTTTAAATAAAAATATGTTATAAAATATTTATTATGTCTAAAATTTTTTATGTTAAGTTTATAAATAAAGTTATTGAGTTAAATTTTAAAATAATTTTTAATTTTAATTATAATATAAAATTAAACATTTATTAGGAACTAAACTTTTATGTAATTAAAAACAAATTTATGATTATCGACTACCTTCATCCTTTAAATATTATTATTATTATTATTTAATTTCTAAAATACTATTTTTTGAATAATTATTTATTTTTATAATACAAGCACATGGGTTTATTTTATTTTTTTATAACATATGAAATTATTTATGCTTTTATTTTAATTTTATAATCTAATTTTATAATTAAATAAATAAAAATTATTTGACTGCTTAATATTAACTACTAACAAAATTGGAATTAATATAATAAATGTTATAATAGTTGACTAAATTTTAATTATACAAAATTAGGAAGCTATTTTATAATTTAAATATATTCAAATACTCAATGTTCATTGGTATCGGTACTGTACCTTATCAGTGTCAAAACGTGTACCAACTCTGGTATGACATTTGTAACATTGCTCACGTAAGAAAAATTTTATAAATTAAAAATTTTTGCCAATCTAGATTGTAGAACTTTTTTTTTTTGAAAAGGGAAAAATGGTATTAATAAATAAATGTTGACATTGAAACATAGATTGCAAAACAAATGGGGTTTACCTTGTGACAAGCCTTACATGAAAATGTAAAGCATTTAACTAGAGGATATTATAAAATGCTAGAGCATCCTTGCAAAATAAGGAAGTATTAGATGTTTAGAGAAGAGAGGACAGTGGCAGTACAACGTAGGTGTAAGGACTTCACAATTACCAGCTCACGAATTTGTCAAATGATTTCTGATTGGATGGACTCCAAGCTTGAGGATTGATTTGCAAGTCGTCTAAGATTGCGCTTCCGTAGTAGAATATATATACTAAGTCCCAAGGTGAGGATTTATAAGTGCATGTCAGTTGTAGGATGAGCTTGTGGAGCAGACAGTCGCTGTATAATATCAGTGAGGGTTTTTGTCCTATCAGATCAATGGCATTTAACTTTTACGTACTGCCATATGAAGTTGTTGAAGGGGCAGATAAAAAAGAGATGGTCCTTGGTTTCAGAAGAAACCCGACACATGGGACAAGTGGGATCAATTTGCAAAAAGCCTAAGCAATCGATAGTTGGTAATTTATTTAGAACTGCAAGCCAAAGAATAAAGGATAGGCAAGTTGTTAGGACTTTATTCCAATTGTTGCTATGCCATTCAACAATAGTTTGTCTTCTGTGCAGAAGGTTTAGGTTAGTTGAGGTGGTTAAAGTATGGATAGGGTGTCCTTCTTAGTAGAAACTGTCGGGAGAAGTTGGGTTTGGGAGGTAAGAGGGTGTTAGGTGGCTCAATCGATGTGGGAGCTGCCAGGAGTTGTCATGTATGACGGTGCTCAATATGGCTCTTAGAGAAGACGGAGTAAGGGGCACCGTGTTTTAGGTAGAGTAGAGAGGAGGGATCCATGCCCTAACCAGTTATCATACCATAGAGAGATGAGGTGACCATTCCCAACCCTGCATGTGACATCAACTTAGATTGTATCTCTCAATCTAAGAAGACAATTAAGAAAATATGAGTGGGAATTGCTCGGTTCCATCTGCCATATGCACCTTCCTTGGAGGAAGTATGAGTGAAGCCATTTAATCTAGAGAGAATGTCTATTAAATAGTATCCACCATAACCTTTTGAGGATTAACGCCTAGTTAGTTATCTAGATGGATGAAATATTTAAGCCACCTTCTTCTTTGGGAAGGCATAGATCAGCTCATTTGACCTTAGTTGTACCTTTGGATCCATCAGGATGACTCCATAGGAAGTTTTTAAGCAATCTCTCTATATTTTTAATGATGCTTTGGGAGAGAAAGATATGAGAGCTCCACTAAATGTGTAAAGAGTTGATAATAGGTTTGATAAGCTGTAGCTTATTGGCATAAGAAAGATATTTTGTAATATACCACTCTCATAGGGCATATTTTTGAATGTATCGACGATATTCGAGAACATACTCTACGATGATGGCACGTTATAATAGACAAATCGAATCGTTATAAAATTTTTCTCAAACACAAACCCATATTTAGTAGTTAGTAAACATTAGGCCCATTTCATTATTATACATATTTAATCATAAATGTAATTACACTGTACAATTCACGGGTACATTGTGTTAGTAGTGTGCCCTAGGCCAATGGATAGTTGTGATTCATGTATTAACATTATGATTTGTTGATAATATATTATG
>JANIJH010000007.1:6048230-6088059 GCA_024520975.1 Erythroxylum areolatum | reverse complement strand
AAAGATAAAAGAACAAGCTACAACTTCAAAGAAGGCAACTTTGGCCAATTCTATTTCAATCATTCCCTAATTTCCCTCGAATCAGCATGCACATTTAACATTCATCCTAACTTCACTTTCTTAATTGCACATCATCTATAACACAAATCACATTCAAAACACTCATTTACTTTCATTTTCATATTTCTAATTTTCGCTTCAAGGTTCGGGGTCCAACAATGTTTGTTTCAACTTGGGATTTATGCATTAAACCTTATGACTTTACTTCTAATTTCAATGTTGTCTTGATTTTAGTATAGAATTTTTGATCTAGTGTTGATTTGATCTATCTAATCTAGGGTTTCTTATTGAATTTTGATAGATGTTAAACTAAAGACTAAAAAGTGATATTTAATGTCTGAATTACTAGATTAGACTTAATTGAAAGAATATCTAGAAATATGATTCTTTATTAAGAGTATTTGAGATTAACCATTGTGTTCATTGGGTTGGATTCAATTTTAGTCTAGGGAACTAGTTTAAAAATTAGAATCAACACGTCACTTACTTCGAAAGAATTAATTGATAAGAGTGGGTTAATGTACTTAGATCAATATTTTATTTCATAAGGATAGCATGATTTCTTTGTTAGAATAAATTCCTAGAATATTAGGTTAAATTCTGTTAATCGTGTATTGATATTTCCTTTACAAAAGAATTTTCATATTCAATTGCTTAGCAAATTTAGAACGTATGAATTCAGTACTTTGATCTAGTCCTTGTGGATTGACACTTGATTGCTTCAACTTAACCCGTATACTTGCGGAGCCTATCAAGTATATTCTCAAATATCCTCTAGTATGTTCGGGCTTATGCTCTATGGGAGTGGTATTTTATAAATATACCCTTATTAATCAAGAAGACACTTGGAAGACCTAACAAGAGATTAAAAAAAGGGATAAAAATGAAGAACCACATAATTTGAACAAGTTGAGCAAAGTTGGAATAACAATCAGATGCCACCATTGTTATGAAGTTATTCATAATGTAAAAGGATGTAAAATTAAGGATCAACCTTTAAGGCAGCCTGAAATTGTTAAGGTGTTTGCTATTTTTTTTGTTTTTTTTCATTTCAAATGTGGATTAAATGTCATTTTTTTCATTACAATGTGTGTGTGCGTGTGATGCAGTGAAAAAAAGGGACATCCACTAAAAAAATCAAGTCACTTCCTCCAATATTAGTAGTTGTCTAGTCTAAAGACCTACACAATTAGTATACATAGGCTCAAATATTGCATCCTCTATCTTAAGAAGGGAGAAGAGGGTTTTTAGTGAATATTTAAATTTAATTTCAAGTAACTCTTCTCCAAATTATTTAACAATATAATAACTTTTGTTTATACAGGTAGTTAGAAGATATGGAGTAACATTTAGGGAAGTTAGTGGAAGTAATTATCCTATGGTTTGTGGCTTAAATACATCTTCACATTGCTTATATGTAATTGTATCATACATGCTAATATTGTGTTTTTTATTTTTTAAGCTTTGTAGATAGGTGGAAGCCAATGTCAATTTGTTAAACCTCTAAATAATAATACGATTACAAATCAAGCTTCCCAAATTAACCAATAATAGAACTTAAAACTAGAAGGATGATTAAATTGAGGGCTAGAAGATTGACTCGAAGAAAATCTCAAGTTGTTAATGGTGAATCCAATGCACATTAAACCATTTATTGATGAATTTGAACATTATATTTGTTATTATTAGAAAGATAATTTGGATAGCCAATTTATAGTTTCATTGAGAATTTGGACATATATTAGTTATGATAGGCTTGAAAATTTGAAGATTGGTTTTACTTATGCTTTGGTTGTATGTTTTGTTTTACAGGTGTAATTGTTTGGCCATGTGTTTGACTTCGATTGGAAGTCATAATAAATATGGTTGGTTACTAATATATTAATGGTAACTTGGTTATTGGTTATGCTTTGGTTATGTGCTTTGTGTTTAATGGTAAATATTGGATATATGAGAAAGTCTCAATACTAGAGTTAGTACATAAAATGTCCAAGATATGTAATTGCATGGGACTTATAAAATAAAGATAAAATTATAAGTATTACACTTATGCCAAATGTGCAATGTTTAAGTAAATAAATAAATATGTATATATTTACCTCTTGCAAGCAACAATGAATCTTGTGGACAAGACTCTTACCCATCAGATATAATTTTTTTTTTTCATATACCAATACTAAATATTTATAAGTCACCTGCAATTTGAATACACAATAACAACAACATTTTAGTAAAAGTCGCCATGTAAGACGTAGGGCCTATGGAGGTCCAAAAGTACAAGACACCTATAATTTGAATATTGATTAAAATTTTGTACAACAATGGCATCGTTAAAACTATAATTACACTGACTTTTGTATTAATGCATTGATAAAAATGCTAATCGATATTAGCCTTAGCATTTGATATCTGTAACTTCATCTTCTCGTTACAATTGAGGTATATAAAAAAATATAATATAATATAATATTGTTTTACCGTTGAACATAAAATTGAGAATATATCTTTTCAGTTTCTGCTAAATTATCAAAAGATAAATAAATAGCATTCTTGAATTCATTAAAGATATTGTGATACTCTTCAAATGTCAAGTATATACTAGGTGAATGAGTAAAAAAAAAGTTACGATCTCATCATAAGAATATATTAATACAAGATATGTGATATGAATAATATATTATACCACTTGCAATGCAACTACAAAATACTGTAATGAAGAGTATGTAAAGTCAAAGGACAACAAAATAAATTGACTATATAGATGAACACTATTTTTGGAAACGGGTTCTTCCTAACTTCAGTTGAAATCAATTTATTAATCAAACACTTCACCTGGAGGAGAAAATGAACAAGGCAAAATTGTTTATGGAAGACTGTCTGAACAAGCCTGTGTTGTAAACTTTACTATTCTAATTAATAGCTTTTGTAGGAATTGGCAAGAATGATGCCAATGGAAAGTTTGATGAGAGACTAACGTTGCTTGAATTTAAGAAAAACAATGGGCATATTCAAAAATAAGAGAAATACATGACCGGTGTTCGCGTGTAAAACCCTTTCACCTGCTACTATTTTGAATGCAGAGAGTAAGGGATTTATTACTCAGAACCAGCACCCGCCGCGCCTTCAACAGACCCGCCACTAGCTCCGCCACCGGTACTTTCAAGGAGGTGCTTTCCGACATCAAATACATAAAATTTCATTTCACATATGCGCCAGATGTTTTGATTAACAACAGAAAGATACTGTTCAGGAGATGGATCCAAAAACAGAGCAGCGCTACTCTTACACTCCCATACTCTGCTGGAATCCTGAAGTCGAGGACTACTTCATCAAAGCCTACGGTCCTCACCATTTTTCTCGCATTTCTAGCGCCTTAACGTACTTACCCGTTTCCTCATATTCTTTGGTTTCTCTCGAAATTTATTCTTTTCCTTTTTCCCCTCGGTTGATGTGTTTATTTTGGGAACGACTATGCAACGAGCAAAAACTTGTTTCCTTTTAGGTTCGTGGGAGTGAAAAATGGTTTTGAAATGGATGCATCTTCTTTGTCTTGTAGATATGAAATGTATTGTTTTGGGTAGTTCAGAATTGTATGATTTACTTAGTCAACTTGCAATTCTCATAACCTTTTAATAATCTTATAGTAGTTGAAGAATTATAGAGCTTTGGGATTCCTTACAGCTCTACGCTTTACGTCAAAGCTATCATCTTTACTAAACTAACTGGGGCATTAAACCTTTATAAGAATTGTCTCGTTCTATCCCTCCTAGTTTGACAAAGAGCATCTCCATGTCAATCTTATATTGCATGTTCTGAGTTTCTTTTTTCTGGATCCATTTCTAAACCCAATGCAACTCTCATTGTTTAAGTCCATATGGCACTTCATAATAGAGTTGCTTAAGTCCGTATGGCACTTCATAATAATGCGTATTGATCAACTAGGAACTTGTATTCTGCTAATCACAATCATTTCTATTCATAGCCTCTTTATAATCTTCATTTCTATTCATAACCCAATGCCTTAAGGTTTTGGGCGAATATATCGAATATCCTTATATTTAAATCGCTCCTCATTCTCTTAAATGGTTATTCTTTATTATTTCTTCCCATTTTTGTTTCTATTGGTTATTTACTTCTTAAATTTCTAGAATGAGCATGTTTAAAATGATCGTCAAACTTAGAGCGTTCTATGTTTTTGTAATGTGAATAGGCATCCATCAACTTATGCTTGCATTCGTGTCAACATGCTAAAAACAACAAGTGATGCTGTCATTCAGAAGCTAAAGACAATTTTAGAAGAAGTACAATATGCTGATAGTGCCAAGGACATACTGACTTCTAATGATAATGCATGCAATCCAGTAATGGAAAGCTTGCAAAGTGGATCCATCTCTAAATGTCAAATACCTGAGTTGGATTATGTTGTTTTTGTTAAGGGCTCTGGTCCACATGTAATTGACTACAGTCATAAACTAGGAAAGCCTCTAAAGGAGGTAATTGTGAGTCGAAAATGTGCTGAAGCAGTTCTTCGAGGTGCTCAAGTAAGTGTCCTATTAGGCCTTTCGTTTTCACTATCTTGTGTGATTCTCATATTTACTATTGCTTATAGTTTTTATTTATCTTGCATTCTTTTGTTCCTTCTCTAAGCATTCTTGCATGGCTCCAACTTTAGAATGTTAATCCTCAAGCTCCATCTTCCTAGTTAATTTACTTTAGTAGGATTTCACTATGGCTCCATAAAATGCCTCAATATTAATTGACAATTATAAAACATCATTTTGTAAATAATACTTCTTTTAAGTTCTTTTGTGCTAGGAATGCGAACATTGCTGGAATGGCTTTGTATTGGTTTCTTTTTTGATTTACTGTAGGTATTTGTTCCTGGTGTAATGGCTTGTAGTTCTCATGTTGAAAAAGGAGATGTAGTTGCTGTTTCTGTTGCTATAGAGCAACGTGGTGCAGATGGCGCATGGTCTCTTGGGATAACACGTGGAACTGTTCTACAAGGAAATCAGGCAGGAAAGGCAATTTCACATGCCAAAATTGATACTCTTTGGACATAAATAATTTTTTGATTCATATTTTTTTATTATTGGTAGTTGTAAATTTATAAATATAATATAGCACTGTGATACTAGTACCCCCCTCTTTTAATATGGTGTGTATCTCAAAAGAAGTCTTTGTATCCTTGAAAAGCAATTAAAAGTTGCAACCCTTGCTTAGTGCAGATGGATTTTGATAGATTGACATTCGTTGTTTTAAAGAATTTGTGATGTTAGATATGTGTAATTTTCCTGTGGTTAAATGGTATGTTGATGTTGAATTTTAGAAAATTGTTATTTTTTTCATTGACGTAGACTTTTATATGCTTATAACTTAAGCTAGTATTGTGGTTAAGTCATAAGTTGCTTGATTCTTGGTGAGTGAGGAGCCATGGATAACTAGAAGTGATTATTATACGAAGATTGTTGTTTTGATTGATTTTTATTTTTTTATCTTTGTATCTGTTCATATGTATTTTGTAACTAGAGGAAATATGCAATTCATACTTGTGAGGAAAAGGAAAGGATTCCCTTGGTCTTATGAATAATTGAGTTTGAAGGCATGCTATGCTTTCTTCTAGATTTTCTCTAACTTGTCCATTGTGTATAAATTAATATATATATAGCATATAACCTAGTTCTAATTTATTAAACATTTGCTTGTTGCCATCTTTTCTTTAGCAATTTTATTTGTCTATAGATGGTGCCAATAAAACTATTGGGCAATAAGATGCAACAACTAGGGAACTTTTCCATTAATATATTATATGATAGTCGAAGAAATGGCCTCGTGTTACATCATAATTGCTTGTAATTATGGAGATTGATGGTGATGCATTATTATTATTTAATGCAGATCCTTATTATTGTGAAAGAAGTGGCCTCTACATTGGTCAAGGAGTTGCAATGATGTCAAGAGCTGGCATATTTCGTGTATCAGAGGGAGTTGCTGTTGATGTTAAAAATCGAGTATTTTGTTTGCCTTCTTTTCATGGTACAGTTGATTTCTTTTTCTATGTAATGATTGGGTGTGAAAATTCCCTTCTCTAATTCTTTCATGTCATCTAAAACTATCATCAATAAATATTGCTTTAGCCATCACCTAATTATGCTAAATTGTATGATTTTCTCAAAACCTTTTATATAATTTAGCAAATTGGTTATAATTATAAAAATCTCTATTTTAAACATGATGTGAGGATAAATACTAAATTGTGACTGTCAAGAGAATCAAAATAGGTTATTAAACAATTATCTAGATGGTTGCTAGTAATGTTATGCCTTATTATGCTTAACTAGTTTGATTTAAGTATTTCATTTCTCTATCCTTCTTCCCTGTCTTTTTTACGATGTCATATTTAATTTATTTTTTCTTTTGGGTGCTAGATGTACTTGAGGGTGAAATATTTCTACAAAATCTTCCAAGCATTGTTACTGCTCATGCCTTAGGTATCTCTCTTATTTTCTCGGCTAAATTTTATTTTCTTTTAATATTTTTTGTTGATAATTTCAAATAAGAGAAAAAAGAGAAAGGTAAAAGGTAAAGAAAGAACGAAAATAAACATTCTTGTAATGAGGCCCTAATTTAAAATTTCTAATTCTAAATCATCGTATCCAAAAGTTATCTTTCCATTATGTCGCTACATATTCTAACCAACTACCTTTTTTTAAAAAAGATGTAAGGATACTAACTTTCAACATTTTAGCTACCTTTTACATCTTCTTCAATTCTATGTTTTATAGGCTTAGCTACCATAATACAATCCTTACTCACTTACACAAGCATGCAATTATATTATACTTTACGTCAACTAGTTCTAGAATTGTTTGGGGTTGTTTGGTTGCTTGTTACAAATAAATCTATCTCTTTACCTTTCAAAAAAAGGAAAAATCTATCTCTTTTTCATGTCTTAGATCCTAAAAGAGGAGAACGAATACTAGACATGTGCGCAGCACCAGGAGGGAAGACGACTGCCATTGCAATTTTGATGAAGGATGAAGGGGAGGTTGTTGCAACGGATAGATCTCATAATAAGGTACAATTTCGACATGATAGTGCACTTATTTGTTTCTTCTTTCTTAAGTGACTTGCACTATATTAAAATCTAGATGTGTTGACTTACTAGTGATATGTAATTTATATATTTTATAAGATTTTGTTGCAATATTGACTTTAGGATATCCTTTAGCTACTCTTTAATAGTTAGGGGACAAACTACTTGTTATAGTCCTTGGTTTTGGATTTAGTTACAGGACCTTGTAGTTAGAAGTTCCTTTAGTAGCTTTGCTTACATTGAATTTGGAAGACTTTCCCCCTTGTCTATGTACCTTGTCAGTAGAAATGAAGAAAGCTCATTAAGAGAGAACTTTGAATCTCGTTATCTAGACTATTTTGAGTGAATCAAAATTCTCTCTATTGCTTTATTGCATGCCTTGTAGAGGACATAAGATAATCTTGAAGCATCATTTACTAACAAAGAAACTCTTTATTGTAAGAACATAAAATAATACTATCAAGATGCCAATAATAGACTAATAAACTCTTTAATATAGGAACAAAACATAACATAATTCTAGCTAGATACCAATTGCAAATTAGTTTGAGCTTCCTACTTTTCCCATAGGTAAAATGTTTGTAAACTTGGTTAAAAGGTCTCATCTTCACTGAATTAGGTTCAGGAATTTGGACTTGATCTTGGTGTCCAATAGTAACATTTTCCACTCCATTAAGGACATGCCTGACCTTAGGCGCAAATGAGGGACAACTTTAAAGAGCAATAGAGGTTGGTTTTGTGAGGGAGAGACCATCCCAATGGACAAGGACTTATTCGTGCCTCCATTGATATGACAATCCAGAATTTTCTTAGGAGTGAGTTAGACTTTGCCTTTATGGACAATTTGCATGTACAAATGAGTAGGTTGGAGTCTATGATACTTCTTTAAGTAACATGAAAAACATGATGAATCTGAGCCTCTAGTGAAACAAAAAGGAGATAGGCAACCACTCCAAACTATGCCAGGAAAGGGCCATATAAGTGAGAGGACACCTTACTGTTACCCTTATTTGTTAGAGATAATTGTTGATAAGGCTAGAGTATTAGCAAGATTGAATCACCCTACATAAATTGGACATCATGATTCATGAGGCCATAATTGGTCTTCATGCTATTTTGAGCTTGTAATAAACGTTCCATTAAATGTCCTAAAAGGGTGCAATTGTAAGACAATAAGTGTAGAGGAGAGTAGCATATACTACTTCGAAAGGAGTGGCTTTAAAAGATATATAGTAGCCGGTTGTAATAATAGTTAGTGTCGAGATACTAAACAGTTGTAAATAGATTATATTGAGATATAGATAGGCTGTAAATAGATAAGATAGGATAAGTTTGAAATCCCTTAAATGAAGGAATTACATTAGATAACTTTCTAGATTTAAATTCCTACTTGTAATGTCCTGTATATGGCTGTATACTTCCTATTTAATATATGAGAATATATGAAAATTCTTTCCCACATGGTATTAGAGTCGTAGGGCTTCTTTTTTTGGGATTTGTCCTTTGAGCAGCCTCCATTGCTACATTATCGAGGGAGCATTAATGAAGTCGAAATACATGACTAGGCACTTAAAAGTGCCTATGATTGGTGTAAAGGTTGTCTTTTTGCATAAATTTGTGCATATGACTTGTGCATAAATTTGACTTGCGCATGAATTTGGCTTGTGCATAAATTTGACTTTTGTGCATAAAAATGCCTATGACTTGCGCATAAATTTGGAAATTAGCATAGTTTTTTCTGAAGGACAAGTTGGGTGGAGTTTGACTATATACATGTTAATGTTTTTGGTTGTTATGGGGGGAGGTTTTCATTGGTGGAAGTCTTCTATTTACGTGTTCATTCAGTCATATATTTATTTTGGGAAAGTGTATTCTCCCACACTTTCACCTAGAGTATCATGAAAGGTTGTTTAGGATTACTCATCTACCTTCATCGCCCGAATTAAGACAAGATAAGTCTTGATTTCCTGGCTTCATAATTATTAGTTTATGATGAATTCTCGTCCATTCAAAAAGTGAAGCCCAAAATCTCTTACATATTGGAGGAGCCTTTAGACATAATAGTGAATTCCTTTTCCATCTGAAAACAATTGGCTTAACATTTCATCTTATACAAATTTAAAGTTCTGTAATACTAGGAGTTTGATGTATTACTTAATGTGTTAGTGGAATTTTTGATCATTCTACTAACTGATTTTCTTATTTCAAAGTTCTTGCTTTAAGTTTTTATTTTGACGTGAAAAACATTAATCAAAATCAATAAATTATTTCATTCAACTTTGTTTGGATTTGGCAGGCGTTGTGTACCTTTAACTTGTATTGACATGTTAGCCAAAGTTAATAGGAATAATTGTACCTAACAGTTTTAGGACTAATTTTGAGATGTGAAAAACGATGTAGGACTAGATTAATAAAGCAATAAGTAAGATTGTAATTTTAGTCACCTCTTGCAATGTATATGCACTTTTTCTTTTCCTTCTTAGAATGGAACTAATTAATAAATCAAGGTGTCTCCAATTTGTCTCTTTTTAAATTGCATTGATATTAAGCAAGTTAATAAAGTTCCCTTTTTTTTTCCCCTCTAAAATGCCTTTCCTATCACTTGTCTATCAAGAAACAACTAGGCAACCAAAAGATTTAAGTTGATGGTTAATGGTCAATAATAGATATAATATTCTAACACAATTCCTCACACGAAGTATTGACTAACAAAAAAGTGTCATAAATCTACTAGAATTTGTAAAGCAGAATAATTCTATTTTGTATTTACTTAAATTGTTTACTAGTATATATACAGGAGATATCCCTAAAATATATCCTAGAAATTAGGGATATACTTAAGCATATAACTACTTATAGGATATACATAAATATACAACTAACTAATAATCTTGTCCCATAAAATCCTCTAATTATTTACTATGCATAGTAGGGACAGAAGTAATGTAATACCATCAGAAATGAGGACAATGCAACTAGACCATGAGATCTCTTGGTTACGACGCAACTAGAACATGAGTTCTCTTGGTTACTCAAGACTTTGATACTATGTCAAAAAACCATTCAAACTTTAAGTTAATGGTAAATGCCTAATAATGGATAATATACTATTCTAACATTGTCCAACTGCTTAATTGTGTACAACAAATGTGTACATGGATTGACATTGTAATATTATGATTTAGTTCACTTCATAATCATGAAGTATCAAGTCTGCCCTAAAATGACATCTTGACTACATCTGAGATTGGCAAATTTAATATTTAAGTGCTCTCCAATTTCATCTTCTTCCTACTTTGCTTACTTGATCATGTAGGTATTGGATATTCAGAAGTTGGCTGCAGAAATGGGATTAACCTGTATAAGGGCCTATAAACTTGATGCTCTTAAAGCTGTTTGTCAAAGAAATGAATCTGATGAAATCATGAAAATGGAAAGTTCTTTTCCATTGATGCCCAATGATGAGGTAACATCTCCTTGTGCTGCCGAAGGGTTAAAAGCTGGTAAGACATTTACCAAAAATGGTATGTAAATGCTGCTTATGCTATCTTATTATGGTTTAGAAAAAACTTGATAGAACACATATTTGTTAAATAGCTTGGTGAATCTATCACTAAAGGAGAAAAATAATTAGTTTTGTCAATCTGTAATTTGGAACTGAACAGTTCAACCTTGTCAATTCTGAGTCAATATTATCTCCTAAATCTGTCAAATATGCTATATTCTTTAATGGTTATTTGTATTTCATGTAGGGCTTAAGAAATCTTTTGGAATTTAATGTAATTGTAATATTCTTTAAGCTGTAAATCTTGTTTATCTTTCAATATTACATTTTCAATATGACATGCTATCTAAAGGCAAAATGAATGTCTTTGGCAGCCTCTAGCCTTCCTTTCAAAATGTTCCACATTATTGGTACCTTAACTGGACTTAATTAATAGTCATTCAGAATGTATTTTCCCAAGATCCTGCATAGATGGGATTGAGTGAGTTCTAGGCTTGCTACCAATGTTGAAACCCTATATGATTACATGTTTCACTATAATTTTCAATATTTAGTTACCAGTGAAAGAGAGAATGGGAGAACTTATAATAGCAAAGCTGGCATTAGGAAGACTATGCGAAGACTGAGAAATGGGCCTGGAAGAAACCACTGCCTGGGTGGCAGGGTTGAAAAGTGTAAAGGCTTCTCTCCTGACAGCTTCGATAGAGTTCTCCTGGATGCTCCTTGCTCCGCTCTTGGCCTGAGACCTAGACTTTTTGCTGGAGAGGTAGAGCAGCCCAATCCAAAGCTTTTTGGTCGTTCTTTTTCCTTTCATATGTTTTCTTATAATCATTTAGAGATATTTTGATAGGATTATATTTCTAGGATCACAATTTGAGAGGAAATTTAGCTGCAAAGGAAAAACAGTGAATTCCTAACTTTATTTGGAAAATAATAGATCACATAGTATGGCCATCATTATAAAAGAACTAATACGGTGGTGAGGAATGACCTGTGGCTCCAAAGGCTAGGATATTATCGTTACTTTAATAATGGTCTGAGTTGATGGGGGAATAAGAAAATATTTCCTAAGCTTATAGCAAATTTTTGTGTGCATAAGTGCATTGTTAGCAGGGGGATATGCTTAAGATTGCATGGTTGGAAAATTTAGGTGATAGTTTATATTGAAATTATTGTGATGAAGCTTTTTGTGTCGAGCAAATTTTCGTAGTATGTTGGTTCATATTTAGTTGACCTGGAAAATTTTCTATTCTACATGCCCGATGATAAATAGAACACATGCCACTTGTATAATTTAAACAATTAGTATGCTAATGTCTCACTTGAATTTTTTTTATCCTTTGAATGGGGCCATTGAAGTGCAATTTTAAAGTGGTGTTATGCTTTGTGGTCTCTATTATGGGGAGACGATAGGTATTTTTATGCCATAGATATGTTAAACTAGATAACCATAAATTTGTATAGGCATGTGCATCGACATGTCAAATATGAGGTTCACTGAATGAATGTGTGCCATGATGTCTTGTTTAATTTTATTTGGTTGGTTATTACTTCCTCCTTCACTTTTTAAAGTTGTGTGCTTCTTCTTATTCAAATATGGCCTTGTTGTAGGACTTACCAATATCATATGTACTATTTATGATTCACATGATTATTTTGTTGAAAAATATAAACCTTTTTTTTAATCATTTTCTTATAGGAAACTCTAGAATCTTTGAGAAAGCATTCAAAATACCAAAGAAGAATGTTCGATCAAGCTGTTAAGCTAGTTCGCCCTGGTGGAGTGATTGTGTATTCCACGTTAGTAAGAATGAATCCTCTTATATATTTGATTATTTCGTGCTGTTTCAATAATTATTTCTTGGTGCAACTCATAAAAGATAAGGTATATGCTAGCCTATTATCACCTAAACCAAGGATGTTGTGCCATCTCCATTCATATCCCTTTCTCATTTTTTCTAATGTAGGGTGGATAGAAAAAATTCGAGCAATTTGATGAAACACGTATAAATTAGAAAATTTAGGCCTATTAGAAGGTTTTTAGTGTGTTGTAATATAGGATTTTAAGGCTGACATTTATAAAATAAAAGATTAATATAAATGATAAATTTAGGAATCACTTCTACAGTTTGCATCGAACTAGGAATTAAACCTAGGATTTGAAACAAACAAAACGATTAGAATCACACCAATAGGTTTTAAAAGTCACTTTTTGTGTAAGAAGCACGGACATGGACATGGACACGCGACGCGACACGGACATGGGGACATACCAACTTCTAAATTTTGGTGGACACGGACACGACATATATATATTATATAAAATTTAGAATTAAGAAAAAAATTCAGAATTCATATTATGATATATATTGATTGATGTGTTTCAAGACTTCCAACATCTTGATAGTTCATACATATTTGGGACTTTATAAGCCCCTCTAAAAGAACATGGAGCATATATTCCATTAAGTCGTGTCCGAGCCGTCTCCAGACGTATCCGAGCCGTATCTCAGCCGACAAAAATTATTTTTTAATTCCGACACATACAGACATGTGTCCACCGTGCGTCAGGTGGGTGTCTGACACGGATATGTGATCGACAAATACAAATACAAAATAGACTAGATAATCTATACAAATACAAAAGATAATCCTAGGATAATGTTTATCTCTAAGATACTGCTATCTAATCTATAGAATTTGATAATAATCAGATTATAATATTATGAGATAATATGTATCTTGACCACACTCCCGCTCAAGTTGGATCACAGATATCAATCATGTCTAACTTGCTGATACATTCTCAAAGTATTAGTCTTTGAAGACCTTTGGTAAACACATCTACTATTTGCTTCTTCATTGGGACATAAGTTAGGCATATAGTCCCATCTTCTATCTTCTCCTTGATAAAATGTCGATCAAGTTCAAAATGCTTTGTTCTCTCATGGTGGACTGGATTGTGTGCCATGCTTAGGGCTGCCTTGTTATCACAATAATGTTTTATAGGTACTCAAAATTGATTTCCAATTCTGTCAGCACTCTTTAACCGAAGACTTTCACATATCCCTTTTGCAATTTAGTTCAGCTTTTGCACTACTCTTGGCTATCACCTTTTGTTTCTTACTTTATCACGTGATCAAATTTTCCAACTCGAAAGTACAATACGCAGTGGTTGATCATCTATTCTCTTCTGAACTTGCCCAATCTAAATCAGTATATATTTTAATTATTCTTTGATCTCCCTTTTTGAATCCTAATTCTTTCCCAATACCCTTTAAATACTGTAGGATCTTATAAACTGCCTTAAAATGCTTGCTCCTTGTTGCATGCATGTAGCGACTTAGAACACTTACGACAAAAGCAATACTGGTCTAGTATGAGACAAATAAATCAGTCTTTCCAATAGTGTCTGATATGCTTCACGGTTAACAAGTTTATCCTCTTCATCCTCAAACTTTGTACCGTCAGTGGGAGTGGTGCTTGGTTTACATCCTAACATCCCAGTCTCTTTCAAGAGATCAAGAATGTACTTCCTTTGTGAGATTTAAATCCCTTTCTTTGATCTCACTACTTCCATGCCTAGAAAATACTTCATTTCTCCTAAGTCTTTAACTTCAAATTCTTTCCTCAAAGCTGACTTGAGTCTTGTAATTTCTGCTGCATCATCACCAGTTACGACAATATCATCTACATATACAATCAAAATTGTCTTTTTAACTTCTCTAATTCCGAAGATATGATTCGACTGAGCTTGTGTGTATCCTTCTGTTTTTAGGATTTTGACAAATCGTTCAACAAACTCGTGGTGATTGTTTCAGCCCATATAGGGATTTTCTTAGTTTGCATACTCTATTTCATCCTCTTCCTCATCAAACACTGGAGGAAGTTTCATGGACACTTCTTCCTTTAGTTTGCCATTCAAGAAGACATTTTTAATATCAAGTTGCTTAAGTGGCCAGTCGAAGTTAGCGGCTACAGATAGCAATATTCTGATAGTGTTTAGCTTAGCCATAGGTGCAAATGTCTCCTTGTAATCCATCCCATAGGTCTGAGTATAGCCATTTGCTACCAATCTCGCTTTATACCTCTCGATGGAACCATCAATCCTATATTTGACTGTGAATATCCACCTACACCCCACCGGTTTCTTTCCTTTTGGCAGATCAACTTCTTCCCACGTTTCATTCTTTTCAAGTGCTCTTATCTCTTCGAAAACTGCTTCTCTCTATTTTCGAGCTTTAAGAGCTTCTTGAATATTTTTGGGGATGTCAATTCTGTATAGATTAACAATAAATGCTTTGTATTGAGAAGATAGAGCATCATAAGAGACAAACCTCTCAATCGGTTGCATAGTACGTGATCTAGATTTCTTCCTTAAAGCAATTGGCAGTTCTAAATTTGTGTTGTCTTCTTGATCCTTACTACTCCGGCAGGGATCTGCACTGGTTCAGAGATTGGTATAGCTTCAGGGACAAGGAGTATACTACTTGTTTTCTTCTTTTGAGAGTATACCTTAAGTCTATGGTTAGGTATAGCTACTTCTGTATCAGGATTTTTGTCTATAGGAAATGACATTAGGATGGGTTCGGGAATAGATGTATAAGGAGGTTCAGGCCGAGATTCATCACCACCAAACTCACTCCAATACTCCTCTGAATCGAAGATTTGGGATAGAAGGAATCTGTCTCAGAAAAAGAGACATCACAACTAACAAACAACCTTTTTGATATAGGAACATTGTAACACTGGACTCTTTGAGTCCTTTTGTATTGGTCTGTACTTGGTGATGCTATTATATATTGATATATACATGGTTGTATATGAGTTCAAAGATGTATTTAAATCCTTTTGGGTATATATGTCAGTGATTTATAATGTTATATGCCCTTATATGAACTTAGAGTTTATCGATATGCGAAATCTTGGAGATTTATGACATATAAGCTTCTAGTATGTAAAACCGAGTTCATTAGATGTATATGACCATGGTGGCTGAGTTAAATGTGTTCTAATGCCTTAGAGGTGATTAGACATGATTTATAAACTTATTGGACACTTAAAAAGCTTAATTGAAAAAGTTGATATACATAAGGGCTTATTTGTCAATTGTTAAAAGTTAAAAGACTTAAATGTAATTTTTCAATTGTTGGAGGATCAATATGTAATTTTATAAAGTTAAGGGGCTTAATTATTATTTTTAAAAGTTCGAGGACCAAAATAAAAATAACAAGTTTTGGTTATTCTCAAATTTTGGGCTTAATTGCATATTTAGGAAAAGTTTGGAGGGTAGAATGGTAATTTCACATAAGCTAAGGGAAAAAAGGTAATTTCATCATATTTGGTCAAAGAAGAGTCAATATTCTAGACTCTTCTTCCATGTATAGCTATGCACCTCACCATTAAAGACTAGAAACATTTTGTTTTAATTGAAAGAAAGGAGAAGAAAGGAGAAGAGATGAGGAGAAGAACCCATTTGACCATCACTAAAATTCTACCATTCTTTTTTATTCTCCAACTCAAATCAAGGTGTTCTAAGTTAATTTGGGATCAAGGAACTCAAATCTATCATTAGATTTGAGAATTTCTTAAAGGATTTAAGGTATCACCAAAGGAAAATTTAGGTAAATTTTGTCTCATCTCTTTTTACATTATGATTGAGTTTGGTGTTAAGATATGTTGTTCTCTATGCTTGACTATGCATGAAACATGGTTTATATAAATGAAATGAGTCATGGAGAAGTCTCCTTAAGCCAAAACTGAAATGTCCTTGTTTTGATTAAAATTTGTGAATTTTTGAATATCTTTTGAAATTGATGGTTTAAATGAATTCTATGGTGTTAATTGTATATGTATAATGTGAATTGATGATGAAAAATGAAGAAGATGTATATTGAATAAGGCTTGGTCGAAATGATGAAAGAAAAAATAGACTAATGTAATGAGTTGTATAATTATGATGAATATGTCTTAAATGAAGAGAATTTGATTGAATGGAATGGTGGAATGTGTTGTTGTTTGGAAGTGTTTGTTATATAATAAGATAGGAGCATGAATTACTGTGATAAAGTCTTAAAAATATGACTTGATAGTTATGCACATTAAGTGTTTGATAAAATGCCTAAGTAAACTTGGCTTAGGATTTAAGGATTTGTAATGATATGCATTGGAAAGCGGCTTTCATGTTTACTTAGAGTAAATTTGAATTTTTACTTAGATTGATGAGTAATGACCTAATGTGCTTGGATAAAAATGTTTTTAATTATGTTTTGAAATGAGTAAGTATTGGATTAAAGGTATTAAATGCCTTGGAAAATGCAAAAGAAAGCTAATGTGAATAGTAAAGGAAGTAACCATGTGAAAAGCTTAATGGTCGAATCCTATAGCTTAAATATAGTCATATTGTGTTTTATACACTTATGTGATGGTGTATAAATATGAGATACATGTTTATTTGTATGAATCAATATTAAACCATTCCAATTCCTTCTCAACATCTCCCAAGGATAATCCCGAATTGGATCCCAAATTGACGGGTTAGTGTGAGTTTATTCGTGCTGTTATGCACCAACGACCTACTTAGAGCCCTTTCCCATTTATTGGGGACTTCAACGGGCCTTACAAGCTCATAAAATGACAATGATTATCCTTAGACAGTGGAAATGATGGACCCAAAAAAGGTAGTAGTAAGTTGTTCTGTAACAAAGTACGTGCTCCAGACCACCTAACCCAAACCAAAATTAGAATGAGGAAGAAAACAATATCGTGATGTAAGTTTATTATTCCTTGCATCATATATGAAAAGAGGTACCCAAAAAATGGGCAGTTTCTTGGTAACACGTAAATGCCACTTTGCTATGCCGGATCCAACCACTTTGGCCATATTAACACTCTTTCGGGCCCCACGATTTAGAGATGGATAGATAGAATCTTTGAGATACGAGTCTCTCAGTCTACATGTATCTCATATGTATACACCATCACATAAGTGTATAAAACACAATATTACTATCTTCAAGCTATAGGATTCAACCATTAAGCTTCTCACATAGTTACTTCCCTTAGTATTCACATTAGCTTTTCTTTTGATTTTTTCAAGGTATTTAATGCCTTTAATATAATACTTACTCATTTCAAAACATAATTAAATATGTATCCCATATTTATACACCATCACATAAGTGTATAAAACACAATATCACTATATTTAAGCTATAGTATTCGGCCATTAAACTTCTCACATGATTACTTCCCTTACTATTTACGTTAGCTTTTCTTTTGCATTTTCCAAGGCATTTAATGCCTTTAATCCAATACTTACTCATTTCAAAACATAATTAAGCACATTTTTATCTAAGCTCATTAAGCCCTTACTCATCAATCTAAGCAAAAATTCAAGTTTACTCTAAGTAAACATGAAAGTCGCTTTTAAATGCATATCATTACGAATCCTTAAATCCTAAGTCAAGTTTACTTAGGCATTTTATCAAACACCTAATATGCATTACTTTCAAGTCATATTTTTAAGACTTTATCATAGTAATTCATGCTCCTATCATATTATATAACAAACACTTCCAAACAACGATACATTCTATCACTTCATTCAATCCAATTCCCTTCATTTAAGTCATATTCATTATAACTATACAACTCATTATATTAGTTCATTTTTTCTCCCATTATTTCGACCAAGCTTATCCAATATAGATTTTTTTTATTTTTCATCATCAATTCACATTATACATATATAATTAACACCATAGAATTCATTTAAATCATCAATTTCAAAAGATATTTAAAAATTCACAAACTTTTACCAAAAAGAGAACATTTTGGTGTTGGCTTAAGGGGATTTTTCCATGACTCAACCATGTTTCATGTATATTCAAGCATGGAGAACAACATTTCTTAACACCAAAGTCAAAATCATAATGTAAAGAAAGATGAGACAAAATTTACCTAAACTTTCCTTTGATGATATCTTAAAATCTTTTGAGAATTTCTCAAATGTAATAGATTTGAGTTCTTTGATTTGAAATTAACCTAGAACACCTTGATTTGGGTTGGAGAATAAAATAAAATGGTAGAATTTTAGTGATGGTCGAATGGGTTCTTCTCCTCCTCTCTTCTCCTTTCTTTCAATTAAAACAAAATGTTTTGAGTCTTTAATGGTGGAGTGCACGGCCATACATGGAAGAAGGGTCTAGAATATTGACTCTTCTTTGACCAAATATGATGAAATTATCTTTTTACCCTTAGTTATGTGAAATTACTTTTATATCCTCTAAACTTTTCCTAAATTTGCAATTAAGCCCAAAAGTTGGGAATGACCAAAACTTTTATTTTTATTTTGGTCCCCGGACTTTTGAAAATAGTAATTAATCTCCTTAACTTTATAAAATTACATATTAATTCTTTAAGAATTAAAAAAATTACATTTAAGTCCTTTAACATTTAACAATTGGCAAATAAGCCCTAATGTACATCACTTGCCCTGGCAGTCTCCCCTCTGTGTCTCACTGGTTGCATTGAGCTATCTCCTCGAGTTGTCCAAGCCAGCTGTGGATAATCTCTCCTCATGTGCCATGTCTATCAACACTGAAAACACTTTCCCAGCTCTGTACACTTCCCTGAATGTACCTTTTTGCAGTTTCTACACTATTCGGATCGATATGATCGAGCTCGAGAATTAGAGCTAGTAGTAGGGGCAGTGCTCTGACCTCCCAGTCGTGGTGATCGTAAATTGATAGGTGATGATGCAACGCCTCTAGTACTACCCAGAGCTGAACTACCACAACTCCTCTTGGGCTGCTGGCTGGAGGAACCTCCTCCCTTTCTTTTCCAGTTCTTTTCCTTCCACTGTCTTTCACACTCTTTCACTAACCTCTCATCTCTCTTGGCCGACTGTACCATCTCCTTAAACATGGTAGTGGGGGTAACCATCATCCTCTCCTGGATCGCCAAATGCAATCCAGTCTCAAACAGAACACACAGACTCTTTATTTGCCATGTATTCAGGGACATAGGTGGCAAACTCTCTTAACTTTGTCTCAAACTCGTGCATTGACCTATTCTCCTGTGTCAGTGTAAAGAAGGTAGCCTTCTTCTGATCTCTATCAAACCTAGTATAATATTGTTCGTTAAATTCGTTGATAAAATCCATCCAGGTAATCTGATTACGGTAACGTCCTCGGACATTTTCCCACCAGACTTTAGCGTCACCCTTCAGCAATTGGATAACAACCTTCAGTTTCATCTCATCAGATAGCCCCATATCGTGAAATGTTTTTGTAGTCCATCTCATCCAAGTTTTAGCCTCAGTAACGTCACCGTGCTCATCAAAAGTACCACACCCGAGATTTCTTGCCTCTTTAATATACCCCGAGATTTCAAGCATCAGATGTTACCCTGGTGTAGGATTAGGTACCACTACTGGCTGCTATAGTGGCAGTACTTGTTGTGGCATTTGTGGCGCTCCAACCCTAGATTGCTGCTGCGCAGTGTACTGTGCCCACTATGTCATCACCTACTACAGAGCCTCCCTTAGCACCGGTGGTAAATCTGGCTGTGCTATCGCCGGTGGTGTTACAATGTGAGGCTGCTTATGAGTCGAAGAGCTAGCAACCGCTAGTTCTGCGACCGCTTCAGCGCTATGTTTGTTTGGCTCGGGCTGCAAAGGTCCAACCTTGCGACGACTTCTCCTTTTTAGCACAACCATGCTATCATTATAAAATCAAAGAAAAAGACATTGTTTAATAAAATAGATTGGACTAAGCCTAGCTTATCCGATATCTTAAACATCTCAAGGAATGTCGACAAGTACTCTCACTGAGATCGAAATCATCCGACCGTTAAGGACGTCAACTTAACGATCCGAGAGTCAACTTCTTGATCAAAGACTTTCGACACCTATACTCGACTCCTAAGGCTCATGAACATTTTGAAAATGGAAATAACACTTTTGAAAATGTAAAAACTAGGCTCTTATACCAATTTAATTATCATGTGCCCGATTTGGTACCGGGACGTGACAATCATAGCATTTATACCCTTTTTGTATAGCAGAGTAACCTAGAAACAAACATTTTTTGGCTCTTGGATCAAGTTTATTGTGTGAATAACTGTGAATAAAGACTATACACCCGAAAACTTTTAAAAGAAGATTAGTTTCAAGATGAGTAGTATTATGGGTTTCTTGAAATTTCTGAAGAGATGTTGTGAAAGAAAGAACACGACTAGGCATTCTATTAATAAGGTAGGTTGCAGTAAGAATAACATCCCCCTAAAAGAATTTTGGAACATTGCTAGTGAACATCAAGGCCCTAGGTACTTCAAGAAGGTGTCTATTTTTTTGCTCAACAATCCCATTTTGTTGAGGACTATTGACACAAGTACTTTTGTGGACAATTCCATGTTTTTGGAAGAATGTATGAACATGTTGATTAAAATATTCAGTACCATTGTTAGTATGAAGGACTTGAATACTTGTTTGGAATTAATTTTTTATCATTTAATAAAAGTTGATGAGCACGGTAAAGACTTCAGTTTTATCCTTCAAAAGAAACACTCAACACAAACGAGTATGATCATCATTGAACGTAATGAACCACTTTGAATTGGTTCTATTAGTAATACGAGATGGGCTCCAAATATCACTATGGATAAGTGAAAAGAGTTTTGTGGGTTTGTATTTAGACCTTGTAAAAGAACTTCTTTGATGCTTAGCAAATTCACAAGCGTCACATTGAACACAAAGATGTTTATTTATTGAAATCTTTGGAAACAACCGTGACATATATTGGAAGTTTGGATGACCTAACCTCTTATGCCATAACAGTAGTTCATCAGTCATAGGAACAATCACACTATTACCCAAGCTGTAAGGAGTTGAATGACTTTCTTCATCTTCAAAGTAGTACACTCCATCTATCTCTTTAGCACTGTCAATCATCTTCAGAATCTTGTTTGGAAGTTGGCCATGTGTGATATCTATGCACCAACTTGAGGGGAAGTGTTGACTAGAGTAATTAGATTGGATTATTTCTGTGTATATATTTAGAAATTAATATCTATAGTGATATCTTCCTATAATTGAGAGATCTATCCCTATAATTGGGAGATTTGATAGTTAAGAATATCCCTTAATTATAGCTAGGTTTCTTGTATATATATCTTAGAAATAATATGTACAAATAATCAAGTTTAATATAGTTTTCTTAACTATATATGTAAATCAAAACTAATTAGGAATGTAATCCCTATCATCAAGCCTATAACAGGCTTGGAAATATTCTATCAGTTACATATCTCTAGAATCTGTAACACTAATAAACACAAAATAATGTTGACATGCTTTTCTTTTTCTAAAAGTAAACTTAACTATTTTTATTTTGCATTATCTTCCCTGTGTGTGGTTTTGTGTGTGAAGTCCTTAGATGGTTGGTTTGCCACTTCCTTGTTACAAAGATGGTTAATGTCTCCATGACTAAAGTTTTTCATTCTTCATGTTGCTAGATGTACAATAAATCCTGGTGAGAATGAAGCATTGGTAAGATATGCTTTGGATACATACAGTTTCCTGTCCTTGGCACCACAGGTTAGACTTTAACTTTTTTTTGTCGCTTTCGAATGTTCAAAATAATTAGGGGGTTTAACTTTAGAATAGCTCCTTATAATTTTACTAACGAATTGCATTTTAAAGTAATTTCGTGCTTCATAATATTGAATACTAGATAGGTTGTATTTGAAAATTTTAAGCTAAATTGTCTTTTATCCAGAAACTTGCTAAGTCTGAGCAATGACTAAAACATGGAATTGATGATATTGATGATTTTTGTAACTTTTTATTGTCAACTATGTAGCACGGACACGATAAAATGGAGTTGTGTCTGCGTGTCAGACACCCACCTGATGCGCGGTGGACACATGCCCGACACGTGTCCGTTCGTGTCAGGATTAAAAAATAATTTTTGTCTGCTCGGACACGGCTTAATGGAATATTTGCTCTATAGAATATATGCTCCATGTTTTTTGAGAGGGATTTTTTAAGTACCAAATATGTATGAATTATCAAGATGTTAGAAGTCTTAAAACATATCAATCAATATATATCATATTATGAATTTCGAATTTTTTTTCTTAATTCTAAATTTTATAATATATACCGTGTCCATGTCTACCAAATTTTAGAAGTTGGTATGTCCTCGTTTCCGTGTCCGTGTCCGTGTCGTGTCACGTTTCCGTATCTGTGTCCATGCTTCTTAGATTGTCAACAATGGCTACATGTTTACATATCTCTCATTGGTTTTCTTGGGTCTAATGTCTTGTACTTTAGTGATGATTGCACAGAGAAAGAGAGAGAGGGGAAGGGAGGGGAGGGAGAAGGAGGTTTTAGAGACCTGCAAAGAATACTTTTTAATAACATAGTATAAGATTGTAAAAGTGAGAATGTAGATTATCACCTTAAGGCTATGTAATGTACATGTCAATTATTTAAATCAATCCTGCGATTATCATTGTTACCTTATTAACCCTTAAATCTGTTTGTGTTGGGCAACATTGAAATCAAGATAACCAAATCCAAGGCAAGTGATACCTATTAGCTTTTCGAACCCAACAGAAAGTGTTTCTGGAATTTCTCGATTATCTTTAATGCTCCTTATAATTATCACGAGCTCTGACTACGAGAGATTCGCTGAAGAATATTCTTCTCCAAATGAGATGACTAAAATTATAGTCCAAAATAATAACTCCTGCCACTGTAATGCTCCTCTCGCATTTCAATATCCCTTTGTTCCTAAGGCGAGAAGCACGGTTTGCTTTTTGCTTTCTTTCTTTAAGTAATTGGGTTTTGAGCTTGATTGAGGTGCAACATGGACAATGTTTTGGGAGATTTTTTTTCTTTATTAATTATAGCAAAGCTATTACAACGTTACAAAAGGTTCCAATTACAAGAGAGAATCAACAAAAACAAGAGCAGAAGTTACAAGCAGCTCATTCTAAATGTTCCATCTCATTTTCATATCTGAAGTAAGTTGATTGTGTGCTGATTTAGCTAGCATAATCTCCCTTATCCAGTTGAGGTTGGCTTCAGCTAGGTAGTGCTTTTCGGTATCTTCCCCTTTATAAAGTCTGGAATTCCTCTCTTTTCAAATGGTATAAATGGTGGTGGTAAAAGCTGTATTCAGGATCCCTGCCTTTGGCTTCAGTTGCTTGGTTTTAGCTAAGATCCAGTTCAACACCCCACTCCACTCATAATTATAGCAAAACTTCCCTAACTTGTACATTATTTGACTCTATATTGTTTTAGAATATTTGCAGTGAGAAAAATATACTCCCCAATCTCCATATTCACCTTACAAATTACACAGATTGGGTCTTGTTTTGGGAGATTATTGTTTACAGGAAAGGTCATGGTCCACTTTATATGAACAAGTTAATACTGAATATGGAAAATTGTGTTCTAATACCTTTTCTTATAGGTTATCCATCATTCTTTTAACCTTGAAGATGAATCTTGATGAACTAAATTTGCACACGAACGTACCAGTTTGATTAAACATGCAATTGAGAATGGTTTTTTTTATACGTCCCAGTGTCCAAGAATTGGAGGACCTGGCCTGATTGGTCGGTGCGAATTTCAAAGTGGTCATGTTGAGTAAGTAGTGCTGTCCTTTCATATGGCTTTGCTTCATTTAATTTCTTATATTTGGTGCAAAATATGTTTACTGTTTATATATGGAAACTATATCATTTAGTCTGCCTCCTTAATCTCTTGGTTTGTTATTAATGCTTGTCTAGGATGTGGCATTCTCTTATATATTTTTGTTGATTGATTAGTTATTGGAAAAAAATCAGGCAGCTGACTTGTTTGTATTAAAGAGTACTAAAGTTCGAGGCAGTTTGCGGTTGTTAGCTTTGCATTCTAAAATTAAAAACAGAAACTGATTGTAATTACTCGAAACTGCATGTTGCAACTTATATCTTTCCATTTTTGTTTTCTATTGGACTGAATGACGACTATGTTGCTCAGTTATAACTTGAAACTGCATGTTGCAACATATATCTTTCCATTGTTTTCTATTGGACTGAATGAAGACTATGTTGCTCATTTATAATGAATGTCCAAGGAACTAGAAAGAGTTATGAGACAAGGTTTTTTCAAATGGTTAAAGTTATTGCTTGTGTGTGCTCTGATCTTCTTTCTAGAAAAGCTATTTCTATTTCAATGGGCATTCTGTTTTGTAAAATGAAAAATTTTACCTCAAGTTAATTTGGTAGGGAAATGCATTTTGTGGCAGACTGTCTTAGTTTGTAGCTGTGTTCATATTTATAAATTGTGAAGCTGACTCTGGTTCTATGTTAACCATCCAAACTGTTAAACCCAAAGAAATGTATGTTTGTTTTCGTAGATCCTGCGATCAATTTCTGCCACGTTATTGGTAGATTTGTCTTGATGGCTATAATTTCCTTTCTATTGAGCTGACAATTCTAGCATCAAATCTCATCATCATGTCAAGTTGCTGTGAGATGATTGATTACTCTGAAAGGCATTTTATGTCCATTACAAACTAACTGCTGTGGATACTCTTGCAGGGAATGGTTAAAACCTGGGGAAGAAGAATTTGTCCAGAGATTTGATCCGTCATCTTCCCTTGACACAATAGGTTTTTTCATAGCCAAGTTTAATGTTGGCTTGAAAGACGTTTGATTTTTACGGAAACAACTCCCATGTTTATTCTCACAACTTAGGTCGTGGCTTGAATGAAGCGTTGGAGTTTAAGCATAAAAGCTTGAAGGCTGTTTCGTAGAGCATGAGAAGACCCTCCTACACTTTTATAGTATTTTTGGCTGAGTCTCAGAATGTGAAGCCCGGGATGATATGTTGCATGAAATTTGAAGAGCACGCCAAGTTTGTAACACTATGCTTCTGTCTTATTTTTGCTTTCTCATGGAGAGCATTAGAAAAAGAATTTCCAGAACACAGTCTTGAGGTAGCTAGCCTTACAATTTAGTTCTGAAAACAGTTAGCTATGCTGGTTCTGTTGTTCAGTGATTTGATAACCTGATCCCACTAAAGCTTTTTTCATTCAGAAGACGTTTTATGTTTCTCGTGCATCTTGCCCCCAGCTTATGGAGTTTAGGGCACATCTCCTACTTAGATGATTCTTTGCATTGCACGTGATCATTTTTTGGCCTTTTTTCTCATGTGAAACAAGCGTGAAAGCTCCTCCCAAAAGTAACGGATTTAGATTTAGCTCACCTTCAACTACACAAGTTATAATGCAGTTCCTTTTTTTGATTGAAACTGATGCATCATGCATGGCATGTTTACTTGTTTTATAAAGAAGAGTTATGTTTTGTGACATCTACTTTCCATGAGTATGATTCCTAATATATTGATGTTAGGAGATATAGTTGTCTTGAGAGATTACGTTTACATAAACTACTAACTTCTGAACTAAAAGTATTGTCAAACTGATGTAGCCTAATTTTAATAGGAAACATACAAATCAACTAGGGAGGACTTACTGGGAGACATGCATGGCCCAGAGATGGCTTTCACATATCTGTCCATTTGTGAATCCCACTACCAACAGACATTTGAGGAAAAATCTCCCATTTCAAATAGGATAACTAAACTATTAATCATGAACAAGCAACAAGTAAAAAATCATAATCAATAACTTAATTATCTTACCACATTTTAATTGATGTTCCAATGAATTAAAAGATACAAAATCATATATATCAACCTAATTATGGCAGATATAAACAAGGGTTTGTCAGTATATGATATTTAAATTTGAAACCAAAGCAAATATTTAAATTTGAATTTTACTTAATGCTAAGACATGAAACTAAATACGTTTTTTCTCCTAACATAAAAAATTATAAATTTTCAAATATTCTAGACAAACAACATGCAATAATGAAATTTGTTAATTGATGCATAAATAAAGATTGATAAATTTTAGTTAAAGATCCTAACCTTCACAAGCATTATAATAGTTTAGTCATTGTACACACAGTCAAAGGAATCTAGCTTTTGAATGTGATTTAAAATAATGACAATGATTAATATAATTTATCATGAACTACTTGGACATCTTATTAAAAAATGGAAACTTGTTTCTTGATGGATAAGCAATGAAATAAATGTTGGTTCTTATATGACACTAAAAGGATAATTAATTGAGTGCGTATGAAATCTTAATTTTTTAGAAATAATTGATAATTTGCCGACGAAAAGGAGTGAATGTCATTGTTAATACTTATAATCAGTGACAGAGTCAGGAATTTAAGATAGTAGGGCTCAAATATTTAATTTTTTAAATTTTGGAGGGCCCAATGCATCACTGACCGTCAAATAACTCCGTCCTTATATATATATAACATTTAATTTTTTTAAAATTTGGGGGGCCCAGTGCACCATTGGGCCCTATGTACCTCCGTCCCTGCTTATGATTAATTCAATTTCAAGCAACTAAAAGTGTCCATGATGTGAAAATATATTAAAGAACACAAGGAGATGAAGACATAAATAATTTATAGTGATTTAACTGACAAATTAGATTTATATTAACTCCTTAAACATTTTTCAATAATTTTAATAATATCTTCTTCTAATGAAGAATAAAGAACACCTTACAATCCTCTTAATTTTGAATTGAAAGAGGAAACAAGCAATCTTTCAATATCCTAGCAACTGAGCCCAATTGTTATAATTCATGACACTTCATGACTCAAAATTCTCATCTCTGGTTAAACAACAAACTAGGGCTTATAAATGCTCACATAATGATGATCACTTGAGTGCACTTTAAAGTTTAATTAATAATTGTCTTTGTCATTTGAGATAAGATTAGATATCTAACATATTATTTAATAGAGCCACCATTCTATCATATTAAGGAAAGATAGAGTAAAACCTAATAAAAAAAGAAACTAAAAAGATCCTAGTAAGAAAAATGAGTTTGTGGTTAAATTAGAAAATAAGTAAGGTGTTAGGCATCCTATTTTACCTACATCAGCATATACCTAAGCCCAAAAAAGTTTTTGTTATTAGAAATGATTTGATGATGTGATTTGAGTTTTATTTGGTTGTTAGGTGATGAAAGTGAGTCTCATGAGTTATTTTGATATATGGATTTAAAAAAGCACTTATGTTTAGATATTGGTCATCTCTATTGATTTTTAAAAAAGGATTTGACTAGATTGTGGTAGATTTTTTAAAAAGAATTTGACTACATTACACTTTGGTACAAGTGTGTGGTATTTAATCATTAGGATATGACTTTTTAGTGTATGTTTGTAAATGGTTTAGTGAATTTGTAATTTTGTAAAGTCAATTGTAGCAAATAACTAAAACTCTAGTGTATCAATCGTATAGGAATGATATCACTATATCTATTAATCTTAGTTAAACAAACAAACTAAATAAAACAAAAGAGATAATTAATTCATAAATGAATGAAAGCAACTCAAATAGACCTGCAAAATTTATTCAATAAAGCAAATATTAGGGTTTTGGGTTTACTTATATGAAATTCTAATTGTTAAACAAGATTGATTACCTAGATTGAAATAACAATTTACCTACAGTACCTATGCATTCTTTCGAAGCACATAAGTATATCTAATTAGGTAACTACCACCTCTTGATGCGTATTTCAACGTAATTGAATTCAATGAGCATATTAATCTATTTGGTTATTAACATAGTCTAGGATACTTTCATTCTCTATACACAAATCATATTTTACCTTTAGGTCCTTCCATATGATGGCTAAGTATAAACTCAACAATTAAGAACAAAGAGTGTTGGACCCATTTCCAGAGTCCAACTCTAGAATCATAAAACATGAGCATATTATCCTATAAGGTTATTTCAATAGAATCTCATTAGTCATCATTGGTTCATCTTCATTCTCATACCATCTCAAAAATTCCCTATTTGATCAATTAATATATGACAATCCATTCTTATATTTATGTCTTCAATCATCACCCTAACATATCACTCTCTTTTTTTCTATTAAGTACATTTCAAGTTCCATTTAAGCCTAAACGTATTATAGAAAAGCATTTATAAGTCCACAATTTATAATTATACCTGTTTTGGGACAATAGGCATAACTTTCACTAGAGATGTCAGATTAAGGTCATTCTAAAATAGTTTTGAAGTGATCTTCTAGATCTACAACTTCTGTGAAGACCCTAAAAAGAGATTTTGCGTCCAAAAGGGTCAAAATTGTAATTTACTGTAGTTGTCTCATATACATCATGTGCATCAGTAACTTATAAAGAACATCTCTCAACTTCGATATCTAAAAATTTCATACTCTATATCGTTAGAAAGCTAAGAGGATAAATACAACTTTCAAAAAGACAACTTTGTCTAAATCAGTCTAAATTAATGCAGTTTTTCTTTTGAAGACAAAACACATATTTTACCCCTAGGAAATGCTTGAGATTGCAATGTGAAAACTTGGAAAGTCATGAGCAAAATATAAATATATTTCATTAACATCAAAATAAAAGAGTTTTACAAAGCTTTAATGAACATTTCAGGCCATAATACATCATTGGTCTCATAACCCAAAAATACAAAATATAAATGAATGAGTAATACTTGAAAGGCGGTTAAAGCCTTGTGTTTTACATAAACTAACTTAAAATACAAAAATATGCAGATTTGGAGTGATGCCTTGACTCTCGATCACTCGATCTCTTGCTCATTACCTGGAGATGGGGAGGAATGGGGGTGAGCTTAAAAGCTTATGGGTAACAAGTTTATAACAGAGAAATAAGCAAAACCATTGAAAATATTCATTCCCATAGTAAATTTGCATTAAATCCATGAAACATGTATTTCTCAAATTCTCAACTTGTCAAAAATTTCATAAACAATATAAGTCATGTATTCATCAAACTTGTCAACAAATCATGAACACATAAGCAATCAAAATGGTTTGGATAGGCCCATAAACATGAGGGAGTTCTTATGAATCTCTAGTAATAACAGAATGGACTACCACAAACTCACATAATAGTTTTGCGTAGTTCATAAACATAAGGGAGTCCGTAAAGGAGCTCTATGCCACTAGCGGGCAGGCGGAAGAAGCTTTTAACATGCTCAACGTGCACGTGACATAACAAAATGGATCACACAAATCCACACAAACATGAATTTCATGATTTGTAAACATATTGCCCAAAAGGCACATTTTGGAAACATGATTTCCATAAGCATAATATATTTCAAATACCATTTCCATCTTCATTTCATAAATCATCAACAAGAGTCATTTACCAAACATGTAGCAATTTCTTAAATCATTTAAGGAGCAATAAATGCAACATTTCTCTCTTCTTTCAAGAACGAAATCCTCTCTCCTTTCTCTCTTCTTTTTCGTTTTTCTCTTCTTTCTCTCCCTTATTCATGTTTTTCTCCTTCTTAAGAGCAAGACTACTCTTTATTCTTCCAATTAGACCCTTAATGAGTGTGAAATGTCAACTTTGCCCTTCCTTTATGCTTTATGGCTTTTATGCTTAAGAGACATGCCAAAATTGCCCTTTATACACTCTTACTACTTTAATTCAACTAACCAATATAATAAAATCCTACTAACATTGATATAATAATTAACTTCAAAAATTAATCTATCAATGGATTAATTTTTCAATCCATTGATAGAAAAATTAATGGATTGAAAATTAATAATTCTTAAAAAATTATTCATGTTTTGGCTGTTATAGGTTTCTTCATGGACAAACGGTCAATTTTTCCTATGATTCAAGCTTTGACTCAACGAAATTGGAAGGGTAGAGGCATACAAAAAGCGATGCTAACTGAGAATAATAACATTATTTTTACCTTTAGTTCAAAATCTGAGGCTCAAAGGATGATTGAAAAAGGCTCTTGGCACATTGTACAACTCCCATTATTCCTTCAGACCTGGCAACCTGGTATGGAATTAAAAAAAATCAGATTAAAAATATTCCTTTATGGGTGAACATACATAATATTCTGTTGGAATATTGGACAACAAAAGGATTAAGCATGCTAGCAAGTTATTTGGGGATGCTAATTTGCATGGATGAAAATATAACTATAAGGAAACGTGTTAACTACACTCGATTTTATGTGAGTATGGACATCTCTAAGGAAATGAAAGATAGTATCCATATACTGAGGATGGCAGGTTGAGAATCTCTTAAAAAAGACAAAGTAATGGTTACCTATCAATGGAAACCATCCCTATAAGCTTAAGCTAAAAAATGGCAACTTATAGGGAAAGTTTTTGAGATAGGAGATTATTTAGAGTTTTTGGGGATTGATTCACTGCCAGTGAAGGAATCAATGCACCAATTGCAACTGCACCTATGTAAAAGAATTTGGTACATAAAGGACCTCTAGATACGGTGGCTCAATTCCATCTGAGACCACTAGAATTGAATCACATAAACCCATCATTGGTCTCTTACAGCCATTAGCATCCCAATAGAATTTGAGGAAGGAAATAGGTAATTTGGTCTAGAATAAAACGATTGAACCAGATTTGATGAATAGGCCTTGTCTTAAAGGAGAAGAGAATGGGGAGACTGAATGTAGCACCCCACTCTTATAGGGCATATTCTCGAACAAATCATTAGTATTCGAGAACATACTCCACGAAGTGGTATGCTAGGGCAGTCAGTCGATTATACTCAATTCAAAATTTTAGAAATATCTCACGGATATCAAGAAAATTGATAATTTAACTTACGGCCCATTTTACTCATAATAATCTCAGTTATAAATGTCACAAACCAAAAATACATCATCATAAATTCCAGTAATCATCTGGGTCCAATATAAATACAAAATATGTTTCATCAAACTGTTATTACAAGTAAAATTCATTTAGGCAATAAATAATGCTTTGGAATACAATGATTAATACTAAAAATAACAGAAAACATGTGCAGACGCTAACTGATCCTGACCTCTAACTCTTATCCGAATGCAGTGGTTAAACTCCAATTAGTCTAACTGGGTATCCCTTGAACCTGAAAGACAATGTTACAAATTTTGGGTGAGTTTTGAGAACTGAGTGAGTGGACCATCCTCGGCGGCTTACTCATATCACATAACACAAATAGTTCACAGTTCATATTCAATTTGTAAATAAGTATCAACACATATAGGACATCACTTCATTAATTCATCATGTAGTATGTTACAAATTATGAGTGAGTTTGATATTCAGGATTGTATTGGAAGTGTTTTCTGTTTGTATGTGAATATGGAAAATGTGTACTTAATTGAATGATAAATGTTGGACTCAGATTCGAAGAATGTGATAAAAGACTGAGCACATTAAATGAAAGGCATTGATAGCATAATATGTGAATTGATGCATTCCATCATATTGAAATGCATGATTAGAAAAAAGAGTTGTGATCAGAGTGATCAATATGAGATAGAGCCTAAAGCTAAGAAATATATACAAAGAGCCATAGGCTTAGTTATTAATGCGCCCAGTATCCACAATGAGTATGGGACAATAAAAGAAATAAGCTTAGTATCCACAATTGATACGGAATAGTTAGGCGCTCGATCACAACAAAATAAAAATGAATAGAATCAGATGTGCATTTTCATATGCAACTTGATATGTATCATATGGATGACTGAAATGAATTATTGAATTGCTTTGAAACAGTGTTATGCCATGGTTGTTAAGAAGTTGTACTTGTTGGGATTTGATAGTATGAATGATTGCAATGAATTATTAAATTGTTCAAATATAGTGATATGCAATGTTTGTGTACAAGATGTATTTGTTAAAATGTGATGAAAAGTGATGTGGTTTATAAGTCTGGAATAATGTGATATATTTGTTGAAGTTGGTTATATATTTGCAGTGTTTGTGTTTTGACTTGAGTGAGCACATCGATGATGGTTCACTCACTGAGTTCGCAAACTCATCAAAATTGCAACGTTGATTTTCAGGTATAAAGGAGAGCTAGCTTCTAAGGCAATCTAGTAAAAATATAGTACCTACGCTTTAGGGACAAAATGATTCAAAGGTCTGGTCATCTGATTTTGAAGAGTCTAGTTAGAGTATTTTGGTCTAATGTCCCATTTCAAGTTGAACATTTTGTATGGAGTTGTAAACTCTCGCATAATATGTAATGTTTATACATGAGTTATAAATTGTAATGACACAATGAATGTTATGTTTGTGAATGAAATGAGAATACTTGATCTTTTGAAGATCTTGTGATATACGTGATGCCATAAATATGTTAATGTGTTTACTCTAACGTGCCATTTCCATAGGGTATGTGCTTGAATGTATGTTGGGTACATACTCTATGATATTGGTATGTTACACTAAAACACCTAACTAAGTTATAGGTAGGTTGTTTTAGTCCACGTGGATAATTATTTAGCAATTAATTTTCTATATGAACACTTATATGTAATGGACAAAAAAGATTCTATTAGTCAAATCAACAAAATACAACAAAACTAATGTTTTGAACTAAGTTGCTAAGGTTATAAAAGATTGATCACTTAATTAAAAATTTTAAAAGTTTGGATACTAAATTAAAAAATCCCAAAAGGTTGGACACTTTAGATTTGTTATTTCTACTTTTCATATTAATTTTCCATAATGACTTTTGAGGGATGTCAAAAGATTGAAAAAAGAAAAGTGGTCAAATTTGGGCACATCTCCTCTATAATACGAGAAAGCATGTGAGCCACCTTTGTAATTGTAAAAGTAACTTTACATTGTTTTTAACATACAATAGTTAGGCAATCAAACACGCAGACACCTAAGATGAAATGTTATCTCCTATTACATAAGATGGGTAATTCTACAATGTAATGTCTCCTTTGTCTCTTCTAGAAGTGATGGGTTTGTTTAGTATGCGATTTTCTGCACATTTACACAAATTGAAAATTTGGCAATCGGTTTGCGTAGTTGAAAATTCGGGACTTCATATATTAGATGTATGAAGTCGAGAAAGCCTTGCAGTTTGTATACCAGTCACTCTCAAGGTCCAAATCGGAGGAGTTTCATGGCAACGTTGAACTGAAAGGTATATCCTAATAGATACCTCAACCGATTATTAATGCGTTAATTGGAAGAGGAGATTCCCTATATAAACTTGAGAAACAATTCAGCTTTCATAAGCCCCTTTCTCACTAACTCTTTTCACTTTTAAGTATAGTTTCATACAATGGAGCTCACTAGCCACCATTGTGTTTGTTTGAGTTTCATATTTACTCTAATATTGGCTTCACAGTGCAGAGCTCGTATTGTTCACGATGTATCAATGAATCAGAGGCACGAGGAGTGGATGGCTCTATATGGACGAGTTTATAAGGATGCCAATGAGAAGGAGATCCGGTACAAAATATTCAAACAAAATGTCCAACGTATCGACTCTTTTAATGCTGCCGGAAACAAGCCTTACAAGCTTGGCGTTAATCAATTTGCGGACCTCACAAATGAGGAGTTCCAAACTAGAAACAGATTCAAAGGGCATATGTGCTCTGAGCAAGCAGGAAGTTTCAAATATGAAACTATCACGGCTGTCCCTTCTACTATGGATTGGAGGAAGAAAGGAGCTGTAACACCCATCAAGGACCAGGGCCAATGCGGTACTATACGTATCCTATAAATGGGTTTGATGTATTTGTAATATAATTCTCGGTCCACAGCTTACAATATATTTGAATAACATTGATTTCATTAAAAACTGCAGGATCCTGCTGGGCATTTTCAGCAGTTGCAGCCGTGGAAGGAGTCACTCAATTATCAACCAAAAAGTTGATCTCTTTATCAGAGCAAGAATTGGTTGATTGTGACGTAAAGGGAGAGGATCAAGGATGTCAGGGTGGTCTAATGGATGACGCCTTCAAATTTGTTATGCAAAACAAAGGCCTAACAACGGAGACAAATTATCCTTACACAGCATCTGATGGAAGTTGCAACTCCAACGCAGAAGCGAATCATGCAGCTAAAATAACAGGATACGAAGATGTGCCAGCCAACAATGAAGCAGCTCTAATGAAGGCTGTGGCAAATCAACCAGTTGCTGTTGCCATTGATGCTGGAGGGTTTGAATTTCAATTCTATCAAAGTGGTGTCTTTACAGGAGACTGTGGCACAGACCTTGATCATGGTGTTGCAGCTGTGGGGTATGGAGAAAGCAACGGCGTCAAATATTGGCTGGTCAAGAACTCATGGGGCACACAGTGGGGAGAAGAAGGTTACATCAGAATGCAGAAAGATGTTAGTGCAAAGGAAGGGCTGTGTGGAATCGCCATGCAAGCTTCTTACCCCACCGCTTGATCATCTTATTCATGATGTATAAACCTCCACATCCCATTGCTCCAAGGATGAATATCTATTTATATATTAAAAACACGTGTGCTTCTTATCATGCAGTTTCCTTTTGTTGTTTTTCAGTGTAGTGGTTGTAATAGGAACTCATTGTATTATGCGTACGAGCATGTACATATGCAGTTATCATCATATTAATGCATTTGAAAAACAGGTTCAGCTTCATTTTAAACTTATTCTGATGTTTTGGCTTACAAGAATCGCTCACACTCTTTTATGAATCCTAAAATGGATGATATTCTAATACATTGAACAGTAAAAAATGCTTAACAGGCTGCGTCTAATTGCACCAGCAGTTTATTGTTTGTTCCATGATTAGTACCCTTTAAAATTCCATAGAAGGCTTAGAATGTGTTCACAAGAGTTTTGTGGGTTTTCCCGCCTATCCATCCAGCAAACCTAAGCTGCAGAGACCCTCAAAAGCAAAGAAGTTGCCCAGTGAACATAAGCAATTTTGAATAAGACCAATGAATGTAAAATAATTGGTTTGAAAGATGATGTAAAATAATTGGCTTGAAAGATGGAGACTTGTGAATAAAATTAGCAAAAACAGAGCAGTCATACAAAGTGGAGAAATAGCAAAATTCAGTTGTCATTGTCATTCCATATAGATCTGCACATTGAATATGCACCAAAGGTTCAAGTAAAAATCAGCCTACTGTCCTACAAAGGATTAAGCTGAGTACCTCACAATGAGAATGTTGCTAGCGGCCAAGAATTTCGAGGCCATAGGTTTAGCAGAGCAAGTCCTGCTGTAGAAACTATTAGGATCAACCACAGATGAAGATCTAGTAGGAAGGAATACGTGCCGGAAGTAGCTCAGGCAGAGCCTTCAAGCAAACCAAACTTCAACAGGAACTTTTTTTGGTTGCAATCCAGCATCTCATGCAAACTACAAGCGACATTTCTCTGTTTCAAAAGTTTATGCCGTGATTCTAAAGTCTTCTTTAAACCATGCTGGAAGAAGTGTGGATAATCAACAACTTCATCAATTCGTTTCCCCATCACCTCTACCAAAAACTGGATCCTAGGCTCCAAAGAGTTTTTAATACTTTTAAACAAAATTGGGGGATAACCAGTAACCAAAGTTGCAATTTGTCTGTCCCCAAAACCGCATCTCTTGAGGTAAGAAAAATTTGCTTTTAGAGACTTCTCCACATCTCTACACAGAATTTCTGGAAAGCTCATGACAACTGTTTGCAGGTCAAGCTCTGTCAGACCAGCAGACTTCAGAAAGTCTGAAGTAGGGCGCAGTCGTTTAGGAACACTGTAACCCATTATAAATGGATGTTTGACCAGCACTTTTCCAACCATCCCATCCTTTGTGAGTCCGAGACCAACAAGAAAGTCCACTACTTCTGTCAGTTTGGAGTCAATACTGTAGCTGATAAGCCTTGGGTTAAGTAATATTAATTTGCCAAGCTGATTTTCAGGGACACCTACAGCCTGAAAAAAGGCCAAAAGTGGGCAGAGCTTCTCTTCCACACTATGAGAAAGTATGTGAGGGAACTTTGTAATTGCAGAAGCAACTTCACGTGGTTTTTTACCAAGAGTAGTTAGGCACTCAACCATGGGGATTAGCTTCTCGTTGAGACCTAGAGCAAGGATTTTTGGACACTTTGAAACAACAGAAGGGAGTTTTCTTTCCAGAATGCCAACGCTTTTCAGGTAATTCCAGTTTTCAGATGCTCTATCCCTCTCCACACCTTCAAGGCGCTTACACCTCCTCAATATGCCACGTATACTCTTGTCATCAAAGCCCCTCTCCCGCAAGAACCACATGATGCTACTACCACTCTGACAAGTGGTCATTTCCATGTTCCCTAAGAAGAAAATTAACACAAAAAGTGCAGTTTCTGCGTAACTTATCCTAAATGGAAACAAGCTAGGCGCCAAATGGAGTAAAAGTAAAGCATAGATACCAATCAGTTCTGCAAGTGACATAAGTATGTTTTTTAATCTTTTGGCGTGAAAAATGAATATTGCCAAAGGAAAGCAATTCATTTCCAGTAATGGAACAAGAAATTTTTAAATCAAAAGTCTGAAGAACTGTCAGAAGACCAAAGGCTAACAAGAAATCTTGAAAAAAAAAAAGAAGACAGAACTGCTCAATGGAAGGCACCAACAGGCAGAAGTATACCTTTGTATACTGCAATGTATCTGAAAGAAGAACTCTGCAAAATTTCTTGCTCAAAACAAATTAAGAAGCACCATCTGCCCCTACATCCATTCCCATGAAATCCAAATGAGCAACAGAGGTTAATAGTAATCAACATACACTCTCAGCATAATCTAACACATCCTATATACATCAGACCAGAACTTTTCATATTAACAAACTAACCGTATAAGTAGATTGAACAAGATGAATCAAGTGGTTAAAGGAAGTAAAGCAAGAACTTGATAATCGAAGATCATTATGGAAAGGAAATCCATCGTATGCATTTCATCCTTCATTGTCATTTGGCACCATCTTTCTCTCTATTATCTAAATATTAACTAGGGACCAGTAATGCAGTTCAAGTAACAACAAAACGGAGAAATAGAACTATGGAGGAATTATTCCAAATTATAGGTCAACTAAAAGAAAACCATAAAACAAATAAACAGGCTATCCATTAATAGATTAACACTCGAAAAGAAGTTGAACAGCTTTTAAACTGGTTATTCACAACCCATTGCAATACACGCTAAAAGAAGTTGGGAATTGCGATAAATTGTCTCCATTCAGAAAGAGAGAAGGATAATTGCTGAAGGTTGCAAGAGACTCAAGGATACAACTAGGGGCATAACCAGGATAACACTCGACAGTGATAAAAAAAAAAAAAGAAAAAAAGAAGGAAACCCGGAAGAACGGTTAAACCTGAAGATGTAAGGAGTAAATTCGGCCAAAGCAGCGGGCTTGGAGGTTAAAGTCGCAAACTTTACGAAAAATAAGCTACAATTCTCAATACCAAGAAGATAGAGAAGATAGCTGGTCGTGATATGGTGTAATGGTAAGTACAAGGCACGACGAGAAGTAGTTGGCGTAAATGGGTGTTGCAACTTTCTGGTTTTTTCAGACTGAGGAAGCCAAGAAGGAAGTGAGTAGAAATGCAGATAATGTTGTAAAGCAACTTTTCATTATTTATATGCAATTTTCACTAGTAAATACTATTTTAATATAATTCAATTTTAAAAAATAGATTTTGACGTAGCTTTTAATCATTCATGTGTAACTTATCACACGAACATTATTCCAATATAATTATTACAACTTTTCACTCACAAGCGCTATTTTAATGTAACTTTTAATTATCTAAATGTAATTCTTTTGTGTCATACACTATTTTTATATAATTTCTAATCATTCAAATATAACCTTTTCAGTTGTAAACATTATTTTAATGAAATTTCTAGTAATTTTATGTTAACTTTTTAATTATAATCACTATTTTAATATAACTATTTAGATAAGACATTGGTCGATCGGTACATAAAAGGAAGAGAAACAGAGAGTTGTAAGACTTAAGGGCGAATTAATATTTTCATAGAACCAACAACAACATCCCAATTGAAGTTTCGATGATACGTTAAGTCAAAAAGATCTAAAAATACGTAGACTTATTATTAACTAATAGAGAAATTGTTTCTTATAGACCAATATAAAAAGAAAAGATAATAATAACAATAAAATAAATAAATAAATAACTATATATAAATAAAGATCTAAAAATGTACTAAAACAAATGATACAATAAATACTTAACAAGGTAAATATTAAAATAAAATATAAAATAAGTGAATAAATATGTAAATAAGATAGAAGGCAAGTAAATAAATAAAACGAACAAGTCATTACAAGAAAATGTTTAGGCTAAATAACTAAAAGAAATGTACTACATATTAAATATTTAGACTAAAAACAAGCTCTAAGAATCGAAGGAAAATGTTAAAAAGACCTATAAAAAAGAAAATGACCTCTCTATATAAAATCCTTTACTTGCATTCTAGTACGTCAAAGTTTTCTATTAAGGGTCATATCTCTAGTAAGTTCCAATAGGCCATATCATTTTTAGTCACCTTCCTGAGTTCTTCTTAAGTCTTTCTTTTTCTCTTCCTACAATCTCTAAGTATAATCTTCTTGCATCTTCTCATTGGAGCATCAGGATGTCTCCTCTTACTATTTCCAAACCACTTAAATCTTGTCTCTCTTCATTTTTCATTAATATTAGCTACCCGTACCTTATCTCTTACTAATACCTTCATAATCTTATCTCTTCTAGTAAGGTTGCACATCTAATGGAGCATTTTCATCTCTGCTACCATTAAATTTTGACTTTATACATGTTTGATGACCATCACTCCGTCCTAGAAAACATGGTCAGCCTAATTGTTAAAGGATAGAATTTACCTTTGAGCTTGAGTGGTTTCTTCTTGTTACATAGAACTCTTAACACACTTTTCCATTTAAGCTACCCTGATCTAATACTATAACATCCCGTTTCCTTACAAAGGGTTTGAACCCTAGAAATTGGTACATGCGAGGAAAAAAACAACACATCTCATGCTCATGCATTATATAAGGTGTACATGCACATGAATAGTAAATTTTGTATAGAAAAATGATTGTACATGCATTCATGATATTTTTCGGTATATTTAGTCATATATTTGATTATTATGAAAAATGTGATTTTTTTTTGGAAAATTGATTGGAGAGGGTCATTGAGGTTTTAAAATTGTTAGTGAATTTTTAGTGAAATTTTTGTGAAATTT
>JANIJH010000007.1:5998909-6015198 GCA_024520975.1 Erythroxylum areolatum | reverse complement strand
ATACATATGCTTGTGCAATAATTGCCAATTATCAAAATATAGAGGCTAAAATAATGCATGAACATGCCAAAAGATGAAGGTACACTACTGTACCCATCCCATCGGTGACGGGATGTTACATCAATTGTAAACATAAGGAACCTCTGACCTGTTAAGAGAGCTTATGTATTGAGAGAACTGTAGAAAGTCCTAAACCTCGGGTCGGGAAACACTTTCTATAAAGGTCTCGAAAAATTCTTGATCGTTTAGAGTTCAAAATCGGCATCGAAATCAGAGATGGAACTGAAATCAGGTATTCCACATTACTTTCATGTTTGATCTTGGCTACATAATAAGAAGCGACTTGTTAATTAAGGTTGTGGTAAAGTGTTAAATTGAAAGAGAATCACCACTGGTAATATTGTTGGTAGTGCGACCAATAACCATCGCTTTTGAATTGACAAAACATTGGCACGAAGGCAGGAGCAGAGTTTAGTGTACAATACACGAGATGCATGATGAAGGCCATAAAGAGCCCTTTTGTAATTTACAGATATGTTGAGGTATACTGGATCCTTGGGGTTGCTCATTAAAGCATGGTCAGATAAAGTGCCTTGCAAGAAAGAATTGTTAATGTCTAACTAATTTAAAATCCAACCATGAGAATTGAGATATTGTCGAGCCAAGTACGAGACGAATGCTAGCAGGTTTACCAAGAAGACTAAAGGTATCTGCCAAGTTAATCCCAGGGCCTTGATGAAACTGTTTTGCCACAAGTCGGACCTTGTAGCTTGCAATTGATCCATTTGGTTGTCTCTTAATCCTATAGACCCATTTGCTACCAATAATGTTTTGTGTATGAGAGTAAGGAACGAGGGTCCAAGTTTTGTTTTGTCTGAGAGCAGGAATTTCCTCCTTTATAACAGTACACCATTCAAAATATTTGTTTGTGTAGGTGAATGAGGTGGGTTCAGAAGGGGAGGGATGTGGAATAGCAAAGGTGGTGTTTCGGTTCAAAGGAATTTTGGGTTTATGAATATTATTTTGTGCTCGTGTGATACGGGGTGGTGACAGAGGAAGCAAAAATGATGGAGAAAAATTGCTTAATTGATTAGGAGAGAAGGAAGTGGACACGCTTTGACCAGACGTAGGAGTAGGAATGTCCTTGCTTCAAGAGGAAATCTGGGGGGTAATTGTCGCTCGGTAAATTATCATATTATGACCATGTTTGGTAAACAGCAAATAATATTAACTGTTAGATGATTTTATCACCAGTTTATTAATAGTTGATTATATCAGCTGATTTGACTAACAGATAACATCAGTTGTTTATTAAAGATATTTAATAAAATTAGATATTTAATATTAACTATTGATGTATAAAATGACTTATGAGGACATGATTTAAAAAAAATTATAAGGACATGAATATTATATTTCTTAGTATTTCGTTAAATATTCTTATAAGAATTTAGATTTTAGATATTTAATTTTATAAAAATTAAGTTTATAACTTTAATTAAAAAAACGTAATAGTAGTAATAGTAGTAGTAGTAGTAATAATAATAATAATAACAACAACAACAATAATAATAATAATCTAACGTTAAATTCTCTATTAATATGAATGATGCAGTAGGCTACAATATTAGTATTTTTCATATAATATATATGAATTTTATTATTTAATAAATAAAAATATCTATAATTATAGTATGACACAGATATGATACATTGTAGTTATATATTAAAAATATTAATTTGATGTGATTCTTTATGTTCAAAAACTTAATATTTTGGTGTTTTTAAATGTACAATAATATTATAAAATTAGATTAAGATTAAAAAGTTTAATTAAACTCTTTATTATATTCTTCCAAACTTTACGACATAATTGTACGATTAAAAAAAAGAAAACTTTGAAAATACACAGAGCAAAAGTAAAGAGTAAAGTGGAAGACAATACTGTCATTAGATAAACAGCTAACATCAAAAGCTCCTCTTATGGAGCTTTTAGAAATCAGCTTATTGGGGTTAAATAAGTTAACCAATAAGTCATTTAACAAATATATCAATAATTTTTTAAGATGATCAAAAAGTTAACTTTTAGTCAATAATCTAAAAAATAGCTTATCAGCCTTTTGCCAAACACATTCTACGTTCCCTTCTTCTGTTTTTTTTAACGCATTGTAAAAAGTAAATTGCATAAAAAAAATGGGTATACAAAATTCGTTAGGGCATACCACAAACTAGAGGGCGTGCCTCTCTCGGGCTCAACTACATACTACAACTCTAACATATCTAAAGGGAAAAAAGGTCCAGAGTCCCCATCTGTATCTACACCCTTACAATCCATTTCGATGTGGAAGCTACATTAGAACAACGCCCATTAAAAACCGGCCCACGAAATAGCTGCAGCAAGCTCCCTAACACCAAGCTACCTTTACCCAATACTTGCAACGTGAGGATAGGCTGAAGATTAGCAGATCCACCTCAACGTAGGCTAGCAGGTAATGGCCCCGTGCTGTTGGAGGTATGTGATCCAGCCCAAAGCCCGGGAGCATAGGTACGACGTCGTTCTCCTTGAGATCGTCCCACATCCTACAGGACTGGGTAGAAGGCGAGACCAGAAAACACAGCATTGCCAATTACAACCGTCACCAAGAATTGGATCCAGAGCACAGAAGCTGCATTATCCCAAAAATAAACTACCTTTTAAAAACTCCAAAAACCCCATTACACTACCAAAAACATTAAAAGCTCCTTTAACACCTATAAATATACAACAAGCACACTTATAAGACCATACTACCCGCAGTATCCCCAAAGACCTTCCTATATTTAAGCACCAACATCCCATATACATCCAGTAGGTCTAGCAAAGACAGTAAAAGCCCCCCAACCCCCTTAGGAAGCAGCATGTCATTCGGATCCAGTCAATCCTGCAAGACAAAACAAGCTACCAGTAGGACTGGTGGGGATAAGTCATATTGTTACATACGGACCCATATCCAGAAACTAAATGACCAAAATACAGCAACATCTAAAGGAACATCAACTAAGTACAAATAACATTAAATCAATTAGCAAAGAAACCACACCCTCCAAATGCTCCCAATACACCCGTGGTGGACAGAATCAGCTTCAGACATAAATAGAGGCAAGCTGAGCATGGAATCCTAGGAAACAACCGAGGAGAAGCAGACAGACAGCACTACCTACCAAGCAAGCTGAGCATCTGAAGGGCCAGCACAAAGAGGCCCCCAGTAGGCATTGGACATCCACCAGAGGAGGACATTATGCACACCCACTGGACCCCTTGGGAGGTTAACGCACACATCACATGGAGGAGGGATTTCAACCCCTGTACCTACAGAAGTAGAAGAACCCACGTACAGCATTCTCCTAAGTAATTACTTAGTTTCCTGATGCATGCCGAGCCGCAAACTCTGCATGCAGGAGGAAGCCAAAATTCACCAGGCATCGACCCCTGTCTCATCATATAGGTATAGCCTCAGCTCCCTCCGACTGATATAACCTTCCGCCCAGACAACTACATATAATATGGTTCCCCTCCCTTTGTAGCGTCAAGGGCACAGATCAAAGTAGAAATATAATGCCAAAGTGTAGCACCACATAGTAGCCCTCCTCCAACAGTCAAGCACATATCCAGCAGTCAAAAGGTAAAGTGATCGTGGGGGTAAAATCTGTACAAGATACGATATACCGTGGTTTGAATGCGCAGGATCACATCCGAGCGAATAATGACTGCAGACTCCATTTGAACCAAATTACGGGTTTTCCAGATAGTATATGTAGTGCAAAGGAGACCAAGTCAGACAGCTTTGCTTCTCAATCCCTTCTTGTTGAGACAGAGTGTAGAGAGTGAGAGTAGGAGAGACATTAGGATAAGTGACAGAATCTGGTGGCTTGTTGGAGTTGGTTTGACCTGCTCGAATCTTGCCTAAAAATAAGGAAAGTAAATTGGAAGGAAAGTGATCGGTGGAGTGGACATGAGATTTTAAATTCTCTTTGTAAGGAAACTTTTTTTTCAAAAAGGAGGATAGATCTTGAAATAAGGATTTTATTTACTTGTGGATCAATATAAATGAAAGCATAATAGGTGATTGATAAACCAAGGTAAACACATAGTGTGGATCTTGGTTCAAGTTTATGTGTATTATATGGACGAATCCAAGAGTAGCAGAGACAGCCAAAATACGTCGTGAGGTGTATTTTGATTGATGATCAGATAGTTTAAAATAAGATGTGTCATTTTTTAAGGACTGATGTGGGCATGTCATTGATAAAGTAGGTGGCTATTTGAAGGCATAGTGCCAAAAACGAAGAGGTTTAGAGGACTGTGAAGAAGGGTTAAACCAATTTCCACAAATGGCGGCGTTTTCTTTCGGCTGACCCTACATGTTCAAGAGTGTATGGTGGCGAAGTGATATTAGCAAGGAGTTAGGATAAGGCTTGATATTCTCCTCCACCATCCATGTAAAATGTTTTAATGGTCTCAAAATACTTTTCAACAAGATTTTTAATTCTGTCAAAGATATTAAAACTTTCATATTTAACTTAAAGAGGATGCAACCATGTACTTAGTATATTAATCAACGAATCTAATATATTACTTGAAATCGCCAAAAGAAGTAATTGGAGCAGGCCCCTCAAACATCTGAATAAATAATTTGAAAAGGTTTGCCACAAACAGTTAAAGAGGTTTTGAAAGGCAATTTGTGACTTTTGTTACATAAAAATGAATCATAAATCTGGTTTTTATTATTAGAAACGGAAACTAAATTTGATGCCATAGTTTAGTAGTGGAAGTAATAGAGGTAGAAGGTGTACAAAAGGTTCTAGAGAGGGAAAAGAGAGAAAGTAAATAAGACTAGCTTTTTATTATTTCGAGTTGACAAAAGCTAGATTTCAGCATATATACAACAAAGCTACTGTACAAGCCTTTAACTAAAACACTTTACTTTCTAAGTACTAAGCTACTATATACAAACTAAAAACGACAACACTTCATTTATTAAAACAACAGAAACTAACTACTAACTATCTTAACATCCACCCCCCACCCCATAAAGTTGGAGGATGGTGAACATCTACCAAACTCAACTTGAACAAAAGGGAAGTAAAAAGAGGTGCAGCCAAAGCCTTCGTAAATAAGTCAGCCAATTGATGCTTAGAGGAAACATGAGCAGGAGTAATGAAACCCAACTTGTATTGATCACGAATAACATGGCAATCAATATCAAGATGTTTTGTACATTCATGAAACAACGGATTAGCAATAATATGAAGAGCAACCTAATTATCACACCACAAAGGAATTGGCCAGGAAAATGAAATCTGTAAATCTATCAACAGATAGGAAATTCACAGCAACTCACACACTGTTGAAGCCATACTACGATACTCAGCTTCAACTGAGGATCGAGAAACCGTAACCTGTTTCTTAGTCTTCTAAGAAACCAAAGAATTGCCCAAAAAGACACAAAAACTCAAGACAGAACGACGAGTAGTCAAACACGAATCCCAATCAGCATCACAATAAGTAACAAGAGAACAGGGAGAAGATTTAATAGGCACAGAAGAAACAGAGGAAGCCGGAAAAAACAAACCCTTAAAAGGGCAGCCTTTTAGCATATGCATAATAGCAGCCCAATGATCCTGACATGGAACAGTTACAAACTGACTTAATTGTTGAACAGCAAAAGTAATGTCAGGTTTGGTAAACCCCAAATACAATAATTGACCAACCAACCTATATTATTTCCCTACATCCTCCAAGACAGAACCAGAATTATTTGAGAACTTCAAGCCTTTAGGCAATGAGGTAAAAACTAGTTTAGCACCAGTCAAACCTACATCAGATAACAAATTAAGCACATACTTGCGTTGATTAACATATAAACCAGTAGAAGACCTAGCAATCCTCAAACCTAAAAAATACTTGGCAGGAACAAGATCCTTAACAGAAAATGCAGAATCTAAAAAATGTCTAACATCAGGCCCAGTCAACAAGATATCATCTACATAGATAAGCAAAGCCACAAAATGAAAACCAGTAGACTTGATAAACAAACAGTGATCATGCTGAGATTGAAGAAAACCATAAGAAAGCAAACGCTTTAGTGAATTCACAATTCCACTGACGGGAGGCTTGCTTCAAACCATACAAAGATCTATTTAACTTGCAAACTTGATTAGGACCAACTTTAGTATACCCATCCGGAGGTAACATATACACTTCCTCATCAATATGCCCATGTAGAAAGGCATTATTGACATCTAATTGATGTATAGGCCAGGAAAATTAAGCAGATAAAGCTAATAATAGATGGACGGTGACTGTTTTTGCAACAGGAGAAAAACTATCAGTAAAATCAACACCCTCAACTTGATGATATCCCTTAGTCATTAACTTGGCCTTATATCGATCAACTGTCCCATCAGCCTTAAGCTTGACCTTAAAAACCCATCGGAAACCAATGGCCTTCTTACCAACTAGTAAAGAAGTCAACACCCAAGTGTTGGATTCCAATGTAGCTAACTGCTACTGCATTACCCTTATCCAATGATCATGAAACTTAGCCTGATTATAAGATTGAGTTTCCTGAATAACAAAAACATTAGCTAAAAAAGACATGTATGTAGAGGAAAGATGGGGAGTAGGAACAAAAGGAAAAGTAGGAAGAGAATAACTTGAGGAACAAACAACAGAAGGGTGAATTTGGTTTGTAGTGGCATGAGAGACAAAATCATTAAGCCAGGCTAGTTTAGTTGTGACTCTTGTACTCCTACACAGAGTAGGAGTAGGGATAATGGGACATGGCAAAGAAGAAGAAGAAGGAAGATCAAGGGAAAAATGATCAGTGTGGGAAGGAAGGAAGGTAGGAATAGAAGACTGCTCATCCAAAACATCTGAAGGAAGTGGAACATTCACGGTGGCAGTAGATAATGATTTATAAGGATAAGTAGTTTCATGAAAAACTACATCTCTAGAAACCAGAAATGAACCAGAAGTTATATCAAATAACTTGTACCCTTTTTGCCCTTAACTATACCCCAAGAAAATACACTTGGAAGCTCTCAGATCAAACTTATCTTTATAAGGCTTGACATTTGTAGCAAAACACAAATAACCAAAAGATTTTAAATGATCATACTTTGGAGGAAAATCATATAAAATCTCATAAGGGGTTTTCCACTTGAGTAGTGGAGTAGGAAGCCTATTGATGAGATAAGTAGCAGTAAGAATCGATTCACCCAAAAAATGTTTAGGTAAGGAAGCTTGAAACATGAAAGCTCTAGCTATTTGTAATAAATGTTTGTATTTCCTCTCCACAATCCCATTCTGTTGAGGTGTATAGACACAAGACCTATGATGGATAATTCCCAAATTTGTAAATAATTTCTGGCATTCTCCACTCAAAAATTCTGCCCCACTATCTGTTTTGACTATCTTAACAGATTTCTGAAATTGTGTCCTAACCATCTTTAAAAAAAACTGTCTAAACACCTAAGAACTTGACACTTATAGATCATCAAATAAGTCCAAGTAGCCCTACTAAAATCATCCACTACTGTTAAAAAGAATTTTCCCCTAGAAAGAGAATGTTGGCTATAGGGTCCCCATATGTCAACATGAATTAACTAGAAAATGGAAATAGTATGAATTTTACTATGAATGAAACTTCAACCTATGTTGCTTTACAAGTGCGAAAACATCACAAACATCAATCTCTTCAACATTTTTATTATCAACAGGAATAACATGTCTAAGTACAATATCTAAAACATGCCCTAAGCGTTTATGCCAAAGTTTGTACATTGACATAGACAGTACATTGTCAACATCACTTGCAATACTACACAATGAATATTTTGTTACTGCATCTGCCTTAAAAGATTCCTTTTCAAGGATATACAACCTGCCTACAACCTTTCCTACTGCCAAAATTCGATCGTCTTCAGGTCCTACAAAATGCAGTGATTTGGAAAGAATTTAAAGGTAATAGAAGATGAATTGGCAAGTTTGTTCACAGATAGCAGGTTAAATTTGAAAGTAGGAATATGCAAGGTATCTGTCAAGATAATGTCATTTGGTAACACAACATCTCCAATGTGATGGACCTGATTCTGAGTACCATTAGAGAGAGAAACAGGTATGTATTTAGCAGGAATGATAGGCTTGGTTAACAAAGAAACATCCACACACATATGATTAGAAGCTCCTATATCTATTATCCAAGAATCTAAATCTATGCCATCAAGACTAGAAAGGGCTAATATAGGAAATGTACCTGCAAAATATGAGATCTATGCAAGGTTCACCATGAGAGGATCTGTCAGGGCTTTGTTCTTAACCAGCTTCAGCAACTCTTGCTTAATCAATTCAGATAGTGGAGGATTAATAGTATTAACAGAATTGTCTATGACTAATTTACTGCTATCTACAGTGAATGAATTAGTATCATTTACTGTATTAGCAGTATAAGATTTCCCAATCCCTTTCCCTCTTCTGTTTTGTAACTTCTTGTACCAATCGGGTCCACCAGTGAGTTTAAAACAATTCTTCTTCAAATGTCCATTTTTCTTACAATAATTACAAAAAAATTCACTCTTATCACCATTCCCCCATTTTTGTTTAGACTGTTTTCCTCCCCCATTTGTAATTCTGTAATTCTCTTACCCCTTCTAGTATTAACAGTGCACTATGATCTATTCCTTCACCAAAACCATCTAAACTTCTCTTTGTTTTTCTACCCTCAACACCATAGAATAAGCCTTATTAATAGAAGGTAGTGGTTCCATAACCAATATCTGGTTCCTAACATGATCAAAACCAATCCCATCAGAAATTGCATTAACTGATTCATTGAAGTTAAATCAGCCAAAGCCTTAAATGTTCTATAGATACACTGTGTTGCTGCCCCACAAGTGCACTGCGGGATAGGCATGAGGCACTAAAGCTCATCCCACTTTAAACCAGTAAAATATTTTTCTACATACATATTGCCCTAAGACGCAACACTAATCTGCCTCTGTAAGTGATACAATAAAGGCCCATTGCTTTACCCAAACCTTTCTACCAAATCTGACCACAATTCTTAGGCAGAATTTGTGTAGATAAAGGCTTCAACTATATCCTTTGATATCGAATTTAAGATCCAGGATCTAACCATATAATCAATCCTAATCCACCTATCACATTCAACTAAGCCTGAACTAGGTTTCGGGAAAGTTCCATCTATAAACCCTAATTTCATCTTAGCTCTTAGGGCAATTTTTATAGATCTACTCCAGCTCAAAAAATTGCTCCCATTCAGTACTGCGGTAACTGAACTCATACCTAGATAATCCAAACCTTGGAGATACACCTGATTTTCTTCATGCGTGCCTCATAATCGGGGGTCCAGTGTTGATCCAGTAAGGGATTCCATAGAGACACCCTCCATTATCGCAAATATCGCAAGCTGAAGTCACATTCGTAGGTACTGAGTCTAAATCTCAAAACCCTAGCCTCTCAATCCTTCAAAAAAAAAGCTTCTTCCTTCACCACTGAAGAAAATACAGCTACTCTGGACCACCAACACACACACTTCTCCGTGTTGTATTTGGCTCTAATCGACCTCCAATAATGATCAATCACCGGTATCATTACTGCTCTAATATCATGTACAAAAGGCTCGAGAGAGGGAAAAGAAAGAAAGTAAATAAGACTAGCTTTTTATTATTTCGAGTGTACAATTAACAAAAGCTAGATTTCAGCATATATACAACAAAGCTACTGTACAAGTCTTTAATTAAAACACTTTAATATCTAAGTACTAAGCTACTATATACAAACTAAAAACGAAAACACTTCATTTATTAAAACAACAGAAACTAACTACTAACTATCTTAACAGAAGGTGACAAGTTAGATGATAGAGTTGAGGATAATCATTCATACAAGTTGTTCCTACTCCAGCTTTGGGCGAAGGATGCCCCCATACTCAAATCCTTCATAAGAAAGTAGTTAGGAAAAAATTCTATATATCGATGTATTATTTTGTTTGTAAAATTGAGAAATTGAGATGAGTTTTTTTTAATAAATGTGCACAAAAAACATTATCAAGAGTAAATGAGGTCATACAAGATTTAAGAGAAGAAGAACAAATCTGAGAGATGGAAATTGCATTATCATTATCAACAACGATGTCCTCATCTCTAATATAATGAGAATGCATCCATAGGTTCTACAACTCAGAAGTCATATATGTTATAATCCAACCATGATCGAATCGTGGGTACAGCAGAAAACAAATTTTTTACAAATTCTGAGCAGATCCCGATAATTGATTAACTTGAATAAAATAAAATATGAATCATAAGAAATCATATCTTGTTCATTTTCACATTGAAAATTCTTTGAAAATTTTCTCAATTTGTCAACCACAAGTTGAACACTTGTCCAACCTCGATGGTGTTTATAGAACAACTTCTCAACACTTTGAGAGAAAGAATATAAGAGTGCTAGCTCATTTTTCTTTTCTTCCTATTAATAAAAAAATCATTAAGGTGGTTTTGTAATTTATTAAAATTAAATTCCTTAATTATAATTATAGTCATACTATAATTATAATTAACTTAATTTTAATAAAATCAAATATGTTATACTTGATCCCTAAAGTTTCTCAAACTTTAAATTAAGTTCAACTTAATTAAATTGATTTTTCTTTCACAAATTACTCATTGATGTGTGAACCATTAACTTCCTAATATATTGACAGTGATTACAAATTATAATTCTAATTTATAATTAGAATTAGATAAATTAAAACTCCTTTTAATTTATTTTTAATTCTCTAATTAAACAATTTATAACCATTGGTCAAGATTGACGTCTAGGAACATATCATAATCACCCAAATATCAAGAATGTCAAAGTGACTTGACTTAACTTATTCATGCATGGTTATGATGTATAATTTAATCCTTTCGTCATCCAATATTTTAATTAGACATAGTATAGATATTGTGTCTTCTCTTTTGGTCCAATCATGTCCGTCTTTGCTAATTAGTAATTGATTTATAATTGATATTTGAAGAACGGCTTTTCAAATGTCAATTTACTCTCACCAGAGAATTCCATAAATCTCTGCTAATCAAGAACATTGGAATATTCTCTCTAATTACTTTATAGTGACAAATCCTTTATTGACTTACTTAACTATTTCCATATGGTTTATATTGCATCTAAGGGCTACCGACTGAATTATCCTAGAACAATTCATAAGTAATATCAAAACACAATAATTCCCACATGAGATACCTTAGTAATCTTAAGTCTAAAGATCAATTATACAATCATTATTATGAGAAAATCTACAGACACATAAGTAATATTCCATTTAGAATTCTAATAATCGAGTCAATTTAGTGTCTTATTCTCTAACAATCACCCACATATTAGTTTAAGTATCTTCATACTTTAATTTATGAGATCAATTACATTCTTCATAAGAAAGAAACATAATGTGTGCTAGTTTTACCATTTTAACAATATCCCGTCTTGATGAAACTACAACTAGGAACATTTAGGAATAATATGTAAATTTAAATTGAATCTCACAATTATGATCTCATCATAATTTCAATTACACATTAATTATTCAAGAAATTTATCTTTAGTATTAAAACATCAAAAGTAATTAAATTTATCTTTAGTATTAAAACATCAAAAGTAATTAATACATAAAGATAAAGAATGCCTTTATTAATAATTGTCACTAAACTACAATTAAAGCAATTGGCTGTAGGGCATAAACTAACAATCTCCCACTTGCATTAAGCCAATCATTTAAGTATCTCATATCATATCACCATGTGATAATTATTCTACTATTGGGATAGCGGTTTAATGAGAGAATTCTCCGAGATTCTTTATTGTGAGCATTTGCTTAAATCTTACAACTTCTATTTCAAGTATCATTGTAATTAAAAAAATTTGCTTAAATACATCATTGGATCTTTGATGAGATCTTCGCTCCTTTTGCATGCCAAGTGACTATAATGTTCCATGGTACATTACTATCTTGTATAATGTAAGGAACTATATCAAGTTCATTAAAGAACTTCTTGATCCAAATAATCATTTTCACTAAATGAAAAAAATATATTATGGCATAATTAGCAACCATTACTACATTGTAACCTTTCCAATCCTAAATGATATTGTTCTAAGTAAATAAACCTTAGTTAGGATTCGCTTATAAAGTTATATCCTTATATTCTTGAACTCAAATATAAACTTATATATAGAATAATGGATATCGTCAATACTTTATAAGTATTTGATATCTCAAATGCTAAGCACATTTAGTACATTATTTGTGTAATTGGAGTTAGAATAGGTAAGCAACTTTCATTCTTTCTCTATAGATATAATTCCCAGAATTAAGTTGTTGCCTTTTCATATCCAATAAGAGTTGTTCTTGGACAATTATGTTTTCAACAATTAAAAAATTAGAATTGTTGTTCTCTATGACCAACATGTCTCCATATACTCCCACTAAATAGGACAAACATACTCCCACTAATCTTCTTGTAGACTTGATAAATTCACAATCATCTCTAAAACAAACTCTTTGAATTCATCATGAAAATGAATCTTTCAACATCTTAAATCCTTTCAAGTATACATCATATATATCAAATAAGGCACTAGTTCCAATTGGATGTACTGTCATGAGATTTGAACTTTTCAAATTTCATTTTACTCCCACTAATTATCTCGAGAATCATTCTCCTATAAATATTCATTGAAATAAACAATTTGTTCAATAGGTCTATAAGATCATATCCAACCCTTTGGATATCTCATAACTTTTTATTATCTAATGTAGTTCTAAACTTAATGGATAATATATGTTTCAACTAAGCATTACATCCTTAAAACATTAACATTAACTCTTTCAAAGACTTAGCATTTCATATCTAATATAGAATCTTGCTAATTGATTCAGTTGAAACTATTGAAGGTAAGTCATTGTATTAGGCATAACTATAAAAAAATATTGCATCATACAATATCTCATATTAAAATTTTCATTTTACATAAATCTATACTCTTATGGAATTTTTTTGTGAAGGTATTCACTATAGAATCTCATTCCCTATAGATAACCAAAATTTTAAACTTACCATAATGATCTCATCTAAGTGGTTCAGCATTCTCAATTCTTAATTTCTACTTAGATTTAAATAATTTGAAATTTTCAAAATTTTAAATCATTATTTCATTTAATACATATGACTATATCACATAAAGTCATTAGTAATCTAATGAAATATAAATATCATTCTTATATGAATTGTTATTCCATCACATGTATAAATTTAACAATTCAATACCACGATCATCCTTTTACCAAAGATTGACTTGTTATTCTTCAACTTTACAAGTTTCACAAGTTCCATATGATTCATAATCAAAATGATACAAATGTCCTTATATGTAAATTTATGATTCTCATTATATTGATTTAACCAACATGGTATAAAAGGATAGTCTCGATTATCGAACTTTGCATTCTTGCCATTTATGTTAAGTATAAGTCGCGTTGTATCCAGCATATACAAACTATTTGCATATATTTGGATCAACTACTTTAACTCAACAATATATTTCTTATCATGATTTGAACATTAAAATAATGTTGAATCTAAATTCATTATCAAATTCTCATAAGTATGAGCTAGAAATACATATAATCATTATCATATCTCTTATAGGCAAGAAAAGTTAAGCAATCATTTTCTTCTAATGATAACTGTTACATTCTACAGTAAATGCCTTTAATTGTAGTCCACACTTATGCTTTTAATAGGCTAAATTAAGTGAAACAGTTCCAACAAGGTACTATACCTTTTAACTCTACTTTATACAACCTCTTGCATCTTGTTAGCATAGTGTTGACATACATCTTACATTTTGTCATCAAAGTTTATGAGTCATTAGTCAACTCAAAATGTCAATACATTTTGTCATCCATATGATTTTGACATATCTCTAAAATTTTAACACCAAATCCTCAACAAGGATTATAACAAATTTGCACAATGGGCATACAATTTTCTTTTCTAACTTTTGACAACTCTTCTCAAGCGTAACCTATGCTCAAGAAATTGATTTCACTAACTTAGCATCAACTATGCTAAACAAGGTAAATTCCACAAAAAAATATAAATGTAAGAAAAACCAAATAATTAATTATATGCCATGACTACTATTGTGGTCTAAACAAAGCAATGTAAATTAGATTCTATCTAGACCAACTAAAGGCAAGCGTACCTCATGGAAAAGTAATACAAAGCAGTAAGAACCAGATATCGTACCTAAGGGATTCCAACACGTAAGACAATTAAATTAAATGATGCAAAATTACTCAGACGATCAAGAATTGATTGACTTGAAAGTAAAATAAAGTAAGCGAATCAAGGAAATATGCGAGATGCAAAGTATGAATTAAAAATGACTAGACTTACTCAAATGATAGAAATCAGCTAAGGTATCGGATTTCAATTGGATTGAACTAAAAATTATAACAGTGGATTGATCTAATAATTACTTCATTTAAGCAAGTCGAACCCAATGTTTATAGGAATTCCCTTCTCTTCTAAATCCGAGTTACCCACTTGGTTCATAGATAATTCGAAAAAAAGACATTCAATACAAAAAGCCTAAAACTAAGATCGTTAATCCTAGTATCCTCATACAAGATCCTAAGGTTGGTGTACACTTTAGTATCAAGTATGTTGCTTGATTAATTTTCTGACAAATTAAATCCCATTGTTTATGACATTCAATCATCTAAGGCCTTAATCTAGGTGATCAAGCTAAATTAGGACTAAATTGCATTCAATTAAGCAAAAATCAATACCACAAAAATTGTCCTAATCTAATATCAATCTTAACCTTAATCAGAAAAAAAAACTTTCATATATTCATCAATGTAACATAAATCATGGCCATAATATATGTTTACATCGATTAAATCCACACAATTAAAATAAATACGGAATAAAAAAATTAAAAACACCCCTTCTCCCGAGGCTGTAGCTGCTCACGCTATCCACCAGCTGCTATTTTCTTCGTTTCTCTTTTATTGAATGATTTTATGAGAGGTTTCGATCCACCTTTCACGCATTCCTTAGTTCACACAACTATCTTCCTTGCTCTGCCGTTGATGTGACAAATAAGTTTTTTGTTGGTCCACCGGCTCATGCTCAGCACTCTTCTTTGTTCCTATCTCTCCTTGTTCTTCTATCTACGCGGCCATTGCTTCACTCACACAAGACTCACTGCATTAAGCCTTTTTATCCCGACTCCTCTTCATGAAAAATCACGGTCTGTTCCTCATTCTCTGCCCCGCCAACTTCCTGCTTGTTTTCTATGTATTTAATGCCTTCAACCTTACGGTCCCACACACTTTATTCATGCACAACTCTTGCGTTTTTTCACCCCTTCACTGCCAGCCTCCTGCTTTGGTTTTTATGTATATTGAATGTCCCTTCTAGCTGTCCTCATAAGTTTTGTTCCTCTCTATATTTTTTTGCCGCCACTGCCTTGTTTTAACTCTATGTATTCAATGTTTTTGAAAGGGCTTTCTTTCCCATGCAAACTCATGCTCTCTCTATTGATTGTCCTAAAGTGTCCATTTTTTTTTTATGGTTTGGTCCACCTTTATCAAATAAGCTCCAGCTCCCTTTGTCCACTCTTGATTCATGTATTGAAACCTCTCCTTCATACATAAACCCTCATTCTCCTTGGCCAAAAACGTTAACATTTTTTTTTTTAATATCCTTCCTTCCTTTTAGAGCTTTCCTTGCTTTAGGCTTTTAAAAGTTCCACTACAACAAAAAGGTACATTTGGCGTCGTCTAGTAGACGTCGTAAAACCCAATCAGACGTCGCATAAAACCTTCTACGACGTCTATTAAAATGTCACAATAGACGTCGTAGATTGTGGGGTAGGTAATAGGTTTCTGCAACGTTTGATGCAAAACGTCGTAGAATGCTTATCTATTCTGCGACGTTCATAGAGACGTCAGGAAAGAGCGGTGTATTTTGCGACGTTTGGAGAGAACGTCAGTGATCGTTGTGGTTTTAACGACGTTGAAAAAGAAGGAATATTCTGCGACGTCTGAATTAAGAGACGTCGTCGATTGTAATTTTTTTTATAAAATATAAATTTCCTGAAAATTAATTTATTTATAATAATTATGTTAATAATGTTTTAATATAAATTA
>JANIJH010000007.1:5910833-5921185 GCA_024520975.1 Erythroxylum areolatum | reverse complement strand
ATTGTAATGGCATGTAGCCCTTGGCTTATAGGGTGTTTAATTCATAGTTAGAATGATTGTGCGTATGTTATAATGTGTGCGAAAATGCATATGTGAATCGAATTATGTATGGATGTTGGGATCGGGTCTGACGTTTTGGGAAGCTCGTCGCGGGCGCAGCCCGAGGGGCCACCTCGAGAATAGGGAATCGGGACCCGGGTCCAACAATTAAACTATAATCGAGATCATTAGAAGCAAGTGGAAAAGTCAAAACCTTACCAATCTTTTTTTGGCATAAGGCAATTCATATTGTAGTTTACTTATTGAATATTAGTCCTAATAGAGCAGTCATGTATTAGATACCTTTTAAATCTTGGAAAGGTTTAAAGCCACCAATGAAACATCTAAAAGTTTGGTTGTATAACCTATGTTTTAATAAGTTCTCAACAACTATGTAAGCTTGATAGAAAGTCTAAAAAATTTATATTTTCTAGTTATTGCTACAATTCAAAGCTTTTCGACTATATAATCCTATAACGACGAAGATCATTATTAGAAGAGATGTAGAATTTGATGAAGGTGAATAGGGAAGCAGTAGTAAATTATCAAAGATCTTATAAGAAGATGCTTTAAATGAATCAATAAATCCATCTTCCATTGCTAATATAGACTTTTTAAATAGTAGCAACATTAGCCCAAATGGTCATTTATTCCATTTGGAGAAGAAAGAACAGGTGATTATACAAGAGTGAGGAATTGTAAAAACATCAACTTGCTGACCAAATTGTGAACTTGATAGGAGTTATTATTATTGTCAATGATAAGGAAAGCACAGTTAACCAAGAACTTAGAGTAAACTAGTTGCTTTGATGCAAATTTTTATTTTATATATATATCATGTTTAGTTTAGCTTCACTTGATTCAAGGTGTATGATTATTGTTTAGGATCGTGTAATAGCTTTTGCTATAATTAAATGCAATTTTAAAAAAAAACCAATGGGACCATTTCAACAATGATAGCACCTGATTCTGAATATTCAAATGAGAATCCTACACAGGCGTTTAGATCACTTGCAAAACTTTATGAAACTTGTACCTTTTTGCTATTTGGTGTATTAATCCAACTAGTAGAGGCTCAACAAAAAGAGAATGGAGGGATGCAAGGGAAGATGAGTTGATAGCAATTAAAAATGAAATATGGGATTTAATGGATTTAACCAAAGGAAAAAATGTTATTAGCTAGAAATGGATGTTTAAAACAAAATACAATGGTATTAGCAGAGTGAAAAAATACAAAGCCAAATTGGTAGCAAAAGGATATTCTTAATGACAAAGTATTGACTTTAAAGAAATGCTTTGTTTCCACAAGTGGAAGGTTTATCAATTTGAAGTAAAGTTGGTATTTCTTAATGGTGACTTGGAAAAAAGGAGTGTACATGGGATCAACCAGATAGTTTTGTGGCAAAAGAAGCAAAAGAGAAAGTATACAAGATTAAGAGAGTAGTTTATAAGCTCAAACAAATCCCACGAGCGTGTTACAACAATATAGATGTATATTTTAGAGAAAATGCGATTGAAGAAAGAACGAATGAACATACCTTATTTATGAAAATGCATCAACATGATTTTTTAGTCGTTTTCTTGTATATTGATGGCATATATAGGAGTTCCTCTTACTCTCTTATTAGTGAATTTTGATGTTGCATGATGAACAAGTTTGAAATAACATACTTAAATCTACTCCACTATTTTTTGGAATTAAAGTGAAGCAAGGAGAAGATAATTCACTTTAATTCAAAAAGAAGATATGTTGTTAACCGTCTAAAAAGAAATAGCATGCTTAATTGCAAAGTGATTGACATTTTTATGAATGTGGAAGTTATAGTTGGTTGTTAATACTGAGAAAGCAAACGTGAACTATTTATATAGCTTACTTAGAGGTGTAATCTATTTGACCCATACTTGTCCTAATATAATCTTTGTTATTAGAGTCATTTTGAGATTTATACATAGCCCTACGAAGCATCATCTTTAAGCAGCTAATTATATTGCCAGAACTACAACTTTTGGGCTATGCTACTACTTGGATATAAAGAAAACAACCAATTGTTGCACTGTCATTATTGGAAACAGAAAACAATCTTTAGCATGTCAAGCATTATGGCTAAGAAAATTGTTTGTTGATCTTCATCAAGAGCAAAACGGGACTATTGAAGAACTCAAAATGGCCTCCAGTTGGGGTCTCATATAGTTCAGATAGAATGAGAGAAATTACTGCAGAAAGAAGATTTAAGATTACCTTTTCATCAAGAAACCATACGCCATCATGTTGGAAGGCTTGTGGATTGGTTACTTCTATATAATGTTCAATTTACGGACTATGAAATTAAAGATATTCAAAAGGTCCTTTGCCATTTCTTTTTCTTGCTCTCAAATGCTTCTAGATCTAGCACACCTTATAAATTGTGACACACTTGTTTGGCCGATATTTTTTTATAGAACGCAGCAAGCACTCAATATGCGATTGACATTTTATGGAATAGGATACATACTGGGTAATGGAAACAACCACACTACATATAATGAGATAAAGCAAGCAAACGAAGGGTACGAGTCCTATATAGAACCATTATTGCACACCAACAGACTCAAATTCTGGTGGAACCTTTAGACTACCAACCGAAGGGTACTAGTCCTATATAAAACCATTATAGCACACCAGCATACTCAAATTCTGGTGGAACCTTTAGAGCTCGAGGACCTTCTTCCATGATGGCCTGTTGCTAATATCATCCCACCAAGCGCTAACGTGCTTCCTCTCCCTAATCAAATACTCCTTCTGCATTGGTCCAACCAAATACTGAGTGAAGGGAAGGTGGCTAAGGTCTGCCAGGCTAAAGAAATCACCAGCTAAGTACTTGCTCTTAGACAGCCTCTCTTCGTACACGTCCAACACCTTCCCAAGCTTCTCTTCGCTCTCTTTGATTATCTTTTCATCTGGTAGAAAGCCCAACGCAGAAGAAAATAATATCTGAATTGTCAAAGTATAGATATGGGGGTGATAGTTGTGTGCCTCAACTTCTAGCCATTGTTCTACTAGGCCCCTTTCTTCTATGGTGTTTCCAAGCAGATCTGTCCCTTGGGACTTGTACTTCTCTGCATAGTACCTTATGATTGCTCGCGATTCTACATGCCCATTACAATTACGTACAGAGTTTTGATAAGTATAATCAACACAACGCTTTAGCAAAAGGGATTTGAGTTAGATGAGAAACTTCTACCGTATAAAGTAAAGTCGCCATCTTGAATTACCGGAAGAGACCCAAAAGGCTGCAATATCGATATGATGAATATACTTGGTGGTAGCAAGTAATCTTGGAGAAAGTTCGGATAAGAAAAGAGTAGTGAAAATGAAAGTTAAATAACCCTGAACCTTGTCTATGACTATGAGAACTCAAACAAAGTGAAAACGATGAAGATTTCAATGTTCTAAAGCAAAGAATGAAAAAAAAACCTGCAGCTTTAGATACTCAGGGGTTTTATGCTCGCCCTTGACGAGATCAACTGGTACCGTCTCGAACTCAATACCCTTCTCAATAAGGCACACAATCACTCTCTTTGGAGAAGCATAGGCTGGACCATATACCTTCACCACCATTTTTCCTGGCTCAAAGTTCTTTCTCAATACCAAAGTCTTGATAAATGATGTATTGTTGGGGATGAGCCCTTATTTTTCTTTATATAATCTGCCTCTTAAGTATCATCTTAATGGGTGATTACGCAATTTGACTGGTGGGCCAAATTTTGTAAGTGGCAAACCAGAATCTGTTTGTTGTGAAAACTTGACTAAAGGTGACCAATACTCAGCCACTCATCTCTAAGCTATAACCATTAATCATGGCAGATGACCTTCTAATTTATTCAATATCGCAAGTTTAACCCCCCTCTCAAATATGATGATTTTGGTGACTTGAAGGATTAAGCTTGTACCACATACAGGTAAGAAACAAGCAGATGATTATGTTGACGAGAAATTCAAAGTCTAGGCTGCAAAGCAGCTAATTCAATGTTTGTTTAGATGTCAGAAAAAAATCCATCTTTGCTCTATTCTGTATTGACGCCGCTGCACCGACTGCTCCTGAAGGTGGTGATTGTCAATTTATTAGGTGTATTAGTCCTGAAGATGATAACGTTAGGTAACCTATCGGTCCCCACTTGATCAGATTCTAGAAACCTAACTCTGTTGTCTTGTGATTGGACAACCTCTTCGTCCTTTATCTTTCAATTATTTTTAATCACACGTGAACGTACAGGATATGAATTAATTAATTGAAACAAAAGAAAAGATCAGTTTTGAGATACCTACTGTCAGAACCTCGCATGGCAGAACTCCACTAAATGGATAATGAAATATTTTTAACTAATCTAAAATAATTTTAAAATACCAAATTATGCATTATAATCTATCGTTACATTATATATGGTGAAATTTGAAATAAAGCTACAATGATATATTTGTTTAAGGAATAAGCCATCAATTAAAACAAGTAAAGAAATACGTTCAATATTTTTATATAATTTTCTTATTGTTGTTCTGTAATAACATACACCATTTTTCTTGATAAAACATATTTATATTACAAGGAAGAAAATAATACTAGTGTGAACTAATAATATTCAGTCTTCCTTTACGGCATAAGATAGCAAGTGACAAATTGATGTACATCTCTTATCTATCTGGTCGCGAGATTATGGAAGGAGAGAAGCGAAAGAATTTTCAGAAATTGAAGTCAGGCTATGAATGGAAAGCATTTTACGAAGAACCAATCAGGGCCGTTCTTATTATTTTATAGGCCTGGAGTGAAATAAAAAAATGACTCTAATAAATCGACAATATACTTAACTCTACATATTTGTATGAAACATAAATGATTCAATTTATAAGTTCATATAATCAATTAAATATTAAATGATCACAAATATACAGAGGATCATGATTTATGAAAAACAATTTCTCCGTGCATTTTTAATATAACACAATTGGATTAGAAAAAGAACAAAAATACCTATATAAAACTGGAAAAAGTATGCAGACACAATCAAACTCCAATAACTTTACAATATATTACAAAAATATATAAATAGTATTATATCTGTGATAGAGAAAAAATAAATAGCAAAATTTAATAAATAATATTAAAAATAAAAATAAAGAGCAAATTTTAATGATCGAGATACACTAATTTCTAAAAATACAAGAAATTAATATAATTAGGATATAAGCTAATATAATGTCCAGGTTAATGACAAATTATAAATTAATTATAACATATTCAAATATTTAATAAGCTAAAAATACATTAAAAAATCAGAAACTTTACCTTTAAATTATAATCAGGACTCAAAAGACAGAATCGTAACATTTTTTAGTGCTAATTTTTTAGTTGGAATACTTTAAATACATATATTGATAAAAATAAAAAAAATAGAAGGTAAAAGTACACTTAAATATTTCAAGACTATTTATAAATATGAAATGTTAACCATAAAGTCCACAACATTAACTTATAACATTAAATCAATCTTTAACTTATAACGTTAAACCAATCTTGGAACTTACCCTTCTACTAATGTTTAACTCTTTGAAACATCTGCACCAATGTTAAAGTCATTTATTACTACCTGCAGGTAAGTTAACGTTTAAGTCTCACTCTACTTTAAAAGATTGATAGTGAATTAGTGATATTGCTGCAATCTATGGGAATCAAAACATGAGGATGGGAATTAATTAGCTTAATGGCACTTTAACATGCAGAATATTGAAAGGTAGGGAATTAATTAGCTTAATCTTCAATCTTAGTTTTTGGTTCTGAATTGAAAGATGTTAATTAACCCAAGTAAGATGTTTTGGACCTCTTTGCAAATCCTTATTGATGCCCTTTGAAGTTTAGGGCAATTATTTTTATTCTTAAAAACATATTTAATCTTCTTTTTAAAAAAAAATTATTGCGATAACAAAATTAAATAATTATTTTTGACATTCTTAAATTGATTTATGCAACCTCACAAGTCATAATTTGTTATAATTAATAGAGAACTTTACAAAAATCTCCTTAAATTTAAAATTTTAATTCAATCATAATATATTTTATCTTTACAAATGTTTCCAATCATGTCTTGCCGAAAATTCCAAGCTAATAGTAGGTCTCTTTAAATTTTATTAAAAGCTTCAACATTACAATGTTCTCCTATAATTAAGAACGAAGCAATGCAGACTTTAAACATTTAAATACTGATTTCAAAATTTGTAGGATTCAATTATGTATTGATTAATCTTAGATATGATAGGAATTATTTCACAAGGAACAAAGAACAATATAGGCAGTTAGTAATTTAAAGAAAGTTATGTAAAGCCTTAATTTTTCTCCTTATTAATGTCTGAATTTCACCTAAGTACAACACTTTGGTAACAACCTTTTTTCAAATCATTCTCTTATTAAAGTTCACAATTTATCAAATCACAAGATCAAGAATTTACCCTTCAATTTCAGCAGTTAATTAATCAGTCTAAAGGTATAGGAGAAAGTAGTAGTAAGGGGAATATCTTTCAATGTTCACAGATTTGAATCTCTTAAATTTGTAGGAAAATTGTAAATAGTGAAAGAAGAACTTAAGGAGCTAAATAAAAAGTAGTCCAACAATATAAGCGTAGCTATTCAAACTTTAAAAAAAACACTCCGCAAGGTCCAAAAAAAGCTCTATTTGAAAATAACTTACGAGGCTCGTAAGTTCAAAGAAAACCTAGAGGTTGAAAATAACTTACGAGGCTCTTAAGTTCAAAGAAAACTCATGCTATAAAGGTTGACAATTTTCTCTCAAGATAGAAATTAAAAATCCATTAGTTGAGACATGATAAAAGAAACATATACTATTTTTATAATGGAATCTTACACAGAAGAACTCACAAAAACTCTCTTCTGAAGTTGACCAATATGGTCAAACCATCTAGAATCAAGAAGTCAAAAAATTGGCTTTAAATTACTCTTATGACACATTAGGTACACCTAACAATGTTTGCTTATCTATTTAGGGTTTTAAAAGAATTTATCTAGGATTTAATCTTTAAAGAACAAGTAATTGATCCCAACAATCCCTTTAGTAGAGCAAATGTTAAAAGAGATTTACTCAATTTCAACCCTCATAAAGCTTTTATACTTGACTAAATGCAATCTTTTTAAAAAAAACTTGAAATTTGGCCAATGATCAAATCACAAACTCAATTATGTAAGACTTCATTGGTGAAACAATGTTAAAGGAAATCAATAAAACCCTAATATCAGATCTCTAATTGTTAGTGTCTTTATTTTCTGTCTTTTTGTGGTTAATTTTCTTTATTCTTGAGATTTGAAGTTATATTTAATGAGAATTAATCTTGTTTTATGTCAAGGTGTATTTTGGAACTAAATAGAAAGAACTGCGACAATTTTGGAACAAAAAAGAGCTGAACTAGGTATTGAACCTAAGTAGACATGGTCTCGTGTAACAACCAGAAGCATAAAACGCAACAACTTGGAATTATAAGGCAAACGATGTAGCACAGGAATAAAACTTAGGTTAAAAGGCATGAACAGTACCATTGGACCAAAGATTAAATTGTCACAAATAGTATTGCAAGAGTGTAAGGAGCAAAATGACATTGGAAGTATTGCAAGAGTGTAAGGAGCAAAATGACATTGGAAAGTGGGAGTAGTCTAGCCAAAATGCAACATCAAATGAGGAAGCATAAGTAATGCCATATGTCTAAGCAACATTCAAAACATCAACGTGTGTGAAGAAAATGCATGCATGATAGACGACAAAACAAAAGGTGGACGCAAGAGGAAAATACATGCAGAAATAAGAGTCTAAAACACATCCAGCATGAAGTTAAACGCAGACGTATGGGGAGTGTTGAAGCGTGAATTAAAAACAGATAAAAGATGCGTGAATAAAAAGAACACAGGGGTAGTTGGTGAACTAGCACAAAACAACAGCCAGGAGAGGTGAATCAGGAGAAACAACGCAGTCGCAAAGAATGTTGAACAAAACATTAGAAGGATGCGTTAAACGCTTGATGGAAATGCTGTCAATTTTTGCATTTAGATGCTAGCAGCGATAGGTTAGATAAAAAAGAAAAGAACGAAAGAGGGCTGCGTGAGAAGATTTTAGACGGCAGAAGAGTTGGGTGAGAGAGGAGAATAGGGGCTTATGGCAGATAGCAAATAGAAAAGAGGGTTGGTGGCAAAACAGAAGAGCAAAGCTTGCGATAATCCCAATGCCAGTGACAGTCCCAAATAGTTAGGAAAGATTATGATGTTGGGTAACTAAAGTTTTATTTCTTGGTTTACGGAATCCTAATTATTGAACTCTGCATGTTGTGAGACTTTTGTTCTTTATTTCAATCTTTTTATTAGTCAATTATTTGATTGTTTAATTTTACAACTAGGTGGCAACTAGTTTGTGATTTTATAAAATCAATTGCTAGATTAAACAAGTTGACATTCAATTCTTTTAATCAAAAGAAGTGACTAGAATTTTTGTCAGCTACGTTAGGGACATGATTCTAGAAAAAAATAATTGTCTAGGCTAAATATACATCTTATGTATGTTTTCTAGTTCTTCGATTTTCTTAATTCATAAAGCTATTAATTAATTAAATCTGAGATCATATCCAGGTTATTGATTAATAAGGGTTAATTCAAATACATGTTCTGGTTAACTAAACATAAGAAAAAATAGGTAAAGAAATTTCCCACGATGAATGCTTAACTAATAAATTGATTATTTTTAGTATCGATGATCAACGCAAGTTCAATAACGAAGGAGACCGGAAACCAAGATTTGTTTCTATTGATTGTTTAATTCTCATTATTTTGTTATTAGTTATTTTTCAATTTCATATTTCAATTGAATTCTGTTTAACTCACAATTAAAACACCCATTTTTATTATGTAACTACTAACATCTAAATTCCTCGTAGGAACAATCCCTACTTTCCACTACTACATTAATTTGTATGGCAAGAAGTTGGTTTCTTATTATATTTGATTGTAGGCGACAACATTCACCAAAATTTGGCACCGTTGTCCGGTAATTTTTGATGATTTATGTACGTTACACGTTTAAATCAATTTAAAAATTTGCATTACAATCCTAAAATTGAGAAAACAACAAAGGAATTAAGAAAGTAGACGAAAGAAAGACAACAAGTATTAAGAGAAGAACGACAGAGGGAAAGGAATATGGATTCAAATTGCAATTTACATGAACTGGCTGCTCCAGTTGAGGACCGACAGCCTCACTGCATTAATTTTCTAAATTTGGGTGATAATAACACTTTTGAGTTGAAGTTAGGACTGATTCACTTGTTACCCACTTTCCGAGGCACATTGGGAAAAGATCCTTATAAGCACTCGAAGGAGTTTGATGTTGTTTGTGTAGGGATGAAGCCTACTAATGTCACTAAAGAGAAGATAAAGCTAAGGGCTTTTCCTTTTTCTTTGAAGGACGATGCCCAAGATTGGTGATAGTATTTACCTGCTGGAAGTTTTATAACATGGGTAGAGATGAAGAAGTTATTTCTTGAGAACTTTTGTCCCAGTTGTCAGGGCCGCCAATATCAGAAAAGAAATTTGTGGCATCCGACAAAATGCCAAGGAGTCATTATATGAATATTGGGAGAGATTTAAAAAGCTGTGTGGAAGTTGGCCCCATCATTAAATCAGTGAGCAACTATTGTTTCAATTCTTTTATGAAGGTATTTTACTGACTAAGAGGAGTATGATAGATGCTGCAAGTGGAGGAGTGCTAGTTGATTAAACACCAGCAGTTGCACGGGATTTGATCTCAACTATGGCTTCTAACTCTCAACAATTTGGAGCTCGAAATTATTATGGTTCAAGACATGGTAATGAGATGGGAATTCGTCGTTCGAAAGAAGACTAGATGATTTGACTTCTTTGGTGCATCCACTTGCGGTATCAAGGAAAGAGGAAGTTAAGACTTGTGGTTTTTGTTATATAGTTGGCCATCCCACAGATATGTGTCCCACTCTACAAGAAGACCAAGTTAAAGAAACCAAGGCAATGGGTGGTTATTTGGGACAACCTTAAAGGAAGTATGACTCATTTTCAAACACATATAATCTGAGTTAGCGAGATCATCCAAACCTCCATTATGGAAACAATCAGGGACAACAAGTAAGTTCTAATTTTCAGCCATATAAATAGCCTTATATGCCTAGATAGCAACAAAAAATGGGACAAAGTTCTGGGGAAAATAATTCTTTGGAGGACATAGTCAAGACATTGGCCACAAATACTGTGAACTTTCAA